>NW_021026923.1:1548361-1611751 GCF_004153795.1 Camellia sinensis
AGGTGCAGGCATATCACAATTAGAGTACTTTCGAATAATCGGAAGCTTGACCCGTTCCACATATTGCGCTAGGCCAGATATAGCCTATGTTGTAAGCAAATTGAGTAGGTACACAAGTAATCCAGGGTTCAATCATTGGAAAGCGATAATTAGGGTACTTAGGTATCTAAGACATACCCAGAATTATGACTTACATTATACCAAATATCCAGCAGTACTCGAGGGGTACAACGATGCAAATTGGATATCGGATACTAAAGACTCAAAATCCACTAGTGGATATGTTTTTACCATAGGAGGTGCTATAGTCTCTTTGAAATCCTCCAAGAAGATATGTATAGCAAGGTCGACAATGAAATATGAGTTTATCGCATTAGTTATCTCTAAACAGATAATAAATTTATCAACAGATAAAATATTGACATTTTCATAGGTGAGTGATTAAATTATCCAACTAAACCATTTACTCCCACAATTTTCCAATTTCATGAATTTCACGTCACTTTCACATTTTCCCAAATTAATTATTCAAATTAATTATTCAACATAATTAGGGCATTTTTTTCCATTTTTCTTAATATTAGCCCAAAGGCTCAATTTTATCGATTTAACAACAACAACAATTTCATTTTTCAATGCCTCATACACACATAGGTTTTAACATTTGAAAACCCCCCTTTTTAAAACCTCAAATCAAACCCTAACTTTCTCAAAATGACTAAGCAACACCATCAAATCAAAATGACCAAAATTTATGTTAAAACTCATAGAATAGAGTAGGTTATCCCTACCTCAAATTTCGGAGCTCAAAGGAGAAGATGAAGAAATTCGAAGGTGCTCCAAATCCCAAGATTTTCGAATCCAAACGTAGCCCACACCATGCTCTACACTTTTTACAAAGGGACAAGGGTGGAAGATCACTAAAACTAGATGAAACCCTAGAGAGAAGATGAAGTCTAGAGTGAGAAGCTCTCAAGTTTGGGTTTTGAAAAGTTAGAGAGAGAGAGTGGGTCGGAAAAGTGATCCAAAAAGCTAAAACTCAGACTGATATAATACACAGTCCGCTCGAGCGTGGAACGCCCCGCTCGAGCGTCAGACACAGACTCACACTCGAGCGTGAAAAGTGCCGCTTGAGCGTCGAATGCACACTTCCAGAAGTTCTGCAAACGAAGCCCCCGCTCGAGTGTGAAAGTGGACGCTCGAGCGTCCAATGGCCTACAGAGAAAAGTACTGAGGGTTGGATAATCACGCTTGTGCGTCAAAATCCCCGTTCGAGCGGAAAAGCAAAAGAAAAGGGCCCGCTCGAATGTCAAAAGCCCCGCTTGAGCGTAAATGCCAAAATCTAGGCATCAACTCTATGTTTCCAAACACAACCAACCTGTTTCAAACCTGGCCAACACAACCCAAGACTCAAAATACAAGAGTGAAGGATGGGAATGAGAATAAGACAACAACACATCCACGGAACTGAGTCCGGAATACAATAAACAAAGGAGGAAAAACCGGGATCGCTATATTCATAAGGTCCACATCCGAACAGGTTCAGAAGGTGCACCCAAACAAGTGCAATTTCCACCCGAACAGATCTGTTTATGTTCTGAACAAATTTGTTCCTGTTCCGAACAAGTTTTTCCTGTTGGTACCTATTCGGAAAAGCCACCATTTCTCCTATATAAAGCCTGTCATTTTCGCTATTCTTGGCATCTAATTTTTCCTTTAGATTATCGTGCTTCTTCTTTCATTTCCATCTTCTTATTTTCTGTATCTACTCTACATTTATTTCTAGGAAAAAAAAGAGAGAGTCACGCCAAAGTTTTGGTTTACCAGACTTGATTTTGTAGTGCTGCAAATCAAGTGTTAGTCGTTGCATCTTGGGAAGTAGACGCCGGTAAATTTCGAAGTACCGAAGCGAGGGCGAAATCTATTTTAAAGAAATTGTGTCTAACACAAGTCTCAGCTTATAATTTCTGTAAGCAAGTAATTCGGAATTTAATTTATTAAATTATTTTCTGAATTATTTTATTTTGTTGTTTATTTTATTTATACATTTAATTTACACACACACACACCCACTGTGGGATATAACAATTTTAAAATAGATTTTTGTTTTTTTTTATTTGTGTTTTAGACAAACAAATATTTTGTTTCGAAAAATTAAATAGTAGTCATATACTATTTAATTTCTTAAATAGTAGCAATATACTATTTAATAATTTCTTTGATAACATAGTAGTCATGTACTGTTTATAATTGAAATTTTGTTACAAAATATTATTTTGTATAATTTGTTTGTAAATTTTATTATGTATATTTTTTGTGATTGGTACATTTTTATTTCGTCAGAAATATGACAACTAACAATACCGAGATTGTTATTACACCAACCCCCAGACCTGTTGTGCTAGTGATGACTCCGGTAGTACCGGTAAATCATGGGGAGAAGCTAGAAAAATTCAATGGCAATGATTTTAAAAATGGCAACAAAAAATGATAGTTTATCTTACGACATTGAATTTGGTTTGCTTCACACATGAAAAGGCACCGGCACTGAACGAGGGAGAAATTGACTGACAAGTGGGTGCCGCAGTCAATGCATAGAAACATGGTGACTTTCTGTGTCAGAATTATATCCTCAATGGGTTGGACAATACACTCTACAATGTGTATGGTGTCAAAAGCACGGCTAAAGAACTGTGGGAATCTCTAGATCATAAATATAAGACAAAGGATGTCGGTACAAAGAAATTTGTTGTCGGCCATTTTTTGGATTTTAAAATGATGGATTCCAAGACGGTTATTAGCCAGGTTCAAGATCTCCAATTAATTCTCCATGACATATATGCGAAAGGGATGGTTCTCAGTGAATCTTTCTAGGTTGCGGCAATCATTGAAAAATTGCTACCATCTTGGAAAGAATTCAAGAATTATCTAAAGCATAAGCGCAAGGAGATGAAATTGGAGGAACTGATTATGTGACTCAGAATTGATCAGAATTGAGAAGGGCAACCGTGGTTCCGATAAGAAGTCAGGAAACCATGTCATGCAGTCTAAAGCAAATGTTGTGGAACATGAATAAGGGTCAAAGTTCAACAATAAGAAGCGGAAGCATGATGGCAATAGTCCTAAACAAGGATCCACTAGTAAGATCAACAAAGGGATCAACAACAGGTTCAACAAGAGGTTCAAAGGCAAGTGTTTTGTGTGCGGCAAAGATGGATATCGTGCTAAGGATTGTCATGTTCGCAAGGATGGAGAAAGTTCGAGCAAAAAGCCAGCACAAGCCAACATAGCCGAGGATTTTTATCTTTCCGATGGAATGGCAGACATTAATCTTGTTGCAGTAGTCTCTGAAGCAAACTTGGTGGGCAATTCCAAGGAATGGTGGGTGGATACTTGTCACGACCCAGACCTGCCCCTATAGGTTTAGCGTCGTAACCGGTTAGTAATCCCTGGATTACCAAAGGCCTCTTAACAGAATAATATGTAATTAGAGGCTGTGGAAGCAAATATATAAAATATGCATAGTCCATCGAGCTATGAAGACATACATGGGACATATAATCTTACACTTTTATAGACATACGAGTGATGTAAAAAGAGACAGTATTTATACGTCACTTTGTATGCATATAAGCTGAAAACTTATCCATAAATCAAAAGGAACAAAATCTTAAAAGTCTTATACATTCACAAAAACATAGCCACTAAACTTGACTTAATCTAGAACCTCATCGGGAGCCACAAAGGCTTGCTGACAAAAAAAACTGATACGCCAGGTCCTCAATTTTGAGCCTGGTCACATGCCTGATCACCTACATACACAGTAGAAATAGTAAGCGGAAGCCTAATGAATAATAACAAAGTAAAGGGGTTTAATGAATGATATCCATCACAGAGTTAGAAATCAGATTCACATTCATATTTTTGTTCAAATCATATACAGAAATCAGAGTCTATGCTTAATCATATGTGGTACATCCATTAGTGCTAATAGAGCAGATACAGAACAGATGGTGGTTAAACTCTTAAAGAGATGATGAATGCCATGTTGATTAGTTCAGGGTACCTCAGAACTTGTTGGGGGGGGGCAATTTTGTCTACTAACTTTATCCTTAACAGCGTACCCCACAAAAAACTCAATCAAACACCTTATGAGTTATGGAAAGGTCGACGACCTACTTATAATTACCTCAAAGTGTAGGGGTGTTTGGCTAAGGTGGCAGTCCCTAGTCCCAAAACGTTTAGATAGGACCAAAGAACGTTGATTGTGTGTTCATTGGTTATGCCAATAATAGTAGTGCATATAGATTTTTAGTTCATAGATCTGAAAATTCGGATATGCATGTAAACAATATTATTGAGTCAAGGAATACGTCGTTTTTTGAACACATTTTTCCTAGTAAGGAAACTAAAGAGAAAAGCTCAAATTAAAGAACTTTTGATACTGCTATAGGTAGTAGTGAAGACCACAATGCTAATGAAACAGATGAACCTAGACGTAGCAAGAGGGCTAGGATTTCTAAATCATTTGGCCTAGATTTTCTGACATACCTGTTAGAAAATGAGCCTCAAAACTTCAAAGAAGCAATGTCAAGTCCTGAAACTCCATTGTGGAAAGAGATCGTGAATAGTAAAATTGAATCAATGCTACAAAATCATACTTGGGAACTGGTAGATTTTCCACCAGGGTGTAAACCTCTTGGATATAAGTGGATATTTAAGAGAAAAGTAAAAGCAGATGGCTCAATTGATAAATACAAGGCTAGGCTTATTGTTAAGGGATACAGATAGAATAAAGGCCTTGATTATTTTGACACATATTCACCAATGACAAGAATAACATCTATTCACATGCTAATTACGATTATAGCTTTGTATAATCTGGAGATACATCAAATGAATGTTAAAACAGTTTTTTTGAATGGCGAGTTAGATGAGGAAATCTATATGGAACAACCGGAAGGGTTTCAAGTTCCCGGCCAAGAGAAAAAGGTTTGTAAACTTGTCAAATCCCTTTATGGATTAAAACAAGCTTCGAAACAATGGCATGAAAATTTTGATCACATTATGCTTTCGAATGGTTTTAAGATAAACAAATGTGACAAATGCATCTATGTTAAAAACACAGACAAAGGTTATGTCATAGTTTGTCTTTATGTGGATGATATGCTCATTATTGGAAGCGATAATGATATGATTAAATCCACAAAGAAAATGTTGAACAAAAAGTTTGACATGAAAGATCTGGAAGTAGCAGATGTAATTCTAGGAATAAAAATTACTGGAACATCTGAAGGATATGCTTTATCTCAGTTTCATTATATTGAGAAGATTCTAGAAAAATTCAAAATGCATGACGACCGTCCTGCTAAAACACCTGTTGACAGTAGCCTTTATTTGTCAAAAAATACAGATGCAGGCATATCACAATTAGAGTACTCTTGGATAATCGGAAACTTGATGTACTTAATGAATTGCACTAGGCCAGATATAGCCTATACTGTAAGCAAATTAAGTAGGTACACAAGTAATCCAAGGTCCGATCATTGAAAAGCGATAATTAGGGTACTTAGGTATCTAAGACATACCCAGAATTATGACTTACATTATACCAAATATCCAGCAGTACTCGAGGGGTACAACGATGCAAATTGGATATCGGATACTAAAGACTCAAAATCCACTAGTGGATATGTTTTTACCATAGGAGGTGCTATAGTCTCTTTGAAATCCTCCAAGAAGATATGTATAGCAAGGTCGACAATGAAATATGAGTTTATCGCATTAGATAAAACAGGAGAAGAAGAAAAATGGCTTCGTAATTTCTTAAAAGACATTCCAATGTGGCCTAAACTTGTGCTAACTATATGCATTCACTGTGATAGTAAAGCAGCAATAGGACGGGCACAGAATCATATGTGTAACAGTAAGTCTCGACACATTCGTCGAAGACACAATACCGTTAGGCATTTGCTCTCACATGGAATAATTTCCATAGAATAAGTAAAGTCAAAAGAGAATATTGCAGATCCATTGACTAAAGGGCTAGCCAGAGAGCAAGTATACCATTTATCAAGGGGAATGGGATTAAATTCTATTACTTAAAAGTTGCCATAATGGCAACCCAACCTAGTTGACTAAAGATCCCAAGATCTAGGTTCAAAGGGACAACCGAATTATGGATGACTTCATATATCACTAAGGAGGTTTACTTTTACCCATTTTTATGATAAGAAGAGTGGTACCTACAACGTTAGTGGGATAAGCTTTGCTTTTAATGATTCTTATAACTTGGATATCCAAGTGGGGTATAACAGGATATTCTTAATAAGAAGTCACCTATATGAGTGTGAATTGGACCGGTTCTGTGAGAATTGAGAAGGCTAAATTCTCTAAAGCACTTATGAATTACCAGGTGTTGTTCAGGACCAAAATGAACACAACTGTAAGAACCAAACTGTGTCTGCGAATACACTATGTGTAGTCTATTGTCTTGGCTTACTGTGACAACCCTCACATCTGATTAATGTTAAACTGTGTTTCAGC
Organism: Camellia sinensis; assembly: GCF_004153795.1. Lineage (NCBI taxonomy): Eukaryota > Viridiplantae > Streptophyta > Magnoliopsida > Ericales > Theaceae > Camellia > Camellia sinensis. The sequence goes on from NW_021026923.1 coordinate 1,554,908, forward strand.
ATGATAAGTAACTGATTAGAATGAAATCCTGATCTGTTTGCATGAGTATGTCGTTTTAGTTTCATTTCTATCTGTTTGTCATTTAATGATATGTTCATATTTTGATTTCGAATTGCAAATTGAGGGCCTTATCGACGATCGAATCAGAAATTGATTAGTGTTATATGCTAGTTAGGATTTATGTGTTTTTATGGTAGGTATAATTAAAATTCAATTTGGAATGATTAAATTAGATTAAATAAAGTTAAATTACATTAGTTCAAGTAACTACCTTATTACCATTAAGTGGATAATTCAAGGCCACTACTTCTCTCACCCTTTACACTTGTTTAGCATCAACCTTCACTTATCTTCTAGACAAAACGTGAGAGAGAGAGAGAGAGAGAGAGAGAGAGAGAGAGAGAGAGAGAGAATTGGGAGAAAAATTGAGCTCAACAAGGAATCTTGTTTGAACTTGGAAGAAATTGAAGGAGAATTGCATAATTAGGCTTCTGCATTGGGAATTCAAGACTTAAGGTAGGAAATTCATCCTCATAATTATGAAATTGAGTGGTCACATGCATGGTTCATGAGAAATTAGTGATTTGAGTCAAGAATTAGCTTAATGTGTTAAATTAAGAGTGATTTCATGCATGCATGTCCTTATGTTGGAGTTTTGAGGTTGTTTTCATGAAAATTCTTACATACATGTCCATATTTTGATTGTAATCCATGAATTCACCATGATTTCAAGCTCAAGCTTGCATTTGATTATGTTTTAGAGCATTGGAGTTCATAAGAACTCATGCATGTTGTGTTCTTGCTATGTTCATTAAGTTTCATTCAAAATTGTGTTCAATTACCACACCTTTGGGCTTGATTTTATAAAATGATCTTTGAAACATGTTGTATTATGGGTTTTTAAGTGTTCTCCAGAAAATTAGCCCAAAAGAATCAAGTTTGAAGCTTTAGAAGTTGAGTTTTGTGCTTGAGGATCAATTTGGAAATTTCAGATTTTGGATCTACGCTCGAGCAGAGGACTTCACGCTCGAGCGTACACTCTGAGTACATGCACTTCCGCTCGAGCGAAAAAAGTCACGCTCGAGCGTGAAATGCATATGCCCAGAAGTTCTTGTGTTTTGCAGTCTGCTCGAGGAAGAGAATTCACGCTCAAGCGAGGGTTTGAGTCTCACGCTCGAGCGAAGGTCAAGCATCCGTCGAGCGTGAATATCATGCAACCAGTACTTTTCATGAGTTTGCAGCCCGCTCGAGCGAAGGAAGTCACGCTCAAGCAGAGTTTCATTGTCTGCATGTCTGCTCGAGCGTAGAAAGCCATGCTCGAGCGTGGACCCCTGTTTCAGCAAATTTTGAAAAGTGTTTTAAGGTACATTTTTGCATCCTCATTTCATCCTAGGCATTCCTAGGTCAAGTTTAAGGCATCTTAATGAGGACAATGTTATCGAACCACATCAAGTCAAGTTTAGGGGCTAAGCTATTAATCCCAAGTGTGTAACTTAGTGTGCGTTCGTTCTGCAACTGTGTAGGGTTGGCACCCGAGGACGCTGACTAGCCTGTCTTTAGCCCAGTGCTCTGTGAGTAACAATATTGTAAAGATGCGTTCAATTATAATTGTTTCTGAACGACTGACTGTACCTCTTTTTGAAATGACATTACTTACCACTGATTGAATAACTGATTTACTGATGCAAATGATTGTTTTAATTAATGAAAGGACATTCATTCTTAACCCCTTTACGCATTTGTTATTCACTGGGCTTTAGCTCACTGTTTGTATTTATATGTAGGTGTCCAGGCACCGGACCAAAGCTAGGAGTGTAAAGTTAAGCTCCCGTTTTGTCAAGCCAACCATTGTGCCTCACTTCGAGGTTCCGAGTTCATTCAAGCTAAGGTTGTTTTGGGGTGTTCAGGATCACCCTTTTTGTCTCCGTTATGTATTGAATGCTAAGACCCTTGACTGTACAGTCATGGCAAAGGGATTTGGTCCCTAGCCTGGATGTTTGAGTTTTTGATGTAAATATATATGTTTTGATTATGAATGTGGCTTGTTCATAAAAGTTTTTTCCATTCAGATTTTCACAGCTCATTGGACATTTTCTTATTTACTGTTTGGCTTCCTCCTGCCCCTTACTCTGTATTACTGTCAGTACTGTCAAGCAGGCCTTCGGTAATCAAGAATTGCTAGCCGGTTGCGATGCTAAACCCATAGGGGCGGGTTTGAATTGTGACAGAGTGGTATCAGAGCGATATCACAACACGAGTTATACTGCACACACGTGTCCAAATAAGCTATAGGATGTCCTAGAAAAGTAATTAGGGCATTGCATAAGCATGAGAAAGTGTGTGTGGCCATGATATGAATATATGTGCTAATGTGTTAATGGCCCTGTTTGGTACAGCTTAATTTCAGCTTATTGCAGCTTTCAGTTTAATTTAAGCTATTTTGATGTGTTTGGTTTAGCTTAACAATACAGCTTATAGCTTTTTGTAAGTCAAAAATCAACTTATTCTTTGAGTGGGGCAGGAGAAGCTTAATTTATAAGTCAGAAATTAGCTTATGTTCATAGTTATAAGCTATAAGCTGTTAAGGTATAAGTTATAAGCACTTTCCCACAGCTCTACTAAACAGGGCCAATGTGCTTAAGTTAGCAACTTCCTATGTTTATTATTACCATATTGCATCTAGTGAAATGGAGAATGCAAGAAACGTCAATGAATCTAAATCATCTGAGGCAAGAATGGCAAGGTTAGAAAGAACGGTTGAACTGTTAACTGAGGCCTTAAGGCAACAACAGAACCAACAGTCCCTACCTCCTCCAGTACAACCCGAACAAAATATTCATGATAATGTTATTGCTTTGACACATAAGTTCAACAAAATGAAACCACCATCATTCCAAGGAGGTCTTGAACCGCTAAAGTCCGAAGCATGGGTCTTAGAAACCGAAAAGTTGTTCAAAGTGTTTCGTTGTTCTGAAGCACAAAAGGTATTACTGGCTACCTTCACTTTACAAGAAGAGGCTAGACGGTGGTGGATGCTCGTCCGTGACGCCAACAATGATATGACTTGGGCTCAGTTTAAGGAATCTTTCTTTGAAAAATACTTTCCCCAGTGTGTCCGAGGCCACAAGGTGACTGAATTTGAACAGTTGAAACAAGGTACCATGTCAGTAGCAGAATATGAATCTAAGTTCACTAAACTTGCCTGATATGCACCACACATGGTTGATACTGATTACAAAAAGGCCAGAAAGTTTGAAGGCGGGCTTAATGTAGAAATACTTGATCGAATCAATGTTCTAAAGTTACTTAAATATGTGGATGTTCTTGACCGAGCAATAATGGCTGAGTCGAATATCGAAGCATTAAAATAGACTGAAACACTAGCGACTGAGTGGCGCGGTAAGAGACGGGGCTTTAAGTTTAAGAAAGGCCGGAACAGTTCATTGAACAAGAAGCAAAACACAGGGTCAACAAACAGTTCTAGTCAGGGAAGTGGTTCCATACCACTCTGCTCCGAATGCGGCAAAAGGCATAAGGGAGTTTGCTATAAAATTTCTAGTGCTTGCTACAGGTGTGGCAAGGTAGGCCACATGGTTAAAGATTGCCCTTCCACGTCTCAAGGCAATAGTAAGGCTGCAGCTAGTGCCGCAACATTAACTGTTACACCAAAACCCAACCCCAAAGCTACTGGAAAAGAGCCTTTAAGGCAAGGCCAAGTATTCGCACTTTGTACCGGGAGACGTGCAGAACATCGAGATAGTTGTGTCAGGTATACTCTCAATCTGTGCCGAAAATGCTTATATTCTGATTGATTCGGGGTCTACACATTCATTTGTCATGCTTTTTCACGAAAATTAAATAGACCACTGGAACCCATGAACTATTTGTTAGCTGTATCTTCACCCACTGGGGGATCCATGACTTGTGCTTATGTGTATCCTGCATGTGAGATTGTTATAGGGGATGCACTTTTGTATATTGATTTACTGCCTTTGAATATAGATCATTTCGATGTAATTTTGGGAATGGACTGGTTAACAAAATATCATGCTACCATAGACTATGTAACGAAACAAGTTGTTTTCCGTCCGCTTGGATTGTCCGAATTTGTGTTTAACGGAGTTAGTGTAGTGTCTCCCCCATATTTGATTTCGTCCATGAAAGCTTTTAAATTGATTAAAAAGGAGAGTAAACGGTATTTATGTTGCATATTGACTGTACCTGCTGATACTAAAGCTAATGTGGACAGTATTCTTATAGTCAGAGAATTCCCCGATGTTTTTCCAGATGATCTGCCAGGGGATTTGATTGATAGGGAGATAGAGTTCACTGTTGAAGTGTTACCGGGTACACAGCCAGTTTCTAGAGCTCCGTACAGAATGACACCTACCGAATTGAAAGAATTGAAAATTCAGCTGCAAGAATTGTTGGATAAGAAGTTCATCAGGCCCAGTACTTCACCGTGGGGCGCACCAGTTTTATTTGTGAAAAAAAAGATGGCTCACTAAGACTCTGCATTGACTACCGTGAATTGAACAAGGTAACAGTGAAAAACAAATACCCATTGCCTCATATTGATGATTTATTTGACCAGTTGCAAGGTGCCCAGGTTTTCTCCAAAATTGACCTTAGATCCGGGTATCACCAGTTGAAAGTTAAACCAGAGGACATTGAAAAGACTGCCTTCCAAACGAGATACGGACATTATGAATTTCTTGTTATGCCTTTCGGAGTTACTAATGCATCTGCTGCATTTATGGACCTTATGAACAGAGTTTTCAAACCATTCCTTGATGAATTTATGGTTGTTTTTATAGATGACATTTTGATTTATTCCAAGAGTAAGGAAAAACATGAACGTCATTTGAGAATTGCCTTACAGACCTTAAGAGAACAAAAACTGTATGCAAAACTAACAAAGTGTGAATTTTGGCTTGATAATGTTATGTTTTTGGGACATGTGATTAGTAAGGATGGCATCTCAGTTGACCCACAGAAGATTGAAGCAGTAGTGAATTGGCCCAGACCGACTAACGTTACTGAAATTCGGAGTTTCTTAGGTTTAACCGGGTACTACAGACGATTTATGAAAGATTTGTCTAAAATTACTCTACCATTGACTTAGTTGACTCGAAAAGGAACATCATTTGACTGGACCGATCAGAGAGAATCAACTTTCCAAGAATTAAAGACTCGACTTGTGACTGCACCAATTCTTACCCTATCCTCAGGTACGGATGGATTTACTATTTTTAGTGATGCTTCTTATAAGGGTTTGGGATGTGTATTAATGCAGAATGGTAAAGTTATTGCGTATGCTTCCCGACAACTGAGAGCACATGAAAAGAATTACTCGACTCATGACTTGGAACTTGTCGTAGTGGTATTTGCATTGAAAATTTGGCGCCACTACCTATATGGGGCAACATGCGAAGTGTACACCGATCACAAGAGTTTAAAGTATTTCTTTACACAGAAAGAGTTGAACATGAGGTAGCGGAGATGGTTAAAACTGATAAAAGACTATGACTTGCAAATTTTGTACCATCCGGGAAGAGCTAACACCGTTACTGATGCACTTAGCCGAAATCAATTGGCAATTTGGCCTGCTTACTCACCGGACAAAAAGAACTGCTATGTGATCTTGAGAAATTTGAAGTTGAGATTGTTTTACGAGAACAAGGCGGAACATTGCCTGTTATTTCTGCTCAACCGGCTCTTATTGAAGAGATTAAAGAGAAACAACACCAAGATAACCTTTTGAAGAAGATCATTGATGAATGAGAATCTAAACCAAGGTCGAACTTTAAATTTGAAAACAATGTATTGAAATTCCAAGGAAGGTTGTGTGTACCAAATGAATCTGAACTGAAAAGGCAAATTTTGCAGGAAGGCCACAATTCAAAACTTTCCATCCATCCAGGAAATATGAAAATGTACCAAGACTTGAAACTTAACTTCTGGTGGCCGAGAATGAAGAAAGAAATTGTCGAGTTTGTATCAAAATGCCTACATTGTCAACAAGTCAAGGCTGAACATCAACGACCTGCGGGCTTATTTCAGCCCTTACCAATACCGGAGTGGAAATGAGAACATATCACTATCGATTTCATTGTTGAATTGCCTCACTCCAGTAAAGGTATGGATTCAATTTGGGTTATTGTTGATAGATTGACTAAATCTGCTCACTTCTTACCTGTCAAAATAATTTATAATGCGGACAAATTGGCTACAATTTATATTGACGAGATTATCAGATTGCATAGAGTGCCTGTGTCTATTGTTTCTGATAGGGACTCGAAGTTCACATCGAGATTCTGGCAAAGTCTGCAAACAGCGTTGGGTACCGAATTGAGGTTGAGTAGTGCATACCATCCTCAGACGGATGGTCAATTAGAAAGAACCATCCAGACCCTGGAAGATTTACTGCGTATGTGTGTTCTTGATTTCCAAGGAAATTGGGAAGGCCACTTACCTTTAGCCGAATTTGCCTACAACAACAGTTTTCACTCGAGCATTGGTATGGCGCCTTTCGAGGCTCTATATGGCAGAAAATGCCGATCTCCTATTTGCTGAGCAGAAGTTGAAGATGGGCCTTTGCTTGGGCCCGAGATTGTACACGAGACCACAGAAAAGGTGAAACTAATTCAACAGAGATTGAAAACCGCACAAAGTTGACATAAAAGTTATGCGGATGTCCGAAGACGAGACAGGGAATATGAGGTAGGTGATCACGTTTTTGTTAAAGTGATACCAATGAAGGGACAGACTCGTTTTGGGGCTAAGGGTAAGCTAGCACCGAGATATGTTGGGCCGTATGAAATCATTGAAAAGATTAATCCAATGGCGTACCAAGTAGCGCTTCCTCCTGAAATGGAGCATATGCATAATGTCTTCCATATTTCAATGTTGAGGGATTATCTCTAGGATCCCTTCCATGTCATTGAACCTACCCGTGTAGTGTTACGCGATGACTACACTTATGAAGAACGGCCTATTCAGATTGTAAATCGATGAATCAATAAGTTGAGGAATAAAGAAATCCCGTTAGTGAAAGTTGACTGGCAAAACCATGGTGGCGTTTATGCCACTTGGGAAAGGGAAGACGATATGATAAAGAGATATCCTGAACTGTTCCCCCTGAATCCAGTGTTCTTCCAAAATGAAGGTAATTCGAGTTTGGAGGGCCAAACTCTTTTAAGGAGGGAAGACTGTGACAACCTTCACCTCCGATTAATGTTAAACTGTGTTTGAGCATGATAAGTAACTGATTAGAATGAAATCCTGATCTGTTTGCATGAGTATGTCGTTTTGGTTTCATTTCTATCTGTTTGTCATTTAATGATCTGTTCATATTTTGATTTCGAATTGCAAATTGAGGGCCTTATCGGCGATCGAATCAGAAATTGATTAGTGTTATATGCTAGTTAGGATTTATGTGATTTTATGGTAGGTATAATTAAAATTCAATTTGGAATGATTAAATTAGATTAAATAAAGTTAAATCACATTAGTTCAAGTAACTACCTTATTACCATTAAGTGGATAATTCAAGGCCACTACTTCTCTCACCCTTTACACTTGTTTAGCATCAATTTTCACTTCATCTTCTAGACCAAACGTGAGAGAGAGAGAATTGGGAGAAAAATTGAGCTCAACAAGGAATCTTGCTTGAACTTGGAAGAAATTGAAGGAGAATTGCATAATTGGGCTTCTGCATTGGGAATTCAAGACTTAGGGGTTGTTTGGGATATCCTAAATAAGTGCACTTTTTGTCTTTTTAGACTAAAAAGTTGAGGAAAAAAATATGAATGTTTGGATTAACTTTTTGACTTTTTATGAGAAAATGTGTATTAAAAAATTGTATAAAAAAGTGTGTAGGAGAAGATTAGAGAGGTGTGGGCCAGATCCGTACAACCTGCATAAGTAAATGGAAGTAAGAAATTATTGGCTACTTTTCGGGCATTGCACTGGACGGTTTTGTTCGGCCTGTCGGGGTCATCACAGGTCCTATTTTGATAATTTGAATCGTTCAATGTGTATAACTCATCGAGTACTATATATCTATAAAAAATCACGTTGATCGGATATCGATAGCTATCTGATCAGTTTGGTTTTTTTTTAATCATTTCCATTTGTTGTACATAACTAATTTGATCATATAGTTATCGATATTTGATCAATGTGATTTTTTACAAACATATAGTACTCGACGAGTTCTACACATTGAACGGTTCAGATTATCAAAACGGGACCCATGATGGCCCCTACAGGGCGAACAGCAGTGTGTGAAAATCACACCCAATTATTTCATTTTTGTCAACAGCCGCAGCATAGCAGCTGCACATACATCAATCCAAAGTTATACTTTTTGTAGAAAATTGATTTTTTAATTTTTTTTTGGTGAATAGTAATACCTTTTTAACTTTTTGAGTAACTTTTTGACTTTTTGCCTTTTTTAGGCTATGCCAAACCAGCCCTTAAGGTAGGAAATTCATCCTCATAATTATGAGATTGAGTGGTCACATGCATGGTTCATGAGAAATTAGTGATTTGAGTCAAGAATTAGCTTAATGTGTTAAATTAAGAGTGATTTCATGCATGCTTGTCCTTATGTTGGAGTTTTGAGGTTGTTTTCATGAAAATTCTTACATGCATGTCCATATTTTGATTGTAATCCATGAATTCACCATGATTTCGAGCTCAAGCTTACATTTGATTATGTTTTAGAGCATTGGAGTTCATAAGAACTCATGCATGTTGTGTTCTTGCTATGTTCATTAAGTTTCATTCAAAATTGTGTTCAATTACCACACCTTTGGGCTTGATTTTATAAAATGATCTTTGAAACATGTTGTGTTATGGGTTTTTAAGTGTTCTCCAGAAAATTAGCCTAAAAGAATCAAGTTTGAAGCTTTAGAAGTTGAATTTTGTGGTTGAGGATCAATCTGAAAATTTCAGATTTTGGATCCACGCTCGAGCAGAGGACTTCACGCTCGAGCGTACACTCTGAGTACATGCACTTCCGCTCGAGCGAAAAAAGTCACGCTCGAGCGTGAAATGCATATGCCCAGAAGTTCTTGTGTTTTGCAGTCCGCTCGAGCGAGAGAATTCACGCTCGAGCGAGGGTTTGAGTCTCACGCTCGAGCGGAGGTCGAGCATCCGTCGAGCGTAAATATCATGCAACCAATACTTTTCATGAGTTTGTAGCTCGCTCGAGCAAAGGAAGTCACACTCGAGCAGAGCTTCATTGGCTGCATGTCTGCTCGAGCGTAGAAAGCCATGCTCGAGCGTGGACCCCTGTTTCAGCAAATCTTGAAAAGTGTTTTAAAGTACATTTTTGCATCGTCATTTCATCCTAAGCATTTCTAGGTCAAGTTTAAGGCATCTTAATGAGGACAATGTTATAGAACCACACCAAGTCAAGTTTAGTACCCAATTTCATTTGGAATTTTATTTTACCACCCAAACTATACCTTAAAAATCAATTAGCCCCCAAATATTTTTTTAAAAAAAATTATTTAAATATTTAATAAATATTTTTTTATATCAATAATGAAAAATTAAATTTTAAGTTATATATTTTGCAAACATATATATATATATATAAAAATCCTTATTTGGAATTATCTCTTTCAGTCTCAAATTATCTCGAGTTGATCCTGAACAAACTAATTGAGCCGAAAATTTCTTGGCCTCTATGTGTGCGCATGTGAGCAATTGTAACTGGTTTATTTCCCAAATTAATTTCAATAAAATTGATCGACTAATAGTAATTTCACAATTGAGTGGTAAAAAAAATTTAAAATTCAATTGTTGTCTAAACAATACTCAACAGAACTAATACTCAATTGTTTTTATTAAAAAAAAAATTCATTTTTGAGATGAGAATTAAATATTTAAATTTATTTTTTAATATTTGGGGGGGCTAATTTGTTTTTAAGGTATAGTTTGGGAGGTAAAATGAAATTTTAAATGAACTTTGGTGACACATCAGCATATTCCATTTGATAGTAGACGGAAATAGATGGCGGAAGATAAATTGATCAAATTTTAAAAAGTTTAGGAGTCAAATTACAATAATGCAAAATTTGGGTGCCAAATTGATGTTCGTGTAATAATTTGGAGGACGGAATGATAATGATTTTTCCTCAATTAAGATACTAGTACTTGAATTTTATAACCGTTGGCATTTCATTTATACTTTTCTTACGAAAATTTTCAAATTATATATACTTTAAAATTCAGTTGGAATTTCCTTTTAAAATTAAATGTAACTTAGGAATGGTTTTGTTTTAAAAATCTATCTATTGTTTATTTATTTATGATTATTATTTTTTTAAAAGTTAGATATGGCTAGATGTATTTTAGGAGATTTTTTTTTTAGGGTCTCTGATATTAAGATTTTAGGGCATGTTTGATTGGGTGGATTAGAGCATGGGATTGGAATTATTAATCTGTGGGGCCAATTATCCTATGTTTGTTTTAACATTTTAGTTTAGAATTATTAATCCAATGAATAATTAATTCAACAAATTTGTAGAATTATTAGTAATGGGGTAGAGGTGGGATTATTAATCCAATTGGATAGTGAATACCACACTAATTTAATAGGATTATTAATACTTCACTATTAATTTTGTGAATCAAACATGGCATTATAGTATAAAAGACATCTAATATTTTCATAATATCTAAAGTCCTTTACACAACGATCTAGAGAAATTTCAATCCAGAGAATTTCTCTAGACTTCCCAGAGAAATTCTCTCCAAATTTCTCTGATTTGCAAATTTCTTTAGTTTTTTCTGAACTTTCTAGAGAAATTCTCTCCAAACCAAAGAAATTTTCTTAGTGCTTTGAACAAACCAGAGAAAATTGGCATACTTCAAAACCAAAAACAATCACAATTGTCTCTGTGTTTTAAACAAATCAGAGAAAATTGGGTTACTAAGAAACCAAAAGACAATCACAATTTTTCTCTGTGTTTTGAATAAACTAAAGAAAATCGGGCTACTTAGAAAGCAAAAAAAAAAAAATAGAGAAATTTTTTGTATTTTGAACAAACCAGAGAAAATTGGGCTACTTAGAAACCAAAAACAATCACAATTTTCTCCATGTTTTGAACAAACTAGAGAAAATTGGACTACTTAGAAACCAAAAACAATCACATGTGATTGTTTTGAACAAATTAGAGAAAATTGGCTTACTTAGAAACCAAAAACAATTACAATTTTCTTTATATTTTGAACAAATTAGAAAAACAAATTTCTACTAATAAACCAAAAAACAATCATAATTTTCTCTGTGTTTTAAATAAACCAAAGATTGGGCTACTTAGAAATAAAAAATAAAAAATAAATCACAATTTTCTCCGTGTTGGGCTACTTAGAAAGCAAAAATAATCACAATTTTCTCTGTGTTTTGAACAAACTAGAGAAAATTGTGATTGTTTTTCTCTGTGATTGTTTTCCTAAGAAGCATTTTATCAAGCAGGTTAGCTTCAAAACTCACAACTATATGTTTTATAGTTCCAAGAAGAGTTTTGTCAAATCAAAACTCACAGTTATGTGCTTTGGAGTTCTAAGAAGCATTTTGTCAAAAAGTTTAACTTCATACTATATATATAGATGTTTGTATGTGTATGAGTTGTGAGTTGTGAGTTTGTGAGAGAGAGAGAGAGAGAGAGAGAGAGAGAGAGAGAGATCTTGTTCCAGGACCAGTAGGGGACGGATCTGGAGAATGAAGAACTAAGAGAAGCTTACTAGTGCTTTCAAACATGAAAGTGGCAATATCACTTCCATCATTGACCTTGATGGTGATGATATTGTTGTTCACTCTCACCATTGAATTGTCTTCTCGTCGCGGTACGCTTCGATTCTGATATCGGTGAAATCGTCCATGGATAAGAATGCTTTGAGCTTCACTTGGTGGAGGAAAGAGAGTTGGAGAAGACGACGACGACAATGAACTCCGGCGATAGAGGTGGAGTTCGTAGGAGAAAGAAGGGCAGAGAGAGAGGAATAGAGGGAGGGGCAGTTTTATTTGAGAAGATCAATTTCATTGTGATATATGGATGTCAGTGGTTGAGGAACTTTAGATATCACAAAATAAAATTGTGGATCTCTTCCATTACTAAAAATGGGAGAGGGACCTTAGACTAATTTTTCTTGTATTTTTATGTCACATGTATATTTTAATTTGCACAAAAAAAAAAATGAATTGAAATTTTGATCAATATCATAAAGTAAATATGTTCAAATTTTAGACTAAAATTATAATTGGAATTACTTTTGAGTAAAATTATATTTGGATTTTTTTCAAAAGATTTTTTTAATTTCAATTGGGATTTTTGGTGAAAAGCCCTTTCTATGGGGGCTTTTTTGTGTGAAGCCCATCAAATAAAATAATAGTTTCAAAAGTCACTCAAATAAAAAAATATGATGAAAAGGCTGAAATGCCCTTCCATATAATCCGAAACCCTCGCTGAACCATTTATCTTCTTTTCTATCTCTACATTACTGGTATCCTCTCTCTTCCCTTTATTTTCTCTCTTTTTAAGCCCTAAACCCTTTGGATCTCCATTTTCGATCCATCTCACAAAATCGAAATCTTGAAATTGTCCATTGAAATCCATCACCATCTCAGATTTGATGCCTATGAACTCATGTTTGAGATCAATAAATCCAAAATTGAGATAAAATGACCTCATATATGTCACAAAAAAAAACAATAAATTGATATATTACAATAAAAAATCGAGAGTTTTTTGTTTGTTTGTTCATAGATCTAAAGTAAAATTCGACTATAATTCATTTATCTAGTATGTACTCTGTTTTCGCAGCAGTAAAATTTTACTCTGATTAATGAAAAATAAAGTTTATTCTCTTATGCATAGACAAACATTCAACAATAAAGTAAAATTTTATTTTAAGATTCAGAGTAAATTTTACTAGAAAATAAATCAGAAACTGCATAGACAAACATTCAACTACACAGTAAAATGTTACTTTCAATTCAGAGTAAATTTTACTCTAAAATACATTAAAATTTTACTCTGAAATAAAGTAAAATTTTACTTGAAGATTCAAAGTAAATTTTACTCTGAAGATTCAGAGTAAATTTTACCAAAAACAAATCAGAAACTGCATAGAAAAATATTCAACAACACAGTAAAATCTTACTTTCAATTCAGAGTAAATTTTACTCTGAAATACAGTAAAATTTTACTCTGAAATAAAGTAAAATTATATTTGCATGTTAAGAAAATATAACAGATAACACCAGAGTAAAATTTTACTTTCATTTTATCAAACAAAAATAGAGCACACACCAGAGTAAAATTTTACTCTCATTCGGTCAAACAAAAACAAAGCACAAACCAGAGTAAAATTTTACTTTCATCATGTCAAACAAAAATAGAGCACACACCTGAATGAACTCGAAAAATCAACAAAAACAAATCAAAAATAACAACAGATTTATACAGCTTTGCAATGTAATCTCTCATTTAATTGAGAGTATTGATCTTGGATGGCGAGATCGTGTATTGTTGACCAAGGGTGAGATCGTCGACGGTGAGATCTTCAGACTTTGAGATCGTCTTCATGGATTTCGCAAATCATCTTCACTTTGCAGATCGTCTTCAAGATCGATGTATGCATGAGCTGAGATTGTTTAAATATATATATATATATATATATATGAGGGCAATATGGTCAAAAAAAATAAAAAAATTATAGAATGTCCTTATTGAGCTGGGCTTTTCTTACTCAAGTGCTTTTTGAAGGAGAATTCATTGAATTGTCCTTTATCTTAAAAAAAGGCCCAAAAAAGGGGTTTCACCAAAAATCCCATTTCAATTTAGGTATGGATATGGCTAAAACTTTTTTTTTTTTTGGTTTAAATTTCCATATAAAAAAAATTAAATTTAAAATTATAGATATAGTTTGGATTGATAATAGATGCCGTAAGGGTAGTTGTATGAAGCACATGTAAATGAACTTCATTGAGGGCATCCAAGTATTAAAGAAAAGAAACCAATAATGAAGAATTCAAGAACATCATGCATTTCGCTACACGAAAGCGGGAGGGTAAGGCAAAGTCAGGGCTAGGCAGGGAAGAAATGCCGGGTCATTGGACTAGTTGGAAAAAGTGACCTATAAAATGGAGAATTTATTTTTGTAACTAAAATTATTAAAAAATTAAATTCAAATTGTTGTTGGAGAGATGTTCTTAGTGATGAACTAAAAGATGCAAAATTGGCCGTCACAGATAGTTTTGCCGGTGGACTACTTGTCACCACTTTTTGCGAAGTTAATTTCAATTTTTAGCGACAAATACAACTGATTTTCACTGAAAGCAACAATTGCAATGATATTTTGGACATGTGATCTTTTGGACTTTGCAAAATTTTCAATAATATTTGACCCAATGCTACTTTATCCATTTCAAATGCTGGCTTCATATTTATTCCATCATGTGAAATTGTTACTATCTAAATTAAAAGTTTAGTGATTAGAGAAATGAAAATTTTATTATTTATTAAAAGGGGAGGCACATATATTTTGTGCTAAGAAAAAATATTTGTAACCACTTTGTAATTGGGGAGATAAGATCTTTTTATATATAAAAAAAAAAATTTGAATTGATTGAAAATTTTGTTCTAAAAGTGGAGTTAATAGTACAAGTGTTTATAGGTCAGTTTGGTTCGGTTTGGTACTAAATTTGGAACCAATCCTATCTGATTGGTTTCAAATTTTTTGTTAGACAATCTTCACTGTAATTCATTAATTATGTTTGTGTACTTAACAACAAACAGAATGTAAAAGAAATAAAATTAAATAAATAAAAATAGATTTTATTTTGTTACAAAAACAAAATTAAAATCTGATTTAATAAACAAATAAAACAGAATGATAAATTAAACAACTTACTTGATTAATTTGTTCGATTAATAATCTGATCAAGTCCAGTGTTTGACACTGTGTCCTTAAGACAGATTCGTCCTCTCCACGGTGCTTTCAGAATGTGGACGTCTATCTCCCAGGATGAAATGATCAACTACAAACAATAGTAGCACTACAAATTGTTTGCCTAACAAACACACTAAGTGTTTATACTCTTTCTTACGGAAATTGAATACAGAAAATGCAGAGATCTATAGTAGAAGATGGAGTACGAAAATTGGAGTAAAATCCAAATGAGGGGCTAGTCTATTTACAGAGATGAAGTGGTGGTTTGGTGGCTGCTAATTTTGAATTAAACAGGTACAATACCTGCTCAATTTAAATTAAACAGATAGGCACTGTTTGGTTTGAGTTTCAACCAATTCAAAAACCTGTGTTTGATTTGAATTTGAACAAAATAAATTCGGTTTGGACAGACTTGGATCTGTCTGTGAAGAGGTGTAACAATTTGCATTTAAAATTTAAATATGGATAGAAATTCGAAATGAATTTTTGGACAAAATTTATTTCAAAAAATAAAAATTAAATTCAAATGTTTTTGGCCCAAAAAGATTAGTATTGGGACGAACAAGCCTAACCTCACACCACGCACCCGCGTCGAGCCCAGCCCGCCCGACCGGACGGACGGCGGCGCATGGTCATTTTTGGGTCCAATGGGTCTAGCCTATTTTGCCTATAATCTCCCTCTCTAAAACACTTGGGTACCCCTTAGGGCACACCCCAAGTTCCAATCCCATGCCTTATAAACCCACTCAAAACTTCCCACCAAATCAATGTGGGACAAGCCACTTTTCAACATTTAAGGATTTTCCACCAAAACTCCATTTCTATGGAGCATACTTTGGCTTCAATTTCCCATTCACTCGGTAATGGTTTTGAGCAACCAAATATACCACGTGAATCACAACGCGACATAGAACGCGTTACCACTTTGACCCGTGAAAAAAGACGCACGGGTCCCACCTAAATAATTGACCAAAGATAGGAAAAATTTTGTTATATACCCAGATTTTTCCAAACCATTTCCAACAATCCCCCACATGAATGGAATTTGATGACAACAGAAATGTAACAATATGCTGACTTTTATCGAAAGAGTATAAGCCGAAAATATCTTGCATCAGGATAGGTAGCTTTCGGCTTTGAACCTTCCCTAGTGATAATCTATCGGACTCACTAGCTAACCAATGGACGCGATGCCTTGAATTGTTTAGCCATTTGTGTAAGCCAAGACAATAGATTTCACACAAAATATCTTCTAACACATTGTGGTTCTCACTGTTGTGTTCATTTTGGCCTTGAACTCTCCTGGTTTTCATGAGTGTTTCTAGAGAATTTAGCCTTTTTCATTCTCATAGAACCGGCCCCAGTTCGACACTCATATAGGTGATTCTTATTGTGAGTATCTCCTTATACTCGTCTTGATTTTATGCCTAAATCAAGATATAAGTAATCATTAAAAGCAAAGCTTATCCTTATACCCCTGCATACAACATATGCTGCAGATATCACTCTCACCATATGAATGGGTAAGGATTTTAATCCCTTGGTAATTTCTGGCGAGCCACACTAACTTAGTTATCCCTTTGAACTTAGTTCTTGGGATCTCCAGTCATATAAGTAGGATTACCATTATGATGACTTTTATGTAATAGGCTTTAATCCCATCCTCTTCGATGAACTATACACTAGCTCTTTTGTCAAATCTTTTGTTAACGGATCCGCAATATTCTCTTTAGATTTTATATAATCTATTGAGATTATTCCATTTGACAACAATTTCCTTACAGTATTATGTCGACAACGAATATGTCGTGACTTACCATTATACATATGATTTTGTGCCCTGCCTATTGCAGATTGACTATCACAATGAATGCAAATAGCTGGCACAGGTTTTGGTCACATTAGAATCTCTTCTAAGAAGTGACGAAGCCATTCTTCTTCTTCTCCTGCTTTATCTAAAGCAATGAACTCAGATTATATTGTGGATCGTGCAATGCATGTTTGTTTTGTGGATTTCTAAGAAACAACAGCGCCTCCCAGAGTAAAGACATATCCACTTGTAGATTTTGAATCTTTAGTATCCGATATCCAATTTGCATCACAATAACCTTCAAGTACTACTGGATATCGAGTAAAGTTCAAACCATGATCACGGGTGAATCTTAGATATCTAAGAACCCAAATGATTGCCTTCCAATGGTCTTCTCCTGGGTTACTAGTGTACCTACTCAATTTACTGATAGCATAAGCTATATCAGGACGAGTACAATTCATTAGGTACATTAGGCTTCCAATGATTTGGGAATATTTTAACAGAGACACTGTAACGCCCTCAAAATAATAACCTTAAACCCATCAATATAAACATGCATTGATATACAAAAATTCCACTTTCTTCTATTTATCAGAGTTTCATTAACAAAAGTATTACATGTTAACAACAAAAGCAAATGCCCTAAAGGCTTACAGCTTTCCAAGTTAACACTTGGTTACAACAAAAGAGTATTAACTCATTTACACATTAAGCCCTTGGCTTGAATATACATGTAATACATCAAGAAATAAGACAACAAAAGTCCGCCTGCCTCTAGCCTCCCAAGCTACGTCCTTGGAGGTGGCATGCTACCTGCACCTAAAAATGATATTCCCATATAGGGTGAGCCACAGCCCAGTAGAAACACACTAAACCAAATATGAACAATGACTAAAAGATTAGCAGTTGATAGATGGCCAACACTGATATTTTCCTTTATCACACTTTACATTTTCATGACATATAAGCCCATATTACCATTCATTTTCCAATTCCTTTCAATTCTCAATTTACAACCATGGCTCAGAACCTGGCCAACACCTCATATGAGACAATAACTCATATCAAACACTTCCCATTTCATAACAGATAAGCATACTAGCTATATCACACAATAACAGATAAGCATACAAGCTATATCATCACTTCCACAAATATGCATATGAGCACTATCACACTTCCAATGACAAGCATATGAGCTCTGTCAATACATCACTAGATAAGCATATGAGCTCTATCTACGGAGTCCATCCCCTATCTCCTCCCAACAACATTCGGTTTAGAGATCCATCCCCTATCTTCCCCTAAACCGTGGAGTACATCCCCTATCTCCTCCAACACAACACAATGCATATAAACAATAATTATACACATCATCACATAACACATAAATTTAACGTGTTCTTTCAATCATCACATTCAATGACTCATTCCGGTGATTAGTTTCCGTTTGCCTAATCGTCATGCATTGTCTACAACAATCACGACTATCCTCCACCGATACCCAAAGCAGTTATTTTTATACAGAAAATAAATGCAACAAATGGATATAAAATCAACATTTCCACTAGGTGAGTGATAAATAATCCAACTACACCCTTTAACCCCTTCCCTTTTCAATTTCCACATTCTCAATTCAATTCCTCATTTCCAAATAATTAATTATACAAATTAATCAATCAATGTAATTAGGGCATTTTCCATAATCTACATTACAACCCTTAGGTTCCATTTTCATTAATGTCTTAACATTAATTTCACATTTTTCCATGCCAACACATGCATCTAGGTTTTATATAGTTAAAACCCCAACTCTTGTAAATTTACACAAAAGCCCCCAAATTTTCACAAATCACTAAACCAACCCCAACATCTCAAAATATTAAAATTTAAAGACAAAATCCATAGAGAGGAGTAGGATATCCCTACCTCAAATCCGGAGCCCCAAGGGAGAAGATGACAAAACCCAACGTGCTCCAAATCCCGAAATTTTCAGATTAAAAAGTAGCCCTCGACGATCAATAACTTTTTTGTAAAGGCCAAAGATGAGCAAATCACTCCTACTAGATCAAAACCTAGAGAGAAGGTAGAGTTCTAGAGTGAGAGGCTCAACAATGGTGTTTTTGGAAAAGTAGGAGAGAGAAGAGAAAGTGAAAAAGTGATTTGAAAAGTCAAAACTCGGAACTTAAACCCAGTCGCCCCGCTCGAGCGTCCAAACCCCCGCTCGAGCGGCACTCACAGAATCCCGCTCGAGCGGCCAAACTCCCGCTCGAGCGCCGAATGCACTCTCCCAGCATCTCGACACAACAGGTCCCCGCTCGAGCGCTTGAATACTCGCTCGAGCGTCACTCACAACATCCCCCTCGAGCGGCCAATCCCCTGCTCGAGCGTCCAACACTGCACAGGAAATACTGGATGGGTGTATTCCCCGCTCGAGCGTCAAAACCCCCGCTCGAGCGGACAAGCCAAAATCTGAGCAACTAGTTTTGGTTTCTAAACTCAACCAACCTGTAACAAACCCACCCAACACATCCTATACTCAAATACAAAGTAAGAAAGGATGTAAACAAGATAATGATCAACTACCAACATCCACGGACACGTGTCCGGATCACTATACAACAAGGGTAAATCTGGGATCGCTATAGACACTGCATCACCCTTATTTTTCGATAAATAAAGACTGATGTCTATAGGTGTTCTAGCTACATTCAAATCATCCTTAATAAATTTATCAAGAATTTTCTCAATATAATGAGATTGAGATAACGCATATCCGTCAGATGTTTTAATAATTTTCATTCCTGATATAACATCTGCGACCCCCATATCTTTCATATCAAATCTTTTGTTAAGCATTTGCTTAGTTGATTTGATCATGTTTTGACTGCTTCCAATGATAAGCATGTCATCCACATAAAGAAAAACTATGACATATCCTTGGTCAGTATTTTTAACACAGACGCATTTGTCACATTCGTTTATCTTAAACCCATTAGTAAGCATTGCATGATCAAATTTTTCATGCCATTGCTTAGGTGCTTGTTTTAATCCATAAAGGGATTTTACTAGCCGACAAACTTTCTTTTCTTGCCCCAGTACTACAAACCCTTCGGGTTGCTCCATATAGATCTCTTCATTTAGATCACCGTTTAAGAAAGCTGTCTTAACATCCATTTGATGTATTTCTAATTTAAACAACGATGCTATAGCAATAAGCACGCGAATGGATGTTATTCTTGTTACAAGGGAATATGTGCCAAAATAGTCAAGACCTTCCTTTTGTTTGTAACCTTTAACTACAAGTCTTGCTTTATACTTGTCAATTGAACCATCTGCTTTCATTTTTCTCTTGAATATCCACTTATATCCAAGAGGTTTAGAACCAGGTGGAAGATCCACTTATTCCCAAGTACGATTTTGCATAATGGACTTAATTTCATTATTAACAGCCTCTTTCTACAAAGGTGCTTCAGGACCTGTCACCGCTTTCTTAAAGCTTTGAGGTTCATTTTTTAACAGGTATGCCAGAAAATCTGGACCAAAGGATTTTGATGTTCTCGCTCTCTTACTTCGTCTTGGTTCATCATCTGTTAAATACTGTTGGTCGAGACCATTACTAGTCTCTTGTGTTTGATTGTCATTAATCTCTTAACTTTGTGTACAATCATAAGTTCTTTTCTGTGAACTTAATTCCTGTCCTTTCTTGTAAGGAAAGACCTATAGCGACCCCGGTCTTTTCCCATTTGATTATTGTATCCGGACTTAGGTTTCGTATATTCTGCCATTGTATAATTGTTGTTGTCGTCCTTTATTTTCTCATTTGGAGTTATAGGATGTGTTGGGCAGGTTTGTTTCAGGTTGGTTGGATTCGTAAACCAAATGTTGCTGTCCAGTTTTTGGGTTGTTCGCACGAGCCAGGGATTGGTCGCTCGAGCGAGGGTTGTATTTTGTGTCTTCTGGCTCGATCTAGCTTTGCTTCGCTCGAGCGAGCGACTGCGTATGGTATAGACCTGAGGGCAGTGCTTATTCGCTCGAGCGAGATTTTCTTCGCTCGAGCGAGAGAGGTGTATATTTTCGAGTTCCTTGCTTGAGCGAGCATTCTGTCGCTCGAGCGTGCTCCAGGGTTGCAGACCTGAAGCATTGCATTCTTGGCTCGAGCGAGATTTTCTTCGCTCGAGCGAGGTTTTCTTGTGTCTGGTCGCTCGAGCGACCATGTATTCGCTCGAGCGAGCCTGTCCAGTTTATATAAGCAGCAGCGGGTTTTGATCAGTCTTTTTCTTCTTCTTTTTATTCCAAACCCTAGGTCCGACTTCTCTCTCTCCCTACTCACCTTCTCTCATAGGTTTGATCTATTTAGAGTGTATTACTACCCTAGATCCTTCGTTAAAAAGATAGTGTGAGTCGAGGGCTCCGTTTTAATCTGAACTTTTCGCGATTTGGAGCACTTTGGATTTTGGGTATTCATCTCTGTCTTCTCCATTCGGGTTATTTTCTTCGAGGTAGCTGCTTCTAATAATAAGCACGTCATCCACATAAAGATAAACGATGACATACCCTTTGTCAATGTTTTTAAAATAGATGCACTTGTCACATTCGTTTATCTTAAACCCATTAGTAAGCATAGCATAATCAAATTTTTCATGACATTGCTTAGGAGCTTGTTTTAATCTATGAAGGGATTTTACAAGCCGACAAACTTTCTTTTCTTACCGTGGCACTACAACTCCTTCGGGTTGCTCCATATAGATCTTTTCATCTAGATCACCGTTTAAGAAAGTTGTCTTAACATCTATTTGATGTATCTCTAAATTATACAACGTTGTTATAGCAATAAGCATGCGGATGGATGTTATTCTTGTCACAAAGGAATATGTGTCAAAATAGTCCAAACCTTCATTTTGTCTGTAGCCTTTTACTACAAGTCTTGCTTTATACTTGTCTATCAAACCATCTGCCTTCATTTTTCTCTTGAATATCCATTTATATCCAAGAGGTTTAGAACCTGGTAGAAGATCCACCAATTCTCAAGTATGATTTTGCATAATGAACTCAATTTCATTATTAACAGTCTCTTTCCATTAAGGTGCTTCAGGACCTGTCATCGCTTCCTTAAAGCTTTGAGGTTCATTTTCTAACAGGTATGTCAGAAAATCTGGACCAAAAGATTTTGATGTTCTCGCCCTCTTACTTCGTCTTGGTTCATCATCAGTTAAATCCTGTTAGTCGAAACCATTACTTGTCTTTTGTGTTTGATTATCATTAGTCTCTTGACTTTGTGTACAATCATAAGTTCTTTTTTGTGAACTTAATTCATCTCTTTTCTTGTAAGGAAAGACATGTTCAAAAAGCACAGCATTCCTTGATTCTATGATAGTATTCACATTTATATCAGGTATTTCTGATTTATAAGTCAGAAACTGATATGCACTACTATTCTAAGCATGACTAATAAACACACAATCCACTGTTTTTGGTCCTATCTTTGTTTTTTTCGGAACAGGAACTTCAACTTTTGCCAAACATCCTCACACTTTCAAGTATTTATAGAAAGGTGGTCGACCTTTCCATAATTCATAAGGAGTGCTATTGGTTTTCTTGTGGGGTATTCTGTTAAAAACATAATTAGCAGAAAATATTGCTTCCCCTCACAAGTTCTGCGGTAAGCCTGAACTTAGTAACATGGCATTCATTTTAGGGTTCTATTCTTTCTTTCAGCAATTCCATTTTGCTGTGGAGAATAAGGTGTTGTAGTTTGGTAAATAATGCCATGTTGTACACAAAATTCATTTAAAGGTGAATTCATAAGGAGTGTTGTTGGTGTTTTCTTGTGGGGTATTCTATTAAGAACATAATTAGCACACAATATTGCTTCCTCCAACAAGTTCTGTGGTAAGCCTGAACTTAGTAACATGGCATTCATCGTTTCTTTTAGGGTTTTATTCTTTCTTTCAACAATTCCATTTTGCTGAGGATAAGAAGGTGTTGTAGTTTGGTGAATAATGCCATGTTGTGCACAAAATTCATTTAATGGTGCATCATATTCACCACCTCTATCACTTCTAACCATTTTAATGGTTTTACCAAGTTGATTTTCAACTTCTGTTTTGTAAAGTTTAAACATTTCTAAGGCTTCATCTTTATTTTTAAGTAAATAAACATAACAATATCTTGTGCAATCATCGATAAATGTTATGAAATACTTTTTGCCTCCTCTAATTTGAACAAATTTTAGATCACATACATCAGTATGAGTTAACTCAAGAGGTCTGATTTTCCTTTCAACCGATTTAAATGGAGCCTTAGTTTCGCTTCTACACAAATTTCACATTTATAATTAGGATTAATTTCAAACTTTGGTATATAATCTAAACCAATTAATCTACGCAAAGCATCAAAATTCACATGTCCTAATCTACCATGCCATAAATTTGACTCAAGAATATAAGCAAGAGATGTGTTATTCTTATTCATAGCAACTTTCGGTACAACTGTCATTACATTCAACTTAAAGAGACCATCACTCATGTATCCTTTGCCAACATACATACCACTCTTTGTTAACACAAATTTATCAGACTAAAAAACAAGCCTAAAACCATTTTTACTTAACAAAGAACCAAAAACTAAATTCTTCCAGATGTCAGGTACATGCAGTATGTTGTTGAGGGTCAGTTCTTTCCCTGATGTCATCTTCAAGATCATTTTCCCTTGTCCAGCCACAGTAAGAGTAGAAGAATTTCCCATGAAAAGTTGTTCACCATTTGCAGTCTCATTATAGGTAGTGAACATCTTCTTGTCCGAACATATGTGATTAGTTGCTCCAATGTCAACCCACCACTCCTTGGGATTTCCAACCAAGTTAGCCTCAGACACCACAGCAGAGAGGTTGATGTCATTCACCCCGTCAGAGATGTAATCTAGTTCAGTTACATTTGCTTGATTGGTAGTCTTCTTGCTTGTACTTCCATGATCCTTCTTAGGGCAGTGGCAGTCAGAAGCTCGATGTCCAGTCTTGCCACAGTTATAGCATTTTTCTTTGAACTTCTTGTTGCTATCGCCTTATTTAGGACCATCTCTAGTAAACTTCCTCTTTTTGTTATGTGGTTTATGAACTTGTTCAACCACATTAGCCTTAGACTCAATGGGATTTTTCCCATTCCTCTTTTCAGCCTTTCGGTTATCTTCCTCAATTCTCAGTCTTACAATAAGTTCATCCATGGTCATCTCTTTGCGTTTATGTTTTAAATAATTTTTGAAATCTTTCCAAGTCGGTGGTAACTTTTCCACTAAAGCAGCGACTTGGAAAGATTCGCTTAGAGACATACCCTCAAAATAAATATCATGTAAAATTAATTGAAAACTTTGAACTTGAGAAATTACCGTTTGGGAGTCTACCATAACAAAGTCCAGAAATTTACCGACAACAAATTTCTTCGTGCCGGCATCCTTTGTCTTGTATTTCTTCTCTAAAGAACCCCATAATTCTTTCGTTGTTTTCAGAGGACTGTAAACATTATACAGCATATTATCAAGGCCATTGAGAATGTAGTTTCTGCACAGGAAATCTGAATGTTTCCAAGCATCTACAGCGGCAACAACTTGCCGATCACTTTCATTCTCTTTAAGTGTTGGAGCCTCTTCATGGAGAAACCGGGCCAAATTTAGAGTTGTAAGATAGAACAACATCTTCTGTTGCCATCTCTTAAACTCAGTACTGTTAGATTTTTCCCATTTTTCTCCATGATTTATTGGTACATGAACATGGTTCTGGATAGGGACTAGTGTTTGTGTAACAATCAGAGTACCACTTCCAGTTGCAGTTTCAGTTACAGTAGCCATAATCTCTGATTACAAAAATCAGAAAAAATTAAAACCAAATTAATTTTCTAGTTACTAAAACCAGAAAATAAATTATTACACAAAATAATTTTATTTTCCTTGTTACTAAAACTAGAAAAATAAAATACCATAATAATTTTCTGTAACACAAATTAATATTCTGCAATTGTTAATGACACTAGTATATTACTACTAGTTGTCAAAGAAAAGAGACAGTATATTACTACTATCTGTCAAATAGCATAAACCACTATTTATTTTTCCAATCAGAATATGTCTTTATGAAATCACAGAAAATTAAATACAATGAAGATACCAAAAATGATTCTGTCTTAAGATTGTTGGACAATCTTCACTGTAATTAATTAATTCTGTTTGTGTACTTAACAACAAGCAGAATATAAAAGAAATAAAATTAAATAAATAAAAATAGATTTTATTTTGTTACAGAAACAAAATTAAAATCTGATTTAATAAACAAGTAAAACAGAATAATAAATTAAACAACTTACTTGATTAATTTGTTCGATTAATAATCTGATCAAGTCCAGTGTTTGACACTGTGTCCTTAAGACAGATTCGTCCCCTCCACGGTGCTTTCAGAATGTGGACGTCTATCTCCCAGGATGAAATGATCAACTATAAACAATAGTAGCGCTACAAATTGTTTACCTAACGAACACACTAAGTGCTTACACTCTTTCTTACAAAAATTAAATGCAGCAAAATGAAGAATAAATTTGCAGAGGTGAAGTACGCCAAATGAGGGACTAGTCTATTTATAGAGATGAAGTAGCGGCTTGGTGGCTGCTAATTTTGAATTAAACAGGTACAATACATGTTCAATTTAAATTAAATAGATAGGCACTATTTGGTTTGAATTTCAACCAATTCAAAAACCTGTTTTGATTTGAATTTGAACAGAACAAATTTGGTTTGGATAGACTCGGATCTGTCTGTGAAGAGGTGCAACAATTTGAATTTAAAATTTAAATATGGACAGAAATTCGGAATGAATTTTTGGACAAAATTTATTTCAAAAAATAAAAATTAAATTCAAATATTTTTAGCCGAACAAGCCCAACCTCACACCACGCACCCGCGTCCAGCCCAGCCCGCTTGACTGATGACGGCGCGCAGGGTGATTTTTGGGTCTAATGGGTCTAGCCCATTTTGCCCATAACCTCCTTATCTAAAACACTTGGGTACCCCTTGGGGCACACCCCAAGTTCCAATCCCATACCTTATAAACCCACTCAAAACTTCCCATCAAATCAATGTGGGACAAGCCACTTTTTAACATTTAAGGATTTTCCACCAAAACTCTATTTCTATGGAACATACTTTGATTTCAATTTCCCATTCACTCGGTAATGGTTTTGAGCAACCAAATATACCACGTGAATCACAACGCAGCATAGAACGCGTTATCACATTGACCCGCGAAAAACGACGCACAAGTCCCACCTAAATAATAGACCAAAGTTAGAAAAAATTCTGTTATATACCCATATTTTTCCAAACCATTTCCAATATTTTTGAATATAGAACCAAACCAATCATGTATTAGAACTACTCCAAACCAACTCAGTGTAGCTTGGGTTGGTTCAATTTAAAACCAAGTTCCATTATATTAAAAATAATTGAATATATCAATAATAAATAATTAAATAAATAAATCTTTAACTTTGAAATATTTAAAAGAAAATTTTATTAATTATTTTAATGAAGAACAAAATACAATCAATAAAAAAGAGAAATGTAAAAAGCATCAAAAACGACAAACTAATTCCAACAAATTTCGCACTAAAGAGAGAGCCTTAATCATAAGATTGCATGCCACCACGTTGATAACGAACCAACCCAAGCTGGCACACTGCACACTGGAAGCATCTAAACATAATATAAATAAAAAGTAAAATATTATTTAAAACTTGAAAATCAAAATAAAATTGTGTAAGTAAATTATTTTTTAAAAAATAATCATTAACAATAAAATGTACTTTGAGACACATATATAACAAGTCTGTGGTGAAGCAAATTCATTGGATTGAGTTGTTAGTCAATACATTTTTCCACTTTTGTTTTTTAGGTTTTGTTTGTCATAATTTTAAAAAATTAAAAGATTAAAAAGTCACCATCCTATTTAAATCACACCATCTTATTTAAGTCACATCACCTTTCTATCATATTACTTCACACTCAACCCATACCCAACACATATTTTATAAAAAAATAAAAAAATACACTTATTTAAAACACCCCAAATCACCCCCTCAATGTTGTACAATTCCAAGCAATTTGTTGCTATAAATTTGAATTTTAGTTGCATAACGTACTAGATAAAGTCTTGGTCATCAAGCATACCTGGATACCAAGTAATATAAAAAGACGGACAAATTACACTAATGGTCTTTGTAGTTTGAGACTTGTATTACTTTGATCCCTAACTTTTCAATTGTGACACATTTGATCATGAATTTTGAATCTTACTCCAAATAAGGATAATTGAAGATACTATTTCTTAATTTCAAGGGCAAAATCGCCAATTTGATAAAATATGAACTAATTTGATAAAAATAAATGTCAAAAAATATTTTTGAAGTTTTGCAAATTATTTTTACACATTAAAGATAAAATTATGTAAAATTGATATATCTTTTAGACATTTATTTATTTATTAATTTTATTATGTGTTTGGATGATAATTATGTAATGGGTGGTTGTTTTTCTTTTCATTAAATTAGTTTATATTTTTCCACAAGTCAAATTTGGCGACAACTTTGATATCATTATTAAACCAATCTATTAAATCAAAAAACCCAAATCTAAAACTATTTCATATATTAAATATATCGATTACACGTTAAAATTCTAACAACCACTCATTACATAATCATCATCCAAACACATAATAAAAATTAATTTGGTAAAATAAATAAATAAATAAATGTCTAAAAAATTTATCAATTTTATATAATTTTTTCTTTTGTGGGTAGAAATAATTTTTAAAAATTCAAAAAAAAAATTGACATTTATTTTTATCAAATTACTTTATATTTTATCAAATTGCTTTATATTTTATCAAATTGATGATTTTGCCCTTAAAATTAAGCAATAATATTTTCAATTGTCATTGTTTGGAACAAAATTCAAAATTCAGGATCAAATGTGCCGCAATTGAAAAGTTAGTGACCAAAGTAACACGTGGCATAAACTATAGGGACTGTTAGTGTAATTCGCCCTATATATAAATATGTTTGGTTATCATGTTGGTTTGATTTAAGTAAATCCTAAACCAAGAACCAACCTAATCCTATTAGTTTGACAATTTGAAGATCTAAAACCAAACCAATGAATTCAAAACCCAACCCAACCCAACCCAACCCAAGAAGTTGATTTAACTCAATCCTTCGATTCAGTGGATAATTTGAATACCCTAATTAATAATACAATAATTTTTGTATCTATCCATATATCTAGGGGTGTACACGGTCCGGATTGGTTCAGTTCTAAGAAAATCCAAGAACCGAACTGATCCTAATGGTTCTGTGATTTTGAGAACCAGACCAGACCATTACACTTGTAAAACCGGACCAGAACCAAACCGAAAAAACGGTTCGGTTTCGGTTTGGTTCACGGTTCCACAAATTTCTATTTACAAGAATAAATTGTTAATATTAGCAAAATAATTACTCAAACTAATTACATTTAACTCATGATAAAAACTAACAACATTAAGGTATTACTCAACATTACATATCTATATCATCCTAATAACATTAAAATTACAAAAAACCAATTAATAAAAATAAAATTTGATATTATATATATACATATCTTTTAAAATTTGGTTCGGTTCAGTTCGAAGCGTGATTTTTTCATAAAATCCATTAACCAAACCATTTTTACAGTTCTCATATTTCTTAAAACAAAACCGAACCAATTCTTAATAGAACCAAACCAAACCGTACGATTCGGTTTGGTTCGGTCCGGATTACCGGTTTGAATGGATTTTTGAACAGCCCTACATATATCTTGGTTTTTTAAATGGTTAAAAACAAAATCGTTAATTGTTGCTTTTGAAAAATCAAAGGGCACACAGCTTCATCAATACCAAATTGGTTTCTCCCTTGTTATAGTAGTTATTAGTAGGGGTGTAAATTTGGCTTATTGGCCTGTGGCCCATCTGAAGACGGCTCGTAGCCTGGTGCTGTGAAACTTGGCCAGGCTCGGCCAAGCCCAAGGCCATGCCTTGCTTGAGACTTTGGCCCTCTGTTTGGAAGTCCAACCCGACCAGTGAGCCTAGCCGGCGGTTCGGCCTAATTGGCTCCAAAAATAATTTTTTTAATAATATTTACATATTTTATTTCATTTTGAAATAAAAATTATTCATTAAATATTGTCTATTTAATTTAATGATTGTAATATTTCATTTCATTTTGATATATATAAAATTATTTATTTAATTTTAATTTTTTTATTTCTTTTTTTGGCGGGGAAAGACTATGTACGCACCTTATAACTAAATAAAAAAATGATATATTTTTATACTTTTTGAGTCATAACTACAAAACATAACATAACATAACTAAATATTCACTAATCATAACTAAAATAATGTCATTACTTAAGAAGAAAATTAATGATAACTGAAGTACAAAATGACATAACTTGATAACTAGTCATTAAAAAAAATAAAAAATAAAAAAAAATAGTCATAACTAAACATCACACGAGATACAACCAAATAGCTCTTATAAATCATAACTAAAATAATGGCATAATTAAAGAAGAAAATTATATAATTTCATATAATATCTATCAATTATTTTTAACTTAAAAAAAAAAAAAGGCTTGCTAGGCCTGACTTGCAGCTCGAGCCCAGGTCTGTGGCCCAGCTCCCTACCCTATTTTGACTGGGCCTAGGCTTGGGCCTACATTTTTGCCACGCAAGCTAGCCTGATCCAACCCAACCCTACTATCGGTGGCAACTCAGATGGCCATACAGTGGGACGGCTCAAGCTCAGGCCCCGGTGAGACGAGCCAGCTAGATCGGGCCAAATTTACACCCTTAGTTATTAGGTAGGCCGGTTAAGATCTCTCAAAAAATTTATTGAATACAAAACTAAAAATTAAAAAGTTTTAGTATATTTTGGTATTTTGTTGTATTTAATGAATTTTTAAAGATTAAATGTTTGAGGGCCACAAATCAGTGGCTCAAATGGTTCAAAACTGTCAAAACGACGTCGTTTTGCATTGTTTTGTGCCCAAAACGACATCGTTTTGGCAGTTTTGAGCCATTTGAGCCACTGATTTTGTGGCTCTCTAGCATTGCTGTAAAAAAAATCACTAAAAAATATGGATTAAAAACTCAAAAAACTATTTTTGAAAATTCTAAACTAAACAAAGTTTTATGATACCATATTAAATTGTTAACCATCATTTCATATTAAAACTTAAATTGTTAGGCCATATTTGTTTTGCTCCAAGTGGTGGATTGGATTAGTAATATAATAAGGCCATGTTTGTACGTTAGACAGAATCAGAAGGGATTGTAATGTAGTAGGCTATTATTCTTCGAATAAATACCCTCTTGATCATTTAGTCAGTAATGATGTGAATCATGTATTTATTATGTTATGAGATTAAATGTCTTACAATGACTTATTCTATTGAATCTCATATTTGGTTGTGAAACTATATAGATGGTGTGTGTGCTGTTTTCTGACCACACTGCCAAATAGGTACTCAACTGGAGAACACCGGCAGAACAGATTGCACTCGAACGACCTGTCACAGAAAGAAAAGACTATGGCAGTGGTTCTTCCACCCGAGGGCACTCCGACGATCAAGTCAGTAATCAATATCTCTCAAAGATAACAAATTGTGCTTAACTCATATGCCAGAATACAAAAAGCATACCTTAGACCCATGAGGGTGCCTTACTTTTATAACCAACACTAACCTGATTCCGATAGAAGCCTAGCTTCTCTTGAACTCTGGCTCAAAGCTCATCCTGGACCTTCAAATAGATAAAGATAAACTTCCTAAAAGCTTTATCCTTATCCAGACTGAGGTCCTCCCCCATTCTAAGACTCTTGTAGCTTATGCGTTTATCCCGGACTCCGGCATCTTCATAGATAACCTCGGTCTAGTCGAGATAATCTCAGCGTCATAATCAAGACACGTAGCACCTCAGCTGGCACTTTAGTGCCACCTTGGCCACGTGTTGTCATTCAAAAAATATGTCCCCACAACTGTCCCCTAGGTTCTATTACCTCAGTGTCCTGAAGTGATGGAACGTATATCATTCGAACCTATAGCACGTCGGCTAAACTTGCTCTATCCTTCATTATCGAGGTCATCATTCGTCGGCTCTATATGACCAATACTTGTAGTCTGTTTAGAACCAAGGACCAAGTTTCTCAAGTTTCTTTAACTGAGATCATTCTCTTAGCCGAGGTCTTTGCTTCATTAAATCAAGAACTTCAAGAGTTCCAACACGCGTATGAGCTATCACGCACAGTAATTCAACTGTTTTCGCCATGCGTCCTTTCCCTATTGAACCGTACCTGACACACGCCATCAAGTTACATCACATTTGCGTGCACCGCCTGACAAACACATCGTCCTAGGCACACTAATTGCGTTTTTTCTGCCTTTTTGTGTTTTGATCAAAAATACTTCCCTCTCTCTTCACCATTTCACTTTTGCATCTTCGTCTTCTCCAAACTTTCTCTCTCTAACACTTATCTCCCAAATCCTCCGTTTTCATTCTCTTGAAGCTTTCTGCAACTGCTTCCATTCTTCCTCTTCGGCGAGGCATTCACTATCTTGTTACTTGTTCCACCGTCATTCAACTTCGACATTCATTTTACCGGGGTCACTCTTCATAGTAAGCCACTGCTTTCCTTCATTTCATTTTTTTGTTTCACTTCAAACTTTGCTATGCTTGTATACTGCCATTGCAAATGTGTTCATGCTCTTAAATAGTCATTTGTGTGTTGAATTCCACCATTCGTCATTTGTTTCATGATTCTGCTTTTGTACAATCTGTTGCTGGTATACACATACACACACATGCTGTTTATACACTTGACGTTCTTGATAGCTTGTCATTGTTCTTGATTTTGCTTTCCGGGTTCTGAACCAAATACATACTTGTTATTCTGCCACTCTCCTTGGCTTTGTATATCTGTACATGTTTTGTAAAATGTTCTTGAATTCTTGTTTTGTCTTCTTGATTCTGAATCATGTTCTTGTTTCTGTTTTCTTGTTGCATTCTGCCAGATTCTTGCCTCTAATTTCCTATTTCCACATAGATTTTAGGCTTGGATTTTGATAGAAGCCTCTATCCTTAGGAAAATTGGAACAAGTTTTCCTAAATCTTAAAAAGCCCTTGCCCTTGCTTCTATTCTGAGTTTAAGCTGAGGTCCCTCAAACCTTAACAAACCATTTCCTTCTGAAATCCAACACCTTCCTTATTTAGCCGACGTTATGGGTATGTTTAGGTGAAGGATAGACACCCCAACCAAGGTAGCATACTTTAGGTAGGAGTTTGCCATCCCTGTTGACGTTCATCTCAGATTGGTTGGAGAGGAGGACTCCATCATGCCCAAAGACGACTCCATGCCATTCCCAGTAGTAGCCTTCATAGAGTGTGGACTTAGGTTCCCTCTTGACATCCTCTTCTGAGAAGTCCTTCACTATTATAAACTCAACCCAATGCAATTAGCCATTAACTCTTATAGAGTCATCAACGGTATCATTGCCTTAGCTAGCTGAAAAAATGCTAGGATAACTCTAGCCGACATCCAGTACTATTACACCATGTGTGGCCTTAAGTCAGAAAAAAGGCTACATTTATTACCTTAAGCCGAAGTCGATAGAATACAAACTCATCGCCGACCTCCCTAATTCCAACAAGGGCTCCGGAGACGATTATTTCATCGTCTCGGGCAACTAAGAGTTCCCTTCAGAGGATGACCTTCACCTCTACCCTTTAAGCCTTACAGTGTTCAGAGAGGGAGATAGTAAGAGCCAAGTGTCACTTTTACTTGCTTTCAAGTCTTTTTTACTTTGATATTTTTGTATGCTCTAACGTCTGTTTGTTTTATTTTGCAGTTTTTCCTCAACCACCCAAGGACTTCCGGAAATCCTTCTATCCCAGCAAGGATTTCAAGAAGTTGTTGAATTTGCCAGTTGACCAGCGAAAAGCCCCTCTGCTGCTTAACTATATCCAACCTACAAGTCCATTTTGCCCGACGTCCCGAAGAAGAGCAAGTCCCCTCCTTCTGCTACAACTTCTGCTATAACTTCGTCACCTCGACCAGATTAGGGATTAACCTCTGCCCCAGCAAAATAGCCATCTACTTCAGCTCCACAACTGATTCCACCCTCTCAGCACCAACGCCAACGTCGAGCTCTACTTTTTACACCAGCAAGTAGGACTTGTAGCCGAAGACGCCGAAGTATCGAGGCATCCTCTTACGATCCAGCCAACCCACCAATTGCACATTTAGCGATCCGCCTTGGCACTAAAGTTACCATTGCCATCTCCACTGACAAAATGGGGTGACAAAAGGTCGTTGTTGAAGACCTTCTTGCTGACATCCCTAATGTCGTCACAGTTCAATCTTTCCCTTTCCACTCTCAACCTAAACCGAAGCCAAAGAGGCTGAAGAAAGCCCAAGCCAAGGCAACGGTGACTCAGATTGACTCTGAGAACACCTTGCCAATCTCAAAAATGGCTGAGGCAGAAAAAAGTGCCGCTGCCGCCGAAAAGAAGCCCGCTGAGGCTGCTCCCTTTGAATCCACCCAGTTAAAGAAGCTGAGGTCAGAGTCTGCTATAACCGCGGGGTCCCTGAAATCTGTTGCCCCCTAGGCCCCTCCAATCACCATTGAGGACAAGCCAGTCAGAGTCGATGACAGCGCGACTGACATTGAAGTCGGTGTTACCCTTTCTACTGCCTTGCTTCTTTGCAAAGACCTCGAACGCAACGCTGTGGTCAGCAAATACGAAAATTTCACTCTGACGTTGTAGCACTTCGTACAAGTAAGCCCCTAATACTTGGTAGTCACTATTTTTTCCATACTTAGAGAGTTTTATTAACTTTTGTTTTTTTCCATTTCTTCTAGGCGATCCAGTACGCTCACTCCTTCGTGATGTAGGCCTTTGACATTAAGAAGGAGTTGGCCCATAAGACCAAGGAGGCCGCTGGCTTGCTTAAGACCATCAATAAGGCTGAGGCCAAGATGAAGACATTGATCGATCAAGCCAAGGCAGCCAAACAGGCCCCAGACGAGGCTGATGAAAGGGCAAGGGCTGTTGAGGTTGTTGCTAAGGTCCTTAAGGTCAAGAAAAAAGATGCCGAGGCCAAAATGATCGAAGCCCAAGCCGAACTTCGAGACGCCATGGCTACCAAAACTGCCGAGATCAAAGTGGCGGACGAGAAAGCCTACGCTGATGGGGCAGCCGACGTCCGTGAGGACTACAAAAAACAAGTCAGAAAGGCATGCAACAAGGGTTTCACCCTTGGTTGGATGGCTGCTCTGAAGGAGTTGGCTGTTCCTGAGGACTCTCCTCTGAGGGACGTAGGCCGACTTGTGCTGCCATTCTCATCTACTTCAAGCCAGTCTGAGGCTAAGGCTGGAGAGGAAGACGAAGAGGAAGAATGAGAAGAAGCCAAAGATGAAGAGGCCGAGGTGGCCGTTGCTGAAGATCCTTCTGGGGCCAAGTCCCCAACTCTGAATGAGCAAGTCCTAGACTTGACTCAGGATGAGGGGGGCGAGGTCTCAAAAGGTGCCTCCCCCAGAAGACAATATCCGAGGTGCAAATCACCGAGAAGAGCATTGATCAGACTTTACGAGAGATCGACGCCGAGGTCGAGGCTGAGAAGGCTGCCGAGAAGATTCCTTTGTTGTCTTCTAGGGCCGAGACACTACCCACCACTGACGCTGAGTAGTCTTGCTATAATCTTTTTCTTTGTACTTAGTAATTTTCTGAACAATGTTTTCAGTTTTCATTTTTGGCCGACGTGCCACTTTTGTAATCTGAACAAGTAGTCTCTTTGTAGGCCGAAGTGCCCTTTTGCTTCTTTTAATGCAAGTACAATTTCTTCTTTGAAGTGTTTGTATATTTGTCTTCTTTTTACTGTCTTGTATGATTCCATACTTAGAATAATTTGCATGTCTTCAAGGTACACCTTAATTGTGCAATTTCGTTGGGGTAAAATACTTCGGGTATAACTGTTGACTGTTTATCTCGGCCATGGCTTAATACTTGACAACATTTGTAAAAATGTTTTCACAAGTGCTTATTTAAAACCTGCCACTTCACTTTCACTTATCAAGACTTCTATCTTCCATTATCTTCTAAGTCTTGGCAATATGGTAATCTCGGCAAGTACGTAGATACTTCTTTCAACATAACCTTGGCTTAACTTCAACTTGTAATTTTTCCTGAAAACATTTCAACAAGTGTTAAACCAACCTTTTTTCAACATAACCTTGGCTTAACTTCGACTTGTAAATTTTTAAAATTTCAACAAGTGTTAAACCAACTTTAGCTTGTAAATTCTAACTCCCGAGCATTATTCTCTAGCTCTCTGCCCCCTAATGTGAACTTAAGTTCCACTTGGGTGTAGACACCCCATTTTTGACCGACCTTAAGACTCAGACGCCATCGATTGATCGCTCAATGATCACGCATGTTTGTGCTCGTTTCTAGTTTCTGGAGTTTTCGGCTGAGTGCCTTGCCTCCAAACCTTTGAACTCTTTGTGTTTTGGCTTGGTTTGTGGACCATGCCTTGTTAGCCTTTCCTGGAGGGAGAGAGAGGTCAATAGACTGCTTTTCCCTCTTGGAGACTAGTTTCTGATTTCCGGAGCCTTCGGTCGCGCGCCTTGTCTCGGGACCGCTTAACGTTCTCCTCTTGGCTTGGTTTTCGAACCATGCCTTGTTGCCTTTTCCTAGAGGGACACAGAGGTCTTGGAGACCACTTTTTGTGATCGTAGACCACTTTTCCCTCGTAGACCACTTTTGGTACCCGTAGACTAGTTTTCGAAACTTTCGACTGCGCGTCTCGACCTCGGACTCTTGTCTTGCATCCTTTTTGGTTTGTTTTTGGCACAAACCTTGTTTTCCTTGCTTGGAGGGTGAAATGAGGGTTAGAGACAAGTTTCTCTCCCTGAAAACTACTTTTCTTTCCCGCCAGCCAGTTTTCTGGTCGGCCAACTAGTCTTGGTGGCCTTTGGACCACCAAAAGTGGTCGGCAGCCATGCAACCACTTTGCTTTCTTGGTGTAGACCACCTCTCCCCCCCTGCCGACTACTTGGTCTTCTTGAAGACCACTTTAAGTGGTCGGCTGACCAGTGCATGTAGCTGGTCGACCACTTCAAATGGTCAGCAGCTTTCTTGCATTTTCTACCGAGTTTGTGGATGCCAGTTGTGCCAACTGGAGAGCACAGATTGCATCCTCCATACACGTGTATAGAGGGATTTAACAAAACTTCTAGCTTCTCCAAGAAGCTTGAAGCTTAGAGTTCTATAAGAGGGAGGCTCTCTCTTCCTTTTCTAGGTTTAGAAAAATTTCAGAGAGCTATACATATCTCTCTCTCTATCTCTATATTTCTCTCTCTCTCTCTCTCTCTCTCTCTCTCTCTATATTTGTGCCTTAAAGTGTGTTGTTTCCTCACTTTTGCACCACAACTCCTAGCCACACACCACCACCTCTGAGCTGAGATTCTTGGAGGTGGTATTTGGGTCATAAAAGCTGGTTTTGGGCTGAAGAAGGTGCTGTTGTTGCAGTGCTTCAAGGGTAACCCCTTTTCTCATTTTTAAGCTTTGTTTTGGTTACTCTTTTAGCCATCTTTGCATGCTTATTTTGGCTTGACTCTCAACTATAAAAAGCTTCATTTTCAAGTGTTTGATATGGTTGTTTAAGGCTTTGTTTGTGTTGGGGGTGGTCTACCCCCCTTGGTGCCTTATTTTGCCTTGTTTTGAGCTATCTTTTAAAGCCATTGGGACCACCTCTTTTGGGCTTTCTCACCACTGAAACTCAGAGGAATTTCAGTGGTGGAAAGGGTGTTTTGAGGTCTCAAATAGGAGAGGGTCATCCCTTCTCCTTGTATTTTGGTTGCTAGCCTTGTATGCCTCATGTTTGAGCATGTTTATCTAGCATATGTTGGCCCCATCTCAGCATACTTTTGGCCTTATTTCAGTATGGCATACCTCTGTTTTGGCTTAGTTTAGGCCACCCTTGCATGCTTTATACACTTGTAGTGTAATCCTTGCAAACTAGCCTTGTATGCCTCATGTTTTAGCATGTCTTGCTAGCCCTTTTTGGCTCTATCTCAGCATGTTTTGGGTGTTTTTTTAGCATGCCTTAGCTCTATTTTAGGTTGGTTTGATAGCACCTTGCATGCTCCTTGCACTTGTAGTGCATTTCCATTCACTAGCCTAACATGCATCTTGTTTTTTACCATCATTCTAGCATGTTTTGGGCTTAACTCCAGCAAGCTTTTAGCCATGTTTTAGCATACTTGAGCTCTGATTTATGTTGTTTTGGTCATGCATGCCTTGCTTTGTATAGCCATAGTGCATTCTAGCTCACTACCCTTGAGTTTCCAAGTCACTAGCATGTATTGCTTGGGCTATTTGCATGATTTGATATCATTTAGTATGTGATTTCAGAGCATGTTTCACTGCCATGTCTTCACATCTTTCACTCTTTCAATGCTTTGGAGGGTTAGTGCTTTATGCCTTAAATATGAGCTCATATGTATGCCATCTTGCCTAGGCTTTTGGGCCACTATTTCAGTGTGTATTTGGTCCTATTTTGCCATTGTACAGCACTGATTTTTGTTGGTAAATTCATCTCTTGCTTGGTTGTGATAGGTGTAGTGTAATCCTCCTCATTGGCCTTGCATACTTGATATTTTGGTCCGTCATGCTAGCTTGTTTTGGCTTTGCTCCATGCATGTTTTAGGATCATTTTGACATGCTCTAGGACTATTTTGGGTTGTCTTGGCCATATGGTTCATGTATTGCATAGCTATAGTGCAAGTGCCTATGCTAGTTTCAAGTTTTGAGTATCCTAGCATGCTTCATTTGTGACATGTGCATCTTTTGGCATCATTTGGGATGAGATTTCAGAGCATTTAGTGTTTCCATACTTCCATGTTTGTCATTCTTTAGGTGCTCTTGAGAGTTGCACCTTTAGGCCTTGTTGATGAGCCATTGCATGAGCATATGTTCTTTGTCTTTTTGTGCGTAAGTTTTGGTGTGAATTGGCCACTATTTTGGAGCATCTTAGGTCTGTCCATGTGTGGTTTGACCATTTGAGCATTGTAGTGTATGACTCATGTGTGATGCACTTCATTTGCTTTGAGGCCTTAGCTTCTAAGATTGTCATGCATGCATTATTCACATGATAGTATCTTGTGCATGCCATTAGCATTGGTAGATAGCATGTTGTTCGCATGTTGTTGCATTGCGTTGTGTTTGCATGTTGTTTGCATGGCATTGTACTTGTATGTTGTTGCATTGCATTATGCTTGGAATGAATGTTGTTGCATTGCATTATGCCTAGAATAAATGTTGTTGCATTGCATTGTGTTTGGATGGGGTGTTAATCCAAACACGAGGAATGAAGGACATTTCATACTCGAAGTGATGAAACGTGCCTGATTTCTCGGTCGCTGACGCTTTTGATCATGCATGATAGAGTTTAGGGCTCTTATTTGTTGTTTGTGCGTTCATCGACATTAAAATGTGCAAACTTGGCTCCTCGGCCATTATGCATTGCGATGCTCGATTGGTGCTCCGAGAGTCGAGAACTACACTCCCTTGAGCTTAAGAAATGATACGGAGGGTTATTGTGCACACATATCTTGCAAATACACTGTCGTGCCCCGTCTTGTTCTCTGTTGCAGCAAAATGGAGTTGTGCAGCATTTTCTAGTCGGCCGACCAATAAAAGTAGCTGGCCAACCAATTTTTCTAGTCTGCAACATACTTAGGTGGTCTACAGGTGGTCTACACCACCATCAACTAGTCGGTAGCCTTCCTGGAAGTCTTCATGATGGAGTAGAAGCTATCTGGAGGCTCTTGCAGTGTTCTGAAATCAAATGCAAACAGAGGCAAGTTGAGGCATAGCAATGGATTTTCGAGCGAGCAACCAAATGCATGCATTGTTCAACTTTCCAAAGTAGAGCCGAGTAGTGTAGTTTAATGCTTATTTGTCTAGCTTGAATTTGTAAATTTTTTAATTAGTTAAAGTGATGTAATAATTAGTTGTAGCTAGTTATTCAATTTGTTGTGTAATAACTAGTTTAATTAGATTAATTAGACTAGTTAGATAGCTTAACTTAGTGTAGCTAGCTTAGCTTATTCATTTGGACCCTCTGTCGTGAGGGCACAACTGTTGTAATAAGTGTGCGTGTGTGTGATGCATGTCTTCCAATCCCCATTTATTTCTCTCATTTATTTTCGATGGTTAGTTTTAGAGAACGTTTCAATTAGCATCCTTATGCTCGCATGTTTGCATTCATTCATCTGTATTGCATGCACTAGGCTCAGCGCATCATTTAAACTGCATTGTATTTCAATTTCTATTTGAATAAATGTATCAATTGTCACATTCATATGCCATCTTAGAATAGTCGAGCCTATCTTAGTTGCATTTTTGCATGTGTTGCATTAGGCATTGTTTGACATAGCTAGGATCATGCATGATTACTAACTAGCTTCTGTTTTGGCTCAAAGTACACTGTGAGTGCTTATGCTTTAGCATCCTTGCATGTGTGTAAGTGACTGCCATAATAGCATGCTTTCCATGAGGCTAACTGCTTAAGTGATTAACTGCTTGAATGCCTATGGGTGGAGGCTTGATTGCCTGAATTAGAACAACTCGATGATTGTGAGTCTTTAAGCCCACTTGAAGTGGCAAAATCATATTTTTCTAAGCTCACTTAAGGGTGGCAAATCCACGACTTAGCCTACTTGCAAGTAGCAC
The DNA here is from genome assembly GCF_004153795.1 of Camellia sinensis. Classification (NCBI taxonomy): domain Eukaryota; kingdom Viridiplantae; phylum Streptophyta; class Magnoliopsida; order Ericales; family Theaceae; genus Camellia; species Camellia sinensis. The sequence goes on from NW_021026923.1 coordinate 1,594,552, forward strand.
CTTCAAACCACTTTCAAAAACAAACATGAGTTGTTTTGTTCTAATCCGCGTGATTGAGTCTATACTTGTATGTTGTGCGCATCACATAGTAAGCTAGCTAATAAACTGGAATAAGAACGCATGTGTTTTCAAAAACAACATTTCTTGTTAGTAGAGGCCAATCCTTTGATCGGGCGAGCGGGGGTGCTCATTTCATGACCTTCCACCTTCGTACCCAAGTTCCCGAGTCGAGGCAACTTTGGTGATGACGGACACATGGCCTTAGGCACGAGTCAAGGTTTCCTAAATTTCTAAAAATAAAATATTTAGGTGGCGACCCTAAAATCTGGCAAAACAGTCCATGTTTGGCACTTCTTGATAAAAATCAGTTTTCCAAAATGATTTGCCGGATTTGGACTCTTTGGTGATTTATTAGTCTCACATTGCACTTTGTGAGATTAGATTCAGAACCGTGACAGGAGTCTGAACTGTAGTAGCTAAGAATAATGATTCGCGCCCTCGCGCTCGGAGCGGAGTTCGGGCGGTCTACAATTAAGCATGTGGCTTATGACCTCGTCGCCAAAGTTTAAACAGAGACTAGCCAAGGTTCTCAACCTTGGTTCATCTGTTAATCTCATCCAAATGTACTTAGTTTCAATTTGTGTTTGACTCTGCCGATATGGCAAGTCCAGTTTAGTTCATCTCTATTATATGCAAGTATAATTCAATCCTGCCATATGATGAGTCTAAGTTATTCATCATGTTTCAATCGGAAACATCGCCAACTTAGTTCAACTCTATTATATGCAAGTATAATTCAACTCTGCCATATAATAAGTCTAAGTTATTCGTCATGTTTCAATCAGAAACATCGCCAACTTAGTTCAATTCTATTATATGCAAGTATAATTCAACTCTGCCATATAATAAGTCTAAGTTATTCATCATGTTTCAATCAGAAACATCGCCAAGTGGCTGGTGAATCATTTTACACCAGTTTGAAATAAAAAATTGAGCTAAAATTTTATTAATTACTTCGGCTAATAACAGAAAACTTTAAAAAACAAAAAATCTAATGATAGAAAAACTTCAGGTTGCAAGTATTCTAGAGTCTTGGTAACTCTTTGTCTTCACTGTTTTCAAGCCGATATGCACCATTGCCCAAGACCGAAATGATTCTATAAGGTCCCTCCCAATTTGGGCGAAGCTTGCCCTCTCTGGGATCCTTCTTGTTGCCGACGACCTTTTTTAGGATAAGGTCCCCAACTTGGAACTCTCGTGGGTTGACCTTCTTATTGTAAGCCCTCGCAAGCTGCTGCTGGTATGCCCCCAGTTGAATTGCTGCTTTCTCTATTGTTTCTTCCAACAGATCCAGATCTCGGGCCAAGAATGCCTCATTGGTACCATTTTCTACTCCTTGGGTTCTGATCCCTAGGATGCCGACCCCTAGTGGAATAACTGCTTCTGTGCCATAAGCCATAACAAATGGGGACTCCCCAGTTGATCTTCTCGGCGTGGTCCGATATGCTTATAGTACACTGGGCAACTCATCCACCCATTTTCCCTTTGCTTCTTCCAACCTCTTCTTGATCCTATCCAAGATAACCTTATTGGATGCTTCTACTTGACCATTACTCTAAGGAAAGCTTGGAGTGGAATAGAAGTTCTTGATTTTGTACTTTGCACAGAAGCTTTTGATCAATTTACTGTCAAACTGCATTCATTGTCTACTATTATTGCCCTTGGGATCCCAAACCTGGTGATGATATTCTTCTATATGAAGCTCTTCACATCAACATCTCGAATCTTTGCAAGGGGTTCAACTTCCACTCACTTGGTAAAGTAATCTGTTGCTACTAGTAGGAACTTCCTTTGTCCAGTCGTTTGAGACAATTGTTCGACAAGATGCATGCCCCATTGGGAAAATGGCCAAGGGTTGGACAATAGTTCAAATCTGCTGCTGGTTAGTGTATCAAAGGTGCAAACCTCTGACACTTCTCATACTTTCTGACATAAGCTTCAGGATCTTTTTGCATGTAGGGCCACCAGTACCCCTGAGTAATGGCCCTATGAGCGAGTGACCTGCCCCCAGTGTGGCTTCTACATACTCCTTCATGTATTTCATACAAGAAGTCTTCAACTTGTGAATGATGCACACACCTCAGAAGGGGACCAATAAAAGATCTTCTGTAGAGATGCCCTTCTGCTGTCAGACTGAATCTTGCCGACTTCAATCTGATCTTGTGTGCCTCTTTATGATCATCTGGCAGTTTTCCATCTCTAAGGAATACTATTATTGTGTCCATCCAGCTTGGTTCCATCTCTACAGTCATTGCCTCATGCTTTGTGTTCAATGGTTCTACACTTGGACCTGATAAGTAGTCAATCATTATTGTCTTTGTCTCTCCTGGTTTTATTACACTAGCCAGGTTAGCTAAGGCATCAGCATGGTTGTTGTCATCTCGGCTAACTTACTGTAGTCGGCAATTTTGGAACAATATTATCAGTCTATCCACCTCCTTTACATAGGCCATCATCTTTTCATCTCAGGCTACGTATTCGCTTGTTGCCTAGTTAACGATAAGTTGGGAGTCACAAAAGACCATTACCTTGTCGGCTTCCATTGTTGCTATCAACTTTAATCCTGCGATCAGTGCTTCATACTCTGCTTCGTTGTTTGAGGCCTTAAACCCCAAATGAATGGATTGTTCTAACATCTGTCCATCCGGTGATACTAGCACTATTCCTGCCCCCGCTTCTTGTCAGTTTGAACTTCCATCAACAAACAGGTGAAAGAAGTAGCCGACGTAAATACTACAGGGCTTGAGTTTCTCTTCTTTCCTCTGTTTTACTATCTCTAGCTGGGTTTCTCTTTGTTCACATGGACATCATATACCCCGGCTCAACGGAGCCCGATGTATGATGGCGTTTGGTGTGAACTCAGCCACGAAGTCGGCCAAAACTTGGCCTTTGATTGCTGTTCTGGGTCTGAATTCCAGGCCATATTGGCCTAACACCACTGCCCATCTGGTTATCCTGCCTATCAGATCTCCTTGTTGTAACAGGGACTTCAAAGGATGCTCAGTTAACACCACAATATTGTGGGCTTAAAAGTAATGATTCAGCTTCTTGGAGGCCATTACTAAAGCCAGTGTCAGCTTCTCCAAGGGTAGGTGTCTAGTCTCTACATCTGCTAGGGTTTTACTTGCATAGTAAACTGCCCTTTGTTCTCCATTTTCTTCCCTGATTACCACTGCACTTACTGCATGCTCTAAAATAGCCAAGTATAAGAACAGCTCCTCTCCAGGTATTGGATTTGAGAGAACTGGTGCGGTGGTCAAGTATTTCTTCAAGTCGACCAAGGCGACTTCGCACTCCTCTGTCCATAAGAAGTCTGTGGCTTTCTTCACTAAACTAAAGAAAGAAAGGCTTGCATTTATCAGAACTTCTAATTATGAATCTGTTTAGAGCTACAGCCCTTCCAGTCAACATCTGCACTTGTTTTGCTGATGTTAGGCCCTTTAACTCCAAGATGGCCTTGATTTGATCCGGGCTTGCCTCAGTGCCCTTTCTGATGACCAAGTATCCTAGGAACTTCCCTGACCCAACTCCAAATGCACACTTTGATGCATTGAGTCAGAGTCGATGTTAGGATATCAAAGACTGTCTTTAGGTTGGCCAGATGATCCTCAAGTTCCTTGGTCTTCACGACAATGTCATTAATGTATACCTCTATTGGTTTGCCTATTAGATGTCTGAACATCTTAGTCACCAATCTCTGGTAAGTTGCTCCTGCATTTTTCAACCCAAAAGGTATCATTCTGTAGCAATATAGCCCTTTTGGGGTGATAAATGCAGTCTTCTCCTCATCTGGGGGGTACATGGCTATCTGATGGTACCCCTTGTAAGCATCCAGGAAGCTTATCCTTCTATACCCTGAAGTGGCATCCACCAATTCATCAATCTTGGGTAATGGGAAACTGTCTTTGGGACAAGCCTTGTTCAGACTGGTGAAGTCCACGCAGACCCTCCACTTCCTATTATTTTTCTTCACAACAACCGTGTTTGATAACTATGTTGGGTAGTTTACCTCACGAATGGCTCTGGTCTCCAGAAGTTTATCCACTTCCTCTTCTACTGCCTCAACATGTATCAACATCAGCCTCCTTGCTCGCTGGATGACAGGTTTAGCTGACCTGTCCACATTCAGTTTATGGCAAGTGACCTCGGGGTCAATGCCAGGCATCTCGTATGGTGTCCAAGAAAACACCTTAAGGTTTGCTCTCAAGAATGCTTCTAATTTCTTTTCCTCTTCCTCAGCCAAGCCTGAGCCGAGGAGGAAGAAGCGCACTTCATCCTTTTGCTGGACTAAGATCTTCTTCAGGGCTTCCTCACTTTTCTCGGCTGGTTCTTTGCCGATGTCGTCAAGGACCTCTATGTCCTCATCTTCAATCTCTGCTGCTTCTACTTCTCGTATGTTGCAGGTGGATTTCATTGTTGCCATAGAGCAATTATTTGCCTGCACCTGATCCCCTCTGACCTCCTCAATTCCATGCTCTATTGGGAACCGCAATAGCTGGTGTAATGTTGAGGGAATAGCCCCCATTGCATGCAGGCATGGCCTTCCCAGGATAGCATTGTAAGGGAGGAAGTGTCAATTATTGTGAACTCAGTTTTTACCTTCTTGGTGCCAACCTGCACCTCCAAACTTACTGCTCCAAGGGGCCATGTTGACATTCCATTGAACCCAACCATTGGACCATTGGATTGTTCCAGATCGTCTTGATGAAGGCCAAACTCCTTGTAACACCTGACATACATGATGCCACAAGAGTTGCACTGGTCGATCAGAATTTGCTTTACCTGGTACTCTCAAATCTGGAGGGATATTACCAAGGCATCGTTGTATGCATGCTGCACCATCTCTAGGTCGTCTTCAGTAAAGGACACCACTGGTCCTTGGCACTCGTCTGCCCTAAGTCTCTTCTGCCAGACCTGATACACATGTTGCAAGTGTTTTATCTTCTAAGTTTCCCCACGTATCTCGTTCTCATTGACCTTCGAGTGAATCACATTGATCACTCGAGGTCTGCCTATTTGTGGTTGTGGTGCTCGTGGAAGTCGTGTTGCCGGTGCCTAAGGAAGTCTCACTTGCTCTTCTCTTGTTCTGGTCTCATCTACCAGGTCCCTTAGATGACCTTGTCTTACCAAGTCTTCCAGATGTGCCTTTAGGGCTCTGCACCCTTGAGTTAGATGCCCATCCTTATTGTGGTAGGCACAGCGTTTTCCCAGATTTTTTCCATAAATTCACCAGGAATCCTCTCTGGTGCTCTATAATAGGGCTGATTTCGGATTCTTTCCAAGACTTTGTAGACTGAAATTCGAAATATGGTTGTGACTGTCTATGTTGCCCTCAGTCCTGTCGCTTGCTTATTATATCCATCATTACCTCGGCCTCGCTTTGGTGAGCTGCTTCTCATCTCTTGTTTTGACGCCTTTGTCCCCGGTGTCTCCTCCTCGGCCCTGGCATACTTTTCTATCCTGGACATAAGTTCCTCTATACTTTTTGGCAATGTCTTTGCCAGTGATTTTCGAAGCAAACAATCATTGTTCAGGCCGTTCTTAAAAGACAAGACCGCTACCTCTTGGGTGCATCTTGGTATTCGGTTGAACACCTCATAATACCTTTTGGCATAGGCCTTGAGGCTTTCATCCTCGCCAATTCTCAGAGCCATCAGGGAGTCCACCCTCAATGGCTGTAGTTTGTTTGTCACAAACCTGGCCATGAACATCTCAGCTAGGCCTTCCCAGCTTTTCACAGGTCCTTTCGGCAACTTGTGAAACTAGTTTGATGCGATTTCCCTAAAATATGAGGGGAACACCTTGCAAAGCAACGGCTCGTTCCCGGTGTATAATGCCATTGAGTTCAGGTACAAGCTGACGTGAAAGTTAAGGTCAGACTTATCGTCGTATATCTGAAATCTCGGCATGTGGAACCTCTTCGGGGCCTCAAATTTGTCTAATTCTATCGAGAACGGCGTTCTTGGTTTGACTGTTGAGGTTACCTCGGCATCTTATCGCTTCCTCTGGGGGTTATCCCTCAAATCCTCCTTTGTTCGTTCAGGAGCTCAATTATCAACCGATTTTAGCCTTTTTGGTGCGCTACTCCCAGTATCGTTATGAGTCCTCTTGGACCTCCCTCAATTGGTCGTATCGAAACAAAGTTCCTTCCCTTGAACATATCGATGTTCTTTGGGCTCAGCTTCTTTGGTACGATGTGTCCTTCGAGAATCTCCCTTCATTGACTCTCCTCGTCCGACCTCCCTTGAAGGCCGGTGAGAGTATTCCTTGGCCCTGGTGTGTTAGGGGACTGGAGGAACTGTTTTCTGCCCCTCTTTCTGGGCATCTTTTTTAGCCGCTGGAATCGGCGTATCTTGTAACGAAAACGGTGGCTGCATGACGTTGTTTTGCATGATGAAATTGACGACCAATTGCAGGTCTGCCAATTTGTTTGTCATTCCCTTCATCTCACCATCCCTCCGCAGGCATTTATCTTTCCATACTTGGAGGTCATCTTCGTTATAATACCCGCCTCGGTTTGACTTCTTTGGTACGTCGCCCTCCTGGCCGACGTCTTTCTTTCCGGGATTCTGATCCCGAGTTTCTTCATTGCAGTTATCCTCCTCTACGTTGGGATCAAAGTGTTTACCACTTCTAGTAGGGATGTCGTCCTCGATCTTCTCTTTCTGTCCGTCGTTGGCCATCTATTCTTCTTTCTTTCCCACAAACGGCGCCAAATTATATGAGCTGTTTTCTGACCACACTGCCAAGCAGGTACTTAGCTGGAGGACACCGGCAGAATAGATTGCACCCGAACGACCTGTCACAGAAAAAAAAAGATTATGGCGGTGGTTCTTCCACCCGGGGGCACTCCGACGATTAAGTCAGTAATCAATATTTCTCAAAGATAACCAATTGTGCTTAATTCACATGACATAATACAAAAAGCGTACCTTAGACTCACGAGGGTGCCTTACTTTTATAACTAACACTAACCTGATTCCCACAGAAGCCTAGCTTCTCTTGGACTCTGGCTCAATGCTCATCCTGGATCCTAAAATAGATAAAGATAAACTCCCTAAGAACTTTATCCTTATCCAGACTGAGGTCCTCTTCTATTCTAGGACTCTTGTAGCTTATCCATTTATCTTGGACTCTGGCATCTCCGCAGATTACCTCGGCCTAGCCGAGATAATCTCGGCGTCATGACCAAGACACGTAGCACCTCGACTGGCACTTTGGTGCCACCTTGGCCACATGTTGTCATTCAAAAAATATGTCCCCACATATGGATAATTGTTAGACCATTTTTTTCTTTTTGATTTGTTTACTATGCAATAGGAATACAATATAAAAAAATTTTAGACCAATAAAAAATAAAAATTCAATGTGAAAGGGATTCCTATGTTCTGAGATTAAGATTACCATATATATATATATATATATGAGATTTACATGTTCGTCAAAATTTGTGAATGGAGAAAAATAAATCGTTTTGTGAAAAAAGGAAAAAAAAACAAAAGAAACAGAAAGAGAAAGAAAAAGAGGATATGTTGCTCAAATGGGACAATTTGTATTCTTGGTGGTTATTTTGGTAATTTAAAAAGCTAATAATATGGTCTCCTCATGCCATTGATTTGTGTCCCATCTCTTTTTGTAGGACTGAGTTATCTCGAAAATAAAGGATACATTGCTCAAATGGGACAATTTGTACAAAGGTTATTTGCCAACCAAACGTTGAACTAGAGGTTCTACTAAACATGGGAATCAATCCAATGCTTATATTCCACCACATAAACACCTTAATGCTCCTGTAAATCATATTAGTTGGTAAAAAAAATGGCTAATCTTCAAAAGGATGGAATAAATTTTGTCATAGGGCATTGGGATTAACAATTCAATCTCATACGATTAGAAGTGAAAATATCGTTTTACTTATAATTTACAAAATTAAAAAAAAAAAGAGAGAGCATATTTTATATAATGAGAACTGTAAATCAAAACAAAACACGCAGCGAATAAAATGTTTAGATCATACCTCTTTGATGATAGAACCTCGTGGATAAATCACGTGCTTCCAGAGTCTGATAAACCAACCCAGCAGTGAAGTGATATCACAAATTGAATATCACCCACACAAATCACAGTGCAAATGACTTGATCGTTGTTTTTGGGAGAGAGTCAGTATATGGTTAGAAACAGATCATACGTTGTTTCTCTCTTGATTACCCCATAACCATATATCAGATATATAATATATTATTATATCTATCCATATCAGTTAAAACTGATAATATCTATATCTTGAGTGGTTATCCTAAATAGGTTTGAATTCAATTTCAAAACCTATTTGGATACCGGCCGGCCAGGGGTCCGGGCGCTCGTGATGATTGAGCGGTCCTCCCGAAACAACCGGAGTAACAACAGGAGGATTGATCACAGTGGTCATAGCAGGGGTTGGCAAGCCAGTCGCCCCGGGGTTCGGATCCCCACCAACATTAGCAGCAGCAGTAGCAGCATCAGAGACAGTTGCCATTTCTGAAAAATTACAGCCTCCTCCTCACCACTGAAGGAGATGTTGCTGATGTCGCTGGTGTTGCAAGTGCTGCTGGCACAGGTGGAGGCTAAAAGCCAAGAAACAAGAAGTTAGTATGATACAGAATAAGGATAGAATAGTATAACGTAGCAGATCAGATCAGACCAGTATAGTGCAGAGTTTGTATAGGCATGGATCAATATAGGCATAAAAAAACACAAGTCAGGGTGTGTGTAGACACCCCATTTTTGACCGTCCTCAAGACTTGGACGTCATCGTTTGAACACTCGATGATTATCCATGTTCATGTTCGTTTTGAGTTCCCGATGGTCTCGACCGCGCGCCTTGCCTTAAGATCTCTCAACTTGTTTGTTTTGTGCTTGGTTGGACCAAACACTTGTGTTTTTGCTTATGAGGGCAGGGAATGGCTTGTTGGCCATCCCCACATCTCACCAGCCATGGCATGATGCCACCGGCCTTGTTTCCTTGCCATCGGCCAAAGGTTGTGGCTGGTCGGCACATTTTGTGGTCGGTCGGCCACCTTTGTTGGTCAATTGGCCATTTTGGCTAGTCGACCCCCTTCCATCTGCTTTTGGCAGATACAGCTAGCATCCACATTTAACCCCCTCCACACACGTGCATGGAGGGATTTGTCTCTTGCTTAGCTTGTTTTGGAAGCTTTGTAAGATTGGAATTCTATAAAGAGGGAGCCTCTCCTCCCTCCTTAAGGTTCTGGAGGTTCAAAGAATTAGGGTTAGAGAGTGAGATACAACTTTGTATCTATCTTCACTTATTTGATCCCATTTTGTGACCAAAAGTGAGTTTGTGTCTTACGTTTGCACTAGCACACCTAGCATTACACCATCCTTGGGTTGTTGAGGCCTTAGAAGGTTGTTGTTAGGGTTCTTGGACTGGTTTTGACCAAAGAAAGGTGATGGAGCCTTGTTCTTGAAGGTGATCTACAAGGGTGAGCATCCTTACTTTATATTCTCCTTTCTTGCTTAGGCTTTTTGCCATTCTTGCTTATTGTTTTAAGCTTCAACTATAATTGATAAAAGTTCTAATTTTGTGTGTTTTAGAACTTTGTTTAAGGTTGCTTTGAGGTTTGGGGTTGTTTCCCCCCTCCAAGGCCTTGTTAGGCCTTGTTTTAGGCCAACCTTTTGCCCATTGTTCTTAGCTTTGCATGACCTCTCTACCACTGAAATCCAGAGGATTTTTAGTGGTGGAGAGGTGGTTTTGGTGTCCTAAATAGGAGAGGGTCCCCTCTCCTTGTTGTCTTTGATGCTTGCACAAATGGCTTATGTTGTAGCTTGTATGCCTAGCTTGCTTTAGCTTCATTTCAGTAGGTATTAGGCTTTGTTTTGCCATGTTATACCTCTGTTTCAAGTCGGTTTAGACATGCCATGTATGCTTGATACACTTGTCTTGTAATCCCATGTTTTAGCCTTAACATGCATCATGTTGTAACATGTGCTTTAAGCATGATTTTGGCTCAACTCCTTGGAGCTTTTAGGCTTGTTTTACCATGCTTAAGGTCTGTTTGGTGTTGTCTTGGTCATGCTTGCATTGTTTTGTGTAGCTACCATATAATCTAACTTGTTGGCTTTGGATGTTCAAGTTGCTAGCATGCTCTATTTGAATCATTTCAGTGGTTTGGCATCACTTATAATGCTATTTCAGTCCATATGTTATGCTTGTTTGCTTGCATTTATAACTCCTTTAATGCATTAAAGAGTTAGTGTTGTATGCCTCATGGATGGGTCATTGTGTATGCCATCATGTCTAGGCATTTGGGATGCCATCTAAGTGGATTTTTGGGCTCATTTTGGCATGTCATATCTCTGATTTTGGTCGCCTAAATCATGCCATGTTTGGTTGTCTTAGGTGTAGTGTAACACCTCTTTGGTGGCCTTGTATGCCTCATGCCTTGCCCCTTTTGTTTTAGCTCATTTTAGTTTTGGCCATTGCATGTTTTAGGCTTACTTTGGCATGATTTGGAACTGTTTTGGTCCACTTTGGTCATTTGCTTCATGTGTCATATAACCATGGTTTGAGCCCTTGGGCTAGTTTCAAGCTTTTTGTGCATGACTTGCTTGCATTATGAGGTTGATTTGGCATCTTCCTTTGCATGATTTCAGAGCATTAAAATGCTTTTCATATGTCCATGTTTGTCCCTTTTAAGTGTCCTTAAAAGTTGCCCTTTTATGCTTAAGTGTTGGACCATTTAGCATGCTTGTTTGTATGTACTTTTGTCCTTCATTTCATAGCATTTTGGTCGCTGATTTGGACCTATTTGAGAGCTGTCCATATTAGAAAGAGGCCAGTCGAGGCTCACCGATCCATCAGATCCATCAGTCACCAGTCCAGTCCATCTGGTCTGTCAGTCACCAATCACATCACCTCTATTCAGTTCAGCAGATTCGTGATGACGCAAAGTCCAGAAGAAATTGTGGTCATGACAGCAGATTCAGGCCAGGGCCAGGGAATCACCATGTAGGGTGAGGCTGATGTTGAAATGCAACGTCCACCCAGGTCACCTGCCACGCGTCCGATCTGGGAACCCCAATTATTTCAAGCTCGTGAGCCCACCACCTTTGAGTTGATGGGAATGATTGGCGACCTTCAGAGGTCTGTGGCTAATCTGGCCTACGGAATGTCGGCCCCACCACCAATCACATCATATGCCGAGAACTTCATGCCAGAGGAGCTCCCGCTACTAGGGCGAATTGTAATTGAGCTTAGCCAACCTCTTATTTGCATTTTTGCATGTGTTGCATTAGACATTTCAGCATAGTTAGGATCATGCATGGATTTCTAACATAGCTTCTGTTTTGGCTTGGAGTACTCGGTAAGTGTTTATACTTTAGCATCCTTACATGTGTGTGAGTGACTGCCATGATAGCATGCTTACCATGAGGCTATGTGCTTATATGATATACCCGCCTAAATGCCTGTGGGTGAAGGTTGGATTATCTGAATTGGAATAATGCATTAACTGTGAGTTTAAAGTCCACTTGAGAGTGGCAAACCATCACGTTTTCTAAGCCCACCCGAGGGTGGCAAATCCACGTCTTAGCCTACTTGCGGGTAACACTATCAAACCATTTTCAAAATAAAACATGAGATGTGTTGTTCCAATTCAGGAGATCCAGTCTATACTTATATGCTGTGCGCATCACGTAGTAAATCTAGGCTAATAACCAGAATAAGAATGCATAATGTTTTCAAAACTCGATATCATGCTTAGTATAGGCCGATCTTCGGATCAGGCGAGCGGGAGTGCTCATAAGTGACCTTCCCCAATCGTACCCAAGTTCCCGAGCCGAAGCAACTTTGGTGATGACGGACACGTGGCCTTCGGCATGAGTCAGGGTTTCCTAAATTCCCCCAAAATAAAATATTTAGGTGGCGACTCTGTATCTAGCAAAGCAGTCCATGTTTGACACTTCTTTCTAAAAATCAGTTTTTTAAAATGATTTGTCGGATTTGGACTCTTTGGTGATTTATCGGTCTTGCATTGCACTTTGCGAGATCAGATTTAGAACCGTGACATTGAGTCCGAACTGTAGTAAGCCCAATGAACAAAATGGGATTTTTCCCGTGACGTTCGGGGCGCGTCTACAGGACCGATGGCTCGGGAGGTTCAAACTCCTGTGTACAGGAAGCCATATCTAGAATGGGTAGATAGGGTATATGAATACCCAAGAGGATTTAGGATACCCGACTTTGCTATTTTTTATGGGAATGGAAACTAGTCAACGGTTGAGCATATTGCTAGGTTCGCTGCTCAATGTGGCGAATTTACCAATAATGATTACATGAAATTAAGATTGTTCCCAAATTCTCTAACTGGGGCATCCTTTGTATGGTATATTAACCTTACACCTGGCTCTATCCAAACTTGGCAACAAATGGAGAAGGCATTTCATGCCCAGTTCTTCCAAACAGAGCCAGAAGTTTCCATGGCAGACTTGGCAAGGTTGAGTCAAAAGCCTGATGAGAAGGCTACTTAGCTTATTGCCAGATTCAAAAAAGCACGAAACAAATGTAGGATCATCTTACCAGAGCCTAAATTTGTGAGATTGGCTCAAAATGGTCTAAAGTTTAGGCTTCGAAAGAAGTTTGACTCAACTGAGTTTAGAGACTTAGTGGAACTAACCTATAAGGTGTCTAGGTATGAAGCATTACTAGAGGAAGAATAAGATCGAAGTAATGCATCATACAAGACGTATTATAGAGATCCTAATTATGAAATTGATGAAGCAGAGATTGTAGGAAAATAACCTGTGATCTGTGAGGCATTAATTCATAAAGACACAACAATAGACCAACAGTTTAAAAAGAAAGACCTTCATAGGAAATACTCTTTCGATTTAACGAAGGCAGATGACATTTTTGATCATTTGCTTGCGGCAAACTTCCTGAAGTTACCAAAAGAAGTCAAAATTCCGTCTCCAAAGGAAAAGTATATTGTAAATGGCATAATTCTTGGTTTCACTCAACTAAAAACTACATTGTTTTTCGAGACAGGATCCAAGAGTAGATTCGAAAGGGGAGTGTAAAATTTCCAACAAAAGCAAAAAAAGCCATGGGGCTTGACACTAATCCATTCCCAGAAATTGGAGAAGTGGCAGCCAATGTTATTGTGCCAGACTTCCATAATTTATTCTTGAAAGAATTGGAAGAGGTCAATGTGCAAATACATGTTGCCAGCCAAACTACTGTCAAGAAAGATACTAGAAGTTACCAGCTGTTGGACAAGGTGTTACAGGCCAGAGGGAAGACTCTGATGAAGAGGCACTGGATGATGATTCTTTAGAGGCAGCTGTCATGCAAAGAATGTGTCCCAGATGCAGGTTGAACTACAAGTGGTTGAAAGGGCTTCCAATTGATGGGAAGCAATATTACAAGGATGTGTAGAGGCGTCCTAAACCAACCAGTGCTTATAACAAAAGGCCATATCCAACTAGTATTAGGTAGCAGCCATTAATGGTTGAGCTAACAGCCACTAGAGTACATTCCAAGGGCAAGAAACCTCTACATGAATCCAGACCACCCAACTATTACAGAATAGAGGGCAATCATTCTGATAGGAAACTTAAAGTGGGTTCAAGTCATGGGATCAAAGCCAGAGATTGGCCTCTTAGATCAGCCTCACACAAAAACGAAAGTGGCCACCTTCATGGAAGGCTTGAATTAGGCCCAAAACAGGTAGTCAGGGCCAGGCAATGGCCTTCACAGCCAGCCTCGAAGATGGCTTCGAAGGAAGAAAGAGACAGTTCAACAACTGGGTTAGTGCGTTCATGGGTACCTGGAGTTCTAGATTGGTTTGTCATGCAGAACAAACCTAGGAAAATGTCTACCCAAAGAAATGTTGTTGGACACCAAGGTAGGATGATTAAACCTCTTTTGGTGGCTCTAAATAATTGGGTGTTACTTAAGCATCCAAAAACAAATGAACCAAATATGGTCCCAGTGATTTATAGGTCCCAAAGGAGGAAGATCTAACGAAGGTACACTCAGTACCAAAAGGATCTGAAAGAAAATGAAGAAAGCTCTTCATTGGTCCAGCCAAAGGGCCAAGCAGAGGAAGAAAAAAGTTCAAAGTTAGATCATAATCCAAGATCGACTCCTCAAAAAAAAAAAGAGTTGCAGCAGAGAGCAATTGGCTAAAGTTCATTCTGAACTGAAAGCCAAAGAAAGATCCAGTTTGGCAGGATTGGAAAAGGCTTTGATGGAAAATGATAGTGAGACAAAGGGAGAAGCTAGCCTAAGCCAAAGGAAGAAGATGGTTGAGGAAGAAATGTTTGAAGCCTTCATGGCTGAACAGATATTTTTGGTCGAAAAACCAGCAAAAACAGACCATTCGAATGAGGTTGTTAGTAATGAAGTGCCAGAATGTAGCATGGAAGATGATTCTAAAGCAATTGAACAAGTTGGCCAGGAAAATAATCAGGTACAACCAGTCGTCCAATTTGGCTCGTTTCCTCCTGTGTCAGTGAATATGGTGCATATACTACCCCAGGAGTTTCAAGCTGAAGATGAAAACCAAGGTCAGGAGATTGACCCAATTCCAGTTTCTAGTGAAGACTCACAAGTGAGTATGGTGCAAGACGAATCTGAAGTGGTCACACCAATGGAAACTGGAGACGAGAGTGAGGAAAAGGTGAGTATTAACCTCTCATACCCTTTTGAATATCCCACAACATCCATGATGCAGCATGTCAAACCCTTGTATATCAAGGCCTTCTTCAACGAGATACAGATGAACCGGGTATTAGTGGATAATGGGGCAGCAGTGAACCTGCTTCCGAAATCTTCTTTGAAGAAACTAGGAAAGAGGAACCCCAGACTAATCCCAATCAGTACTACCATTGTTGGTTTTGCTGGTGACAAATAGATGGCTCAAGGCATTTTGCCCATCAACCTAAGTATAGGAACCAGAGACTGCATGACGGCATTCTTCGTTATCGACAGTAATGCTAAGTATAATGCTCTACTTGGTAAGGATTGGATTCACACCAACAAATGTGTGCCTTCCTCTCTACATCAGAAGATCATGATGGCCTTATGCAATGGAGAGATAGAGGAGATCAATGCAGACCCTCAACCTTTCATAGCTTGTGCAGATTTTGCAAAGGCCAAATTATATACTGAATGAGTGGCACCACTCATTGTACTGAGAAAACCTGATGGATCAGCCGAAGTGACGGCTGATGAGGAATTAGCACACCTGAAGCACTTAGTCCAAGAAAGTGCTGATGAAGAGTTTGTCGCCAAAGATGACAATAATGCCTGGTTGTAGGCAAAAAGATGGAACCCAGGAGGCCAGATCTTTGGCTTTAATTAAGTTCTCAGTATTGAACATAAAATCAATAGTCCAGAAGATGCAAGAACAAGAGAAAGAAGCCATGGCAATTGGATGTAAGCAGGAGCAGCAACAGGTCAGGGTTTTGGCCTTGGATAAATACTGTGCATTGGACTTTGAAACAAAAATTCAGGAGATATAGGAAGAAGAAGCCTTGTGGACAGACTTTGTCTATGAAAAGGAGGGCAAAGATGTTAAATCAAATAAACTGGGAGCAGGACAAAGCAAGGAGACTACTTCGAAGATGGAAGAAATAAAAAAAGAAGCATCAGTGAGTCCTCAGATGCAAGACCCTTTGGAAGAAGTGAACTTAAGGGAAGGCTCTATACAGCAGCCTACCTATATAAGTGCTTGGTTCAATGCTCTTGACAGGGACCAGTTGGTGGTGGTCTTGAAGAGATATAAAAATTGTTTTGCATGGTCTTATAATGAACTACCAAGATTGGGCAGGTCATTAGTAGAACATAGGCTCTCTATGAAGCCTAATTTTAAGCCATATAAGCAAAAACCAAGAAGTATGAGTCCTGAAGTGATTCAGAAGGTCAATGAGGAAATTCTTAGGCTTCTCAAGGCAGGTTTTATTAGGACAGCCAGGTATGTTGAATCGTTATCCAATATTTTGCCTGTAGTTAAGAAGGATGGTAACATGAGGGTATGCATCGATTTCAGAAACTTGAATTTAGCAACTCCAAAAGATAAGTATCCTATGTCCATAGTAGATTTATTGGTGGACAGTTCAATGGGGCACAAGATTTTATCAATGATGGATGGACACTCTAGTTGTAACTAAATCTGCATTGCAGAAGAGGATATCCACAAGACAGTATTCAGATATCCTGGGAACATTGACACCTTCGAATGGGTTAAAATGCCATTTGGTCTGAAGAATGTTGGGGCTACATATCAAAGGGCTATGAACATTATCTTTCATGATCTCATTGGAGGATATTTAGAGTGTTACATTGATGATATAGTAGTAAAGTCCCAATCCATGGAGGAATATTTGTTTCACTTGGAAGCAGCTTTTGAAAGAATGAGAAAGTTCAAGTTGAAACTTAATCCTCTCAAATGTGCTTTTGGCGTATTAGCTAGAGACTTCTTGTCACGACCCAAACCCGGCCCTATGGGTTTAGCACCGTAACCGGCCAGTAATCCGAGATTACCGAAGGCCTACAGAACAGTAATACAGTAAAACAGAGTACAGGGCCTGGCGGAAGCCAATACAGTAAATAAATAATGTCCATTGAGCTGTGACAGTCTATATGAAAAAGACTTTCATACGTGTATATATAACCAGTACAGAACAATATGTACAATATTTACAATCATTCAGACTAGGGACTCAACCCTATATAACAGTACGGTAAACATTCAGTCTATACAAAACAGTGGGACGGTACAGAAGGGGGAATTGTAAAACACCCCTAAGCCTTAACACGATAGGCACGGAACCTCGCAGTGAGGCACAGTAGTTGGCTTGACAAAACTGGAGTTACCCTGACGCCCCTAGCCGCGGTCTGGTGGGGCCATCCTGTAAGGAGCTTTCGATATCGGCTGCGTACCCGGAATCACATCAACGGTAAATTCAATCTCCCTATCAGTCAAATCTCCTGGAAGATTATCTGGAAAAACATCTGGAAATTCCCTGACTATAGGAATACAATTCACATCAGTTTTAACACTATCATCAGTAGACACAGTCAGTACAGAACACAGATATCCTTTACACCCCATAATATGAGAGCTCTTTTACTTAT
>NW_021026923.1:1627111-1642161 GCF_004153795.1 Camellia sinensis
CTCGGCTAACATGTCAGGGTGAGGGTGGAGGTCAACCAAGGTGGTTCCAAGATGGTCCTAGGTGTAAGAAGTTCAAAGGTGTAACCTAGGCTTAAGATGACCTCAGCTAAACTCACACCAAGCAAGGAACAAAACATGCAAGCAACACTTAAACGAAACTAATCAAAATCTGCAAAGATGCAAGCTTAATCAATACAAGGATGATGCAAAAATGTACGTAATCATGACTAGGACAAAGTGAGGGTTGCTACATTCAAGAACAAATCTTTCTCATCCTTGGTCATCGTGAATTGTGCTGGTGGTAAATAGGTTTTATTCGACCCTCTTAACTGCAAATGTAGGGGTTTTCTAATATTCATGTCTTGTAAATCACACCGAGCATTAACACCATCCTTCAATTTTCCTACAACCCCTAATATTGTCCATAACACATTGTCACAAACATTCTTCTCTATATGCATCACATCAAGGTTGTGTCTTATTAGATTGTGCTCCCAATATGACAGTTCATGAAAGATACTCTTTTTCTTCCAGCTATGGGTACGATGTCCAGCTTTCTCCTTCTCTACCTGTCTCCTATGTCTCTCCTTAAGGTCATCTCTCTTATATTGGGTTAAAATACCCTCAGATTCTAATTGTAGCAACATCTCAGTTCCAGACAACAATTTTGGTTTGAGTCTGACTTCCCGACTACCATCAAATGATACTTTATCCTTCCAAAATTTATAGCCAGTAAGTAAAAATATGCGATAACCCAAGTATGATTGTTTCCTACTATGCTTCAACCAACACAATGTAGTTTCCTTATTGCAACAAGGACATGCATATTCGCCTTTAGTGCTCCATCCTGACAAGTTTGCGTATGTAGGAAAATCACTAATTGTCCACAATAAAGCTGCATGCATTTGAAACATTTGATTTGTTGATGCATCAAATGTTGACACACCCTCATGCCATAGTTCTTTCAACTCCTCAATCAACGGTTGCATATACGCATCAATCTTGTCACCAGGTCCTTTCGGGCCGTCAATAAGCACGGATAAAATTTGAAATGGTTGCTTCATGCACATCCATGGCGGCAAGTTGTATGGAATGAGCACAACAGGCCAAGTGCTATGAACTATGTTCATCGTCCTGAATGGATTAAAACCATTAGATGCTAAGCCAAGCCTTACACTTCGGCAATCATTACTAAAGTCAATATTTCAACGGTCAAAATCTTTCCATGCAAGGGAGTCAGCAAGATGCCTAAAGACACCATCATCAGTTCGTTCCTCTGCATGCCATCTCATTAACTTGGCCGTCTTGGATGACATAAACAACCTCTGCAACCTTGACTTTAAAGGAAAATACCTCATCTGTTCTGCAGCTATTCGTTTGCCACCTTTGTTAGGACCATTTGAAACCATCACCATTTGATTTCCATCTAGAACTGTTGCATATGACACATTTATCAAGATTGGCGTCCTCGTTTCGAAACAACATGCAACTGTTGGGACATGCATCCCACGTCTCATACGTAAAGCCCAAATCTGTTGTGACCTTTTGAGCTTTATAATATGAGTCCGGGAGTTTCACACCCAACGGAAACGCCTCATTCAATAACTCAAGCAACATGTCAACAGACTTGTCCGTCCACTGATTAAGCACCTTCAAATGTAGAAGTCGAACAATGAATGACAAAGATGTGAACTTCTGACAACCCGGATACAATTCACTTTGTGCATCTTGAAGAAGTTTGAAATACTTTGCAGTCTCTGCATTTGGACCGAGCTGGGGTTCAGATGCATGGGCATCAGGCCCCTGTGGTTCATTACCCTCAACACTTGTACCGGCATGTGGATTTCCCATAGCCCCTTGTATCATTCCAATCATATCATCCTCAATGTCTAAATTAGCTAATTTTTCACTCTCGATTACCATGCAGAGATACATAAGATTCCACATGATTAATCCAATGTCTGTATTTTTTAAAAAAAACATTCAAAATCATATGCTCCCGTGCACCCTCTCGTACAAGATGGTATCGATTCTCACACTTCCAACACGGACAACTAATCATCGAACCTTCAACCCTATTGGTGTAGGCAAACACAAGGTATTTATCAATCCCATTAATGTATTCGTTCGACATCCTATTTGGCAAATCAATCCAACTCTTATCCATCATCTGTACACATCCACAAAAATATCTCATCAAAGTAACTCTAAATATAATACCTAAGTATTCATGTACCATGATACCTATCCGTCCAATTTCTCTCAAATAGGTAGGTGGTCTTATCTCAGTTAGTTATTTACCGATTTGATGGGAGAACATAAAAAATGAAATATTTATACAACAACACGTGAGACAAAAAAATGTTTATTTATTTAGACTACTCCACTATTTTAATTTTAATTTTTAGTTTAATTTGAAATGAAGTTGATGTATTCAAAGCTTTTATACCTCTGCAAATGATACTGCACTTAAATGGAGATTCCACAATTGTAATTAAACATGTATTTGCCTTTAGACAATTAAAATTAAAATAAAAATAAAAGATGTTCAAAGGACCTTTTCCTCTACTTACATAAAAGTTATTAAACTCTCTATCCACTTTAAAATTCTTTTTCTTTCACCACAAATGAATTTATAAATATAAGATTCAAACACACACTAAAAATAACTCCAATCTATACTCTCAAATTTTGACACAAATTTAAGTTTGACTAAAAAATACTCAAAACTCATCTATGCTCTTTAACTCAAACCTATTCAAAATTAAATTCTACTCTCTTTTTTTTATTACCCAAAATCAAGAGATCCTTTTAGCAAACTCAAACCAATACCAAACCTTTTTTAAAAAAAACTCAGGTAAAATTTTGAATTAGTTACTAAAATGTTTCATAAGAAAAGAAATTTTTAGTCAAAGCATAAAATTTTTGAGGTTACTATTTGAGTGCTTCATATCAAATGAATTTTTCACTCAAAATTTTTGTCTGATCAAAATTTTCATGATTGGTGATGGTTTGATAGAATTTGGAGGGGAGGGGGAATGAGATTGACATGAAGAGGTTGAATTACACTTGCTTTTACTAACCGAGAATAATGAATTTTTAAAGACATTTGAACTCAATTGTAAGTCCCCGAGACACATGTTTGCCAGGATATGTATGCAATATATTTGTAATAAGGAAGATTAAACAAAGTTAGTTTGAAAAACAAGGAAAGAAGTGAAAAAGGGAAATGAAAAAGATTGATTAGTGAGGGAACCAAAGGAAATTAATATATGTAGATAGCATTTTCCACAATTTAATAAATTCTAGTAAATTAATGGGAGATTTACCAATAAATTCTAAAATTTGAACTTATGAACCAATTGGTCCCATTTTTATTCTATTAAACCGTTTAGTCCCATTCAAATGTGAGGGACGTAATTACCCTCATCTAACCGTTGCTAATGCAGCTGTCGGACGGAAATTGGGTGAGGCACGTGTGTCGCTCACGTGCGTGATTAGTGAATGGATGTGTGGTGTATTGCATGTGATACATTGGTAGGGAGTCATAGAATGGCAAAGCGTTGTAAGGGGTTTTTTATTGGGCTAGGTTGGTGTGTTTGGGGGTTAACACACACACTGATACACACCAAACCCAGCTTCCCTCTCTAAGACACCCAGCGCATAACACACACACACTGATACACGCACACTACCACGTCCGGCAGTACCTTCCTCGCCAAACCCTTGTGGTTGTTCGCCGCTGAACTCTGCAACACCACCGCCGCTTCCGGCGCCGCCGTCTCCTCTTCCGGCAACTCATTCCTTTCCTCTTCCTCCACCTTCACCTCTACCTCAGCTTTTTCGGGTAACACCACCAGAGTAGAGTCATGCTCCGGCAAAACCACCACAAAACTATCTTCACTCTCCAGAAAATCAGCCTCTCTCTCCGCCGCCATAGTTTCCAAAACATCGGCCGGTGTTTCGGTTCCTCAGCGACCCATTTTCTCTCTCTTCTTACCTCTGGTGTTCTTCTTCGACTGTTCTTCGCTCACCAAGTATTCTTCAAAGGCTTCAATGGCTTGGTGAATGAGTTCACGGTTAGGCGAAGAGTCCCACCTGAACCAGAAACTCATGTAACAGTTGAAACACTCTCTCAAATGGAGACCCAACCACACACATATCTCCTCTCTCTAGCAGACACGAAACACCATGCACACATAACACCATTAACACACACACCCAGCGGCCACACTCATACACACCATACACACAACACACACACAGCACAGCACATACCAAACCCAGATTTCTCCTCTCTCTAAGACACACCCAGCGCATAACACACACACACTGATACACGCACACACACACAGTGATACGAACACACAACACACACAACGCACACAGTACACACGGCACAGACTGGGACATCAACACACATGCATCTACTGGCTCTCTCTCTCTCTCTCTCTGACGGTGGATTTTGGGAGTGAAAAAGATCAACACAGACCTCTCTCTCTCTAGTTGAAAAACACACAAAATATATATATCTCTCTCTCATGAGGGATTAAAAAAAAGGAAGGGGATAGACTCACACACAAGAAGGCAACAGCAGCTCTCTCTCATACACAAACAGCACAGCAGACACCACCGCTGCCATTACCCATCACCACCACCTTCCTTCCAAATCTTTGAGGGTGTGCCACACAGCCGTCGGCAAGGAAGACACATTCAAATTCGAAAACCCTACCTCACAATTGGTGAAACGTATTTGAATGTATCACCAAAATTAGCCAAACCGGAATGAGCAACGTTTCCAAAAAAGGAACTGATCCAGCAAAACAGTACCATATTAAACCAAGGGCACTCTAGTCCACACAGTGAAACAAAAATGGAAAAAAAAAAAACCAAAAAGGACCAAATCAACTCACCAGCAGGACTATTTGGTATAATAGAATAAAAGTGGGACTATTTGGTATAACAGTTTGTGAAGTAGGATTTATTGGTAAATAATCCTAAATTAATATATAAAAAAGAAATGGAGAAATTAATTTCACTTATTTTAAAAATAAATTTTCATTATTTCCTCACTTCCATCCTTCACCCATTGGCAACCCCTCTAACCACCGTCACCAGTCACCACTTTCAACAACTAAGACGAACAAAATTTTCAAATTTTTTAGAAGAAAAACAAAAATGAAAACCAAAATACAATCTTTTTTTATTATTATTCAAATGAAGTAAAAAAAAACAAACAAGTGCAGAGTTACAAAAGAAAACCAGAGGGCAGAGGCTTAAGCCCTCCTAGAGTTTGTAGATATCAAGTTTGAAAACCAAAATACAATCAAATACATATATAGGACTATATAAATTCTCAGAACGACTCATCCCTCTCCAATCAAGATTTCATGGTTAGGCTAACTATAGGAATTTTTACTTTTTTCATGAGAAAAAGACAAATGACCCACACAGTCCAACACTAAAGTTAACGTGCCTATTTTGCTATAAAAAAACAAACACACACAGATATTTATTAAATGATATTAAAAAGAAGGTTTAATAAAGGTAAATGAATACAGATATGTTTGGTCTCAGTCTCGGTTTTTCACTATTGTTTGGTCTCAGTTTCATAGAAAACAGATATGTTTCATCCATTTCAATGGAAATGAGACAAAATTTTGTTCCTTGTCTGGTGTTTACTTGGTTGAGTGGGGCAAATAATTTACACTAATCATATACATTCATGTATATTTTATTTTATTTTTTTAAACAGCTAATACATATATATATATATATATATGCAGAGAGAGAGAGAGAGAGAGCATACGCTGAGTGAGAAAGTCGTTGCCGGTCCAGCCCTAGCTGTCGTCGTCGCCGCACCACCGCTAGCCTGCTTGCCGTTCGTCGCTCATCCAGAGAGAAAAAAGTTCGCCGTTCGTCGCTCGTTTGGGGATTTCGAACATTTAGGGATTTCAAATATTTAGGGATTTTGATCCAAATGATCGAGCGCCAAGATGAAAGGGAAGAGCAGGGCAAATTTTTTTTTACTTTTTGCGACGGTACATTTTACACCGTTGCAAATGATAAATAATTATAGATAAAAACCGACGCCGTTTTGATAAGTTTTTTGGGCGACGGACATTTTGCCGTCGCAATGGTCCACTATTTGCGGCAGCCAACTCATGCCGTCTCAAAAAAAAAAAAATTTGCGACGAAAAAAAATGCCGTCGCTAATACTTCTGTTTTTTTCACACTACCCGTATAGTTTTATTACCGACGGTAAAACGCCGTCACTAAAGCGCTTATTTGCGACGGTTTAATCTGCCATCGCAAAAAATCACTTTTTGCGACGGGAAACGCGCCATCGCAAAAGCTTCCGTATTTTATTCTCCCTTTTCTTTTAGTGAGAGGTTAATTTTTTATTTGAATATAAATTATAATGACCAATAAATTCTATTAAACTTGACAATTTAATAGTTGTACTGTTACTCTTACATGGGCGAACCCATGGGCTGAATTAAGTGAATCTGGATCCTCTCTGTAGTGTATTGTTTGTAATACACTCTGAAATATTTCAAAACAATATCATTTTGAAAAATTATTAGGTATTTTTAGAATATTTAATAAAAAATTTAAAACAGAATATTTAATAAAAAATTTAAAACATACACATTTTCTCTTCCCCTTTCTCTCAAAATGATATTGTTTTGAAGCACTACAAGTAATGTACTATAGAAAATTCGAATTTAAATTAAGCATACATAAATATAAAAAATGTTTTATACTTAGTAAATGGTTAATTACCTTGACTACCCATGAGACTTGAAGAAAATATACCTAATCTTATAGTTTTGACATAATTACGCATCTCCCCCTAGTAAGATATATGTATATATATATTTTAGATGGTCCCTTTTAGTAAGATTAAAGTACTAGGACCAGAACTAGTGCAAATAATGGAAAGACAACATAATAAACAAGGTAAAATATTTATTTTAACGTAAAAAAATGATTATATTATTTTTTATTTATATGACTAATAAATTTTTGATAGAAAATCAGCTAAATATTACATGAATTAAAACCTTAATGTTGTGTTTGGTTGGGGGATTTGAGGAGAGATTTAGAAAAGGAAATGGAAAAGGTAGGTGAAATGTAAATAAAATATACCTACATTTCACATTGTTTCACATGCCTCTCTTCTTTCTCTTTTCAAATCCCTCTTTAAATCTTCCAACTAAATACAGCGTAAGAAAACTATTATAATTATATCAAAATTATTGTACTTATTGTATTTGTTATAAAATTTCAGGAAAGTCAATGTAATTTACAATCACTATATTAACATTAAAAATTTTATTATGTTAGTTTGTTTAACATTATTTCAAAACAACAATGATAGAGGGCCCTAATTTTTGTGGCTCAAATGGTTCGAATTTGTCAAAACGACGTCGTTTTGAGTACAAAACAACATCAAAATTGCCAAAACGACGTCGTTTTGACAAATTTGAGCCATTTGAGCCACAGAAATTAGGGCCCTCAAACATTTTCCATTTCCAAAATATATATACTAGTTTTTGGACAAACGTGACATGTGTGTAAGAAAAAAACGGTTGATTGTGACTAACCACTATAAGATAAGGGTGATTTTATTTTTACATACTAATTTTTCTTAGTGTACATACTTAAATTTCTCAATATACATCTCTTTATTACAATAATATCATCATCTTCGATTTTCAAAATCCTAATTTTTCTTCCATCCACCCACCACTCCATCATTGTTGCCACCGCTCACAAGTCCTCTATCGCCACTACCACTACCATTTCCGACTCATCTCTTTCTATCTTAATCTTCCATAGTCAACCTCGAAAGTAGATAATTTGTGGCGGAAGATTTGTAGGAGTGTATGGTTCATGACGAAAGTTAGCTGCAGGCGGAAGGAAAAAGAAGTGATGAGAGGAGATTGTAGAGGAGAGAGTTGGCACTAGTGATTGAGCATGGTTGTGGTATTTTATAATTAGGATTTGGGTGAAAGAAGATAAGGGTAGTATGGTATTTTTAATCAATGACAAAATGTATTAAGAAAATTTTTAATTAAGTGTGTTTATTGAGGAAAATTGATTTGTGGAAATAGAATTACTCACAAGGAAAAGCATTTTAAAACTCCGAAAAAATTGAATAGTTGTGCTGAAAATTTTACATAATTACCCTTCTATTAATTTAAAGACAAAAAGTTTTTAAATAGATATAATGAATTTTCTTTAGATAATTTTAGTATAAGAAATAACGTTACACAACTTCATTTTTATGTTTACAGCAAATTGTTTTGTACACACAAACCAAAATGAACTTGCATCCAAGGAAAAAGTCAATGTCTTTAATGTTTAATTTTGATTTTGGATTTATTAAGAATAAATCAATAAAAGTGAAATGAAATTTAGTTCCTTTCACTTCATATTTTTTTTTTCGTTATTTTTTTTCCATTTTACAAATTCATGATCTAAAAATAATTTATATTTATAAAAAATATAAATAAATAAAAACTCAACTGAAGACCAAAAAAAGAAATTCCTTGGCAACAGTGGCGGAGCTACAAATTATTTTAGGATGTGCATTTATTAATCACAAATTCGAAATATAAAAAATTGAATAATTAACAACTATAATATAAAACAAATTTTTTAAATTCATAGTAAACACAAAACATAAATATTTATTACAATAAAATACTTTTCAAAAATATGAAAGTACAAATAATAATGGTATAATGACCACATTTTTATATTATATTTAGTGTAAGTTCACAATACTATATTGTAAACACATAAATCAATCTAATAGTGACAACTCAAATGATATTTCAAGTATGGTATAAAAATATGGTTGTCATAATATTGTTGGCATGCAAATTATACTCATGGTTTACCTATTTCAAATTATATATCAATTCCTTAATCAATCATTTCGAAGAGAGTGAATGTATAATTTTTTTAAAATTTATGTTCAATTTATTAATGGGCATTACTAATTATGTTAAATTAGAATTTGGGATGGGTGCTGTGATAGCACCTACACCCCACCTACACCATCACACTCCGTGAGATTTGTTCTAACTATATTTTAATAATTTGAGTTATTCATATTAGGGTAAATTATCAATAAATCCTAATAATTAGATTGAATTCCCATAAAATCTTATTGAAATTAAGGCCTCATTTGGTAGATGGTGATTTTAGTTAAAAAGTCAAAAAGTTACTAAAGAAACTAAAAAGCCAACAATTTATACCAAAAAATCAAAGATTCTATTTTTTCTCTACTTTTTGCACATCTTTTTGTAAAAAAATCAAAAAGCCATCCTAAACGTACTAATTTTTTTATATCATATTTTATTCAAAAAGCCAAAAAATTACTAAAAAAACATGTTCCCAAACGCGGTCTATGTCCTAATAAAATCGTCGTTAAAAATATTTTTTTGTAACAATTGTTTACATATGTCGCTAAAATTGATAATTAGTGACTTTTTTGTCATGGATTTTTATAAATTATCGCTAAAATTTATAATTATGACTTTTTTATGACAATTTTTTAAACTGTCACTAAAGGTTTGAAAATTAGTGATCCTTTTTTGTGACATTTTCTTTAAACTGTCAACTAAAACTTATAATTAGTGACATTTTTTATGACACCTATTTTTAAACTGTTGCTGCAAATTAACAATTAATGACTTTTTTAACAAAACTCACAATCCAACTTAATTTAATTTTTATTTGATGGTAGGACTAAAAATTAGTACAATTACAAAAGGTATACATTTAAATATAAGCTCAAATTAACTGATTATTATCTTTATTGTTATTAATTTAATTTTTGTACATTGATCATCACGGTTTAAAAAATAATTATATGCTTTCACAAAATAGAGGAAAATTATATTAAGATACACACAAAAAGAAATATAGAGGGGAATAGAGAAAGAGAATGAGATAAATGTGAATAAATAATACAGCAATTACTTTCTTTTTCCCTTTCTTTTTTTTTTTTCCTCATTTTCAATCACTTAATTAAATGGTAATATATTATTAGTTGTCATTAATTGTGTAATAATTATCTATAAATAATGAACCCAGTTATAGGTATTCATATAAAATGTAATATAAAACATTGACATAGAACATTTTTCAAACTTATAAAATTTAGAAGGATTTTTTAACGTGATAAAATATTTATAGTGACAAATGGAATAAATTTTTTTTTTAAGGAAAAATGTAAAGAAAATAGTGATGTAAAATTTCAAGACATTACTTAAAAGGAACAAATTGAAAATATATATATATATATATTTTTTTTTTTTTTTTTTTGGTGAGAGACTAAATATAATTTTCTAAAAAATTGAGAGGAGCACATGACCCTCCTGGCCTCGCTTGTCTCCCCTCTACTTAGCAATATTTAAACATAGAATAGCATGATAATGTGATGCTAATTTGTTTAATATGTTCAATATGGAGTGTGGTATACATTTTATACCAAAGTTTAAAAAATAAAATCACATTGATTCGTAATTTCACTTTAAAAATGCATACTACGAATTGTTCATTTGAAATTTTTATCTCAATGACATAACTAATCCTAAAAAAATAACATAATATTATTTTATAATATGTCATTTTTAAAAGTGCACATAATAAAATCTCCCCAATATAATACTAGTTCTCTTTGGATTCAAGTCAAAGACATAGTTAAAGTTCAAAAGTTCCTGTAGGATCATTTAAGGTCACCATTTTTCATCTTCAAGTCTAAATTCAAATCCACTAGCAAAAAGCCTAGCTAGAATAGAACTCATTAATTTTAACAAAACACCATAATAATAAACCAAGGCTTTGAAAGAAACATGCCTCAAGAAAATTATGTCACAGCAACGAGTTGCACAGCATGATTGCTACCAAGTTTAATGTGAATGATTATCCTTAATGATGGACTCTCGTGGTCTCATGTTTTTCCTTTTTTCTTTCTTTTTTTTTTTCTTCTTTTTTTTTTTTTGATTTATCAATTGCCAGGTTTTTGACCCATTTAAGACATTATTTGCTTTATTAAATAACTGCACTTATTTAGATAAGTGCAATTATTTGAGTCACGTCATCTTTTTATTTTGTGTATATATTTCTGTAAAAAGTTAAAAAGTTTGCTTATCACTTATAAGTTACTTTTATGATTATAAATTTTTATTTATTAGCATAAAAAAGTAAAATAAATTATAAATCTATTTGGTGCAGTTTTATAGTATGTTAAAAAATTGAAACATATTTGGTTAAATAATTAGTCACATAATATGTTATTGTGTAAATATTCAAAATGCCCTCAAATGTTATAGTGAAAAACAAAAATAAATAGCTCCAAATTATAGTTTAAAAAATATGATTATTTTTTGCCAAACTAAGCTAAAAACAAAAGTTGCAACCAAACACAATAATCAACCTTTTTTAAAATTTGCTAATAAGTGTTAGCAAAGAGGATCTTAATTTATGATTATCCACCAAAGTAAAAACAATTAAGAAAAATCTATTTTCAACTAAATTTTTATACAAAATATTGCAACCAGAACGATATGCAAAAATGTTATTTGTGTAAGTAAAAGCATCTCAATGGACTCCTAATTTATGAAGTGATAGGCTACAAAACTAAGAAAGTTATTAGTGTATGAAGTTTTTTTGGAGGCAATTCTTTTAGTCTATAAAGTGGGTTCGACGGTACTGTTTGCGGCTGTGAGGGTTTATTACAAGTTTTAATTTAATGATTTAAATTGTTCATTTTGTTAGTCATTGTCGTATGATTTCATCCATAACAAAAAATTAGATCGATCGACTAATCAATAGCCTATTTAATTTGTCAACATTTATCACAAAAAAAATATTGATTTTATTTTAAAAAATTACGGTGTCCCATTTTTAAGTAATAAACTGATAAATTAAATAGTGTATATTATTGGATTAACTCTAATTTTCTTTTTAATGAAATATACGAACGTGCTCGATAAAATAAACTATTCAAATTATTGCAAACAAAACCACCTGGTGAGTTTTCATTGAGGCTAAAATACACTCTCTAGTCCAAATTATGCACTGAAGAATAAAAACAAAAAAAAAAAAAATATCCTCCTCAATTTTTTGTATAGAATTTAGTGTTTTGTACTATTGCTAATCTTTTATCTTTATATGCATCCCTATACAAACAAAAGATTTTTTTAGTAATGAATTACATAAACTTTTTCTTTGTACAAAATAGCTATACAAAATTATGTAATTTCTTATGGTCTTGTCATTTCTAATCAAAGAGAACTACTACCATTATTATAATTCAAAAGAGCATGTTATGCTTACCAATTGGCTTTCTATTTTTTATATTTATTTTACCATTTATGCGTGCATTCCAACACCAATTAGCTACAAATTAAAGTCTCGCATAATATAGATATCACAGGTCGCTGAGATGTGCCACTAAGATAAGTCAATGGAAATGGAAAGCGACAACATTTATCGTTCGAAAATATTGACACACCATTCTATGTTTTATATATATACACAATTTTATGTTTATAAAATTTATTTTTTTTAAATGCTTTACCAAATTGATTTTGTTTTCGAGAAGTGAAGCACCCTAAGAATAAATAGCCAATACAGTAGTATCTTTTTGAAATATGCCTATGGGCTTGAAAGCCCAATACGTGAAAGACAACAAAGCCTCTCATAGGTTTTACATTTTGGGCTGTCTCCATGAAATCTACTCCAAAAATCTGCACACAACACAAATGAGTTAGAAAAGCGGTAACGTGTACTTCCTAGTATTTTGGGTTGCGAATGGGTCGCTTACTGCCTCGGAGAGATTTATCAATCTAATCCTTTGGACACATATTGATAAATTATCCAACTCTGACAAATTTTAAACTGCAGGCCCATCACCACCAAGTCGATAATTTTACAACATTCTAACTGAACTAAACCCCACCTGTGGCACCTTCTCAAACCACAACGAGGGGTTTTGGGGTTCGGCCATGGGTTGGGCTCTTTTTTTTGGCATCACCCATCAGTTTATTGTTTAAATAAATAAATGCATTGTGAAAAAAAAAAAAAAAAATCCAAATGATTCAATATTAGGCCTATAGCTTGACCGCAAGCCCTTATGGCATAGGGGTAAGCAGCCATAACCATGATATTATGAGCAACAGCTCATCCCCGAGCATCAACCCTAGAAGACTCAAAACTCATGTCCTCCCTAATTCAAACACATAGGCCCAAACACCTACTCCAAAATATCGTTTCCTTTACAAAAACATGCTTGTATTGCTGAAACTACTGATTTATGACAATGACATAAAATGATTCTTTACATGGCTCACTACAACCGAAATTCAATGACATGTGTGCCTTTCTTTGTTTGGCATAGGCCATTATCATGGAATTCTATGAAAGCAGAAACTCTCAGGCATTTCATCAAGCAATTCCCTATGCCATCCCCAATCCTACTGTTTTCAATGTAGCACTTTCATCATCATACTCTCCAAGAACAGGGTTCCCCTACGAGCTTATTTGAAACAAACAGAAACTTTTCTATTCAGCTTCTTTAGAGTGACTCATGATGAATCACAAATGATTGTTGAGACTATGAATTCAAACTTTTACACTACCTAGTTGAATTTTTCCCTAGTTTTGTATTCAATTTTTTACTGACTTTCTACTCATATCCTCTATATCTTCCTTATGCTTGCTATTATTTTATTGTCAATGGTGGGATTAGGGCTATATACTCAAATAATGCTTGAAAACAACATCAACAAGCATTGGCTTAGTATCACAATCTAAATAAAGGTCTAATACTTTCTGGTACCAGAGGGCACCTTCACAAATGGTCATCAGAACAAAGCTCTTTACTCCCAAAATACGAAAAATAAAACATATTAACAGCTATACTATCATACGCCAACCACCACGGTAGGCTTCAGCCTGAGCAGTAGTTGTTTCACAAAGAATCTACCTAGGGTTCGCCTGAGAAGGACCATTAATCCTCTCTCTCTCTCCCTCAATAAATTGAAAAACATACAAGATCATGTCGTATGGGCTCATGTAAAAGAAACAGTAAGCACAATATAATCACAGAAATGTAATACCTCTAAACATCAAAGTAGACTAAAATAAGAGGATTCACATTTTCCCCCTGCAAATTAAATTCAACAATGCACAAATTTTGAATACCAATACAACCAAAAGCCTCCCACCGCTGTAGTTGTTTGTAGATCTTTGTTCTGGGCTGTGAGACCCCCAATTGTACCCAAAAACTCAAATTTCACAAAAGCCAAATATTCAATCCATTCATGCTACCTACCCTCAAAAGCAATCAGAGATGGATTACATACATATTAGCATCTTATCCAAAGCGTAGAATTTGGAGCAAATACATTGAAAGTTTCAACAAATTACGGGCCTTGTTCTTCTGCATGCATAGATCGAATACGCCATTAATGTGTTGAAAGAAGCATATATTCTCAAAAATTTGGTGACAACAAAAGACTGCAAGCTGCTCTCCTAGGACGCTGCTGCAGAATTAATAGATTTGTAAGGATGAAAATATTGTAGAAATGGCAGAAAAAAAGCTACTTTATTACAATATTGTTATAATATACATTGTGAGTTATTTTGGGTAAACACAAGAATTAAAGTATGAAGAAATAAAGCAGTTTATTGAAATGAATAATATCTATGGAAAACTCTTGCAACATGTTTTACATGTTTTGGCTTCGTTTAAGCTAAAAACACCAAGAAAATTGGCCTGAAGTAGATTTTCACAAGATGTAGGAGGATAGCAACATTTAAATGCAAATTCATTAAATATGTACCCCGAGTGTGTTCCTTAGTTGAAGAAAAGCTCAAAAGTTCAATATCAAATTGACGCCTTGGCCTAGCTTAGCCTGCTTACTCGGATTGACCTGCCATTTAGGTCCCTACAGCAGAGATTATAAGTCAGTTTAGTTTCAGAAAAAGAGAATGTTGGATAATAATACCTTTAACACGTAGAT
>NW_021026923.1:1642211-1717561 GCF_004153795.1 Camellia sinensis
GGGGAGGGGAGCTCGCCGGATTTTGGGGTCCGGATTCGCCGTCGCAGGTCGTCGAGCTCGCCAGCCGTCCGATCGTCGCCCGATCTGCCGTCGCCTCCGCGTCCGGCCCGCCTCCGCCTCCTCCTCCTCCTCCCCCGGTGATTATGGCCCCCTCCAGTCCGGTGCTCCCTCTTCTTCTCCCTTCCTCTCTCTCTCCTTCCCCTCCCCTCCCCCTCTCTCTCTCCATAACCCCCAAAACGACTGGTTTGGTCTTCCAACGAGGAAGAAGAAAGAAAAAAAAAATCAAAATAACCCCCAAAACGACGTCGTTTTGGGGGGCTGCTTGAACGGCCGCCGGGAAGGGCGGCCGAGAATCCGGACTCTTAAATATAAGCTCAAATTAACTGATTATTATCTTTATTGTTATTAATTTAATTTTTTGTACGTTGATCATCACGGTTTAAAAAATAATCATATGCTTTCACAAAATAAAGGAAAATTATATTAAGATACACACAAAAAGAAATATAGAGAGGTATAGAGAAAGAAATGAGATAAATGTGAATAAATAATACAGCAATTACTTTCTTTTTCCCTTTCTTTTTTTTTTTTGGTCATTTTCAATCACTTAATTAAATGGTAATATATTATTAGTTGTCATTAATTGTGTAATAATTATCTATAAATAAATGAACCAGTTATAAGTATTCATATAAAATGTGATATAAAACATTGACATAGAACATTTCTCCAATATAAGATTTAGAAGGATTTTTTTAACATGATTAAATATTTATAGTGACAAATGGAATAAATTTTTTTTTCAAGGAAAAAATGTAAAGAAAATAGTGATGTAAAATTTCAAGACATTACTTAAAAGGATCAAATTGAAAATATATATATATATATTTTTTTTTTTTTTTATTTTTTTTTACAAGACATAAATATAATTTTCTAAAAATTGAGAGGAGCACATGACCCTCCTGGGCCTCGCTTGTCTCCCCTCTACTTAGCAATATTTAAACATAGAATAGCATGATTAATGTGATGCTAATTTGTTTAATATGTTCAATATGGAGTTGGTGGTTACATTTATACCAAAGTTTAAAATAAAATCACATTGATTCGTAATTTTCACTTTAAAAATGCATACTACGAATTTGTTCATTTGAAATTTTTATCTCAATGACATAACTAATCCTAAAAAAATAACATAATATTTTTTATAATATGTCATTTTTAAAAGTGCACATAATAAAATCTCCCCAATATAATACTAGTTCTCTTTGGATTCAAGTCAAAGACATAGTAAAGTTCAAAAGTTCCTGTAGGATCATTAAGGTCACCATTTTTCATCTTCAAGTCTAATTCAAATCCACTAGCAAAAAAGCCTAGCTAGAATAGAACTCATTAATTTAACAAACACCAATAATAATAAACCAAGGCTTTGAAAGAAACATGCCTCAAGAAAATTATGTCACAGCAACGAGTTGCAAGCATGATTGTACCAAGTTTAATGTTGAATGATTATTCCTTAATGATGGACTCTCGTGGTCTCATGTTTTCCCATTTTTTCTTTTTCTTTTTCTTTTTATTTTCTTTTTTTGATTTTGTCAATTGCAGCTTTTTGACCCATTTAGACGTTATTTGGTATAAACTAAATAACTCCACTTATTTAGATAAGTGCAATTATTTGGGTCACGTCATCTTTTTATTTTTGTGTACATATTTTTGTAAAAAATTAAAAAGTATGCTTATCACTTATAAGTTACTTTTATGATTATAAATTTTTATTTATTAGCATAAAAAATTAAAATAAATTATAAATCTATTTGGTGCAGTTTTATAGTATGTTAAAAAATTGAACATATTTGCTTAAATAATTAGTCACATAATATGTTATTGTGTAATTATTCAAAATGCCCTCAAATGTTATAGTGAAAACAAAAAATAAAATAGCTCCAAATTATAGTTCAAAAAATATGATTATTTTTTGCCAAATAAGCTAAAAAAAAGTTGCAACAAAACACCATAATCAACTTTTTTAAAACAAATATGCTAAATCGTTTATTTTGTTAGTCATTTCGTATATTTCATCCACACAAAAAATTAAATCGATCTGATAATCATAGCTTATTTAATTTGTCACATTTATCACCAAAAAATAATTGATTTATTTTTAAAAATACGTGATCCATTTTTTAGGTAATAAACGTGATAAATTAAATAGTGTATGATTATTGGATCGATCTAATTTTCTTTTATGATGAAATATCCAAAGTGCTCGACAAAATAAACTATTCAGATTATTGAAACAAAATCCATGGTGAATTTTATGAGCCTAAATAACACTCTCTAGTCCAAATTTTGGACTAGAAGGAATTATCCTCCTCAATTTTTTTGTATAGAATTTATGTTTGCATATTGCTAATCTTTATCTTTACATGCATTCCTATTACAAAACTTAAGATTTTTTTAGTAATGATACATAAACTATTTTTTGTACAAAATATCTATACAAAATTATGTAATTTCTTATGGTCCTTTCATTTCTAATCAAAGAACTCACTACTATTATTATAATTTCAAAAAGAGCAATGTTATGCTTATCATTTGCTTCTATTTTTATTTTATTTACCATCTTATGTGGTGCATTCCAGCATCATTAGTACAATAAGTCTAGCATAATATAAATATTCAAAGTTCTGGGATGTGCCACATAAGATAGTCAATGGAAATGGAAAGTACAACATTTTCGTTTCGAAAATATTGACACACCATTCTAAATGTTATATATATATATATATATATACACATTTTATGTTTATAAATTTTTTTTTTTTTTAATCTATTACCAAATTGATTTTTGTTTTTGAGAAGTGAAGCAACCCTAAGAATGAACAGCGTATATCAGTGGTATCTTTTGAAATATGCCTGTGGGCTTGAAAGCCCAATATGTGAAAGACAAAAAGCCCTCTCATAGCTTTTACATTTTGGGCTGTCTCCATGAAATCTACTCCAAAAATCTGCAACAACACACAAACGAATTAGAAGAGGGTAAACGTGTAACTTCATTAGTATTTTGGGTTGCATGGGTCGGTTTGGGAGGAAATTATCAATCCAATCACATTTGGCATATTGAAAATTATCAAATTGACAAATTTTAAACGGGAACTTACTGATAAGTCCCATGTACTAAGTTCAAAACCTAGCTAATCCCAAAACAAAATATTTGTACCAATTAGTCCAATACATTTTTAATTGTTACCAAAAAATTCTTTTTTTTTTTTTTTAATTTACAGGCACTGTTCACATCTTACTACTGTCGGACTTCCGTCAAACGGTCGCCGGAGACTCGTCGGAATGTTCAACATCGCCGGAGACTCGTCGGAATGTTTAAAGCATGTTATGAAACTGTAAAATTTTACAGTTCTAAAAAATCTTATAAAACTGCAAAATTTTACAGTTTTAAACCATGATTCATTCCAGCACCAAAAAAAAATTTGAAACTGTAAAATTTTACAGTTTTCACCGCCTGTAACTAAAACTCGAAAATTACTTGTTCAGAATTCAAAAATTTTCTCATTACAAATCTGTGTGATATCTGTACAAATCTGAGTCATTACGGATCTATTTCAATGTTATTATAGATCTATTTCATCATCAACAACAACAACCATAGATCAACAACTATCCCAAAAAAAAATCTGTAAATAGAGAGAGAAAGAGAGAGAAATTGACAAAGATATATACACAAATCTGTTCAATCTAAGCACAGATCTGAGGATGAGCGTCTTCTTGTTCTTGTTCTTCATCGTCTTCTTGTTCTTGTTCTTCATCGTCTTCTTGTTCTTCATCGTCTTCTTGTTCTTGTTCTTCATCGCCTTCTTGTTTGACTTTAGGACTGAGATTAGGGTTAGAGGAGGAGGCGTAAAGAGGGAAGCAAAAAGCAGAGAGAGAGAGAAAAGGACTTTTGGGTGTACTCAAAAAGTTATGGGATTAAATGGTGTCCACATGTTCCACATGGGACCTATGGGTAATTTCCCCAATTTTAAACTGGAGGCCAACCACTCATAAACTGACTAGCCCCACCTGTGCACCTTCTCAAACCACATGGGTTGGGCTCTTTTTTGGCACACCCATATCAGTACATTGTTTCTAAATAACTGCATTGTGAAAAAAAATCCAAATGATTCAATATTAGACCTATAGCTTGACCAAGCCCTATGGCATAGGCGTAAGTAGCCAATGACCAGAATTAATGAGCAAAAGTCTCATCCCCGAGCATCACCCTAGAGACTCAAAACTCATGTCCTCCTAATTACCAAACCACATAGGCCCAAACACCATACTTCCAAAATATTGTTTCCCTTTACAAAAACATGGCTTGTATTGCTGAAACTAACTGATCTTATGACTAATGAACATAAAAATGATTTCTTTACATGGCATCACTACACCGAAATTCAATGAAATGTGTGCCTTTCTTTGTTTGGCATAGGCCATTATCATGGAATTCTATGAAACAGAACACTCTCAGGCATTTCATCAAGCAATTCCCTTGCATCCCCAATCCTACTGTTTTCAATGTAGCCTTTCATCATCATACTTCCAAGAAACAGGGTCCCTACGAGCTATTTGAACAAAACAGAACTTTTCCTACTTCAGCTTCTTTTAGAGTGACTCATGATGAATTCACAAATGATTGTTGAGACTATGAATTCAAACTTTTACCACTACCTAGTTGAATTTTTCCTAGTTTTGTATTCAATTTTTTACTACTTTCTACTTCATATCCTCTATCTCTTTCCTTATCTTGCTATTATTATATATTTGTCATGGTGGGTTAGGGCTATATACTTCAAATAATGCTTGAAAAACAACATCAACAAGCATTGGCTTAGTATATCACCATCTAAATAAAGGTCTAATACTTTCTGGTACCAGAGGGCACCTTCACAAATGGTCATCAAGAACAAAGCTCTTTACTCCCAAAAATACCGAAAAATAAAACATATTAACAGCTATACTATCATAGCCAACCACCACGGTAGGCTTCAGCCTGAGCAGTAGTGTTTACAAAAATCTACCTAGGGTTCGCCTGAGAAAAGGACCATTATCTCTCTCTCTCTCTCCCTCATAAATTGAAAAACATACAAGATCATGTCGTATGGGCTCATGTAAAAGAAACAGTAAGCACAATAATAATCACAGAAATGTAACTACCTCTAAACATCAAGTAGACTAAAATAAGATGGATTCACATTTTCCCCTGCAAATTAATTCAACAATCACAAATTTTGAATACCCAATACAACCAAAAGCCTCCCACCCTGTAGTTGTTTGTAGATTTTGTTCTGGGCTGTGAGACCCCCAATTGTACCCAAAAATCAAAATTACAACAAAAAGCCAAATGATTCAACCATTCATGTACCTACTCCATCAAAAGCAATCAGAGATGGATTACATACATATTAGCATCTTATCCAAAGCGTAGAATTTGGAGCAAATACATTGAAAGTTTCAACAAATTTACGGGCCTTGTTCTTCTGCATGCAGAGATCGAATACGCCATTAATGTGTTGAAAGAAGCATATATTCTTCAAAATTTGGTGACAACAAAAGACTGCAGCTGCATCATCCTAGGAACCTGCTGCAGAAATTAATAGATTTGTAAGGATGAAAATATTGTTAGAAATGGCAAGAAAAAAGCTAACTTTCATTACAATATTGTATAATATACATTGTGAGTTATTTTGGGTAAACACAAGAACTTAAAGTATGAAGGAAAATAAAGCAGTTTATTTGAAATGATAATATCTATGGGAAAACTCTTGCAACATGTTTACATGTTTTGGATCCGTTTAAGCTAAAAAACACCAAGAAAATTGCCTGAAGTACGATTTTCAAGATGTAGGAGGATAGCAAACAATTTAAATGCAAATTCATTAAATATGTACCCCGAGTGTGTTCTTAGTTGAAGAAAGCTCAAAAGGTTCAATGATCAAAATTGACGCCTTGGCCTAGCTTCAGCCATGCTTACTCGGATTGACCTGCCATTTAGGTCCTACAGCAGAGATTATAAGTCAGTTTTAGTTTCAGAAAAAGAGAATGTTGGATAATAATACCTTACAGTAGATATAAACTCTCAGTTGGGTAAATTGGATAGAAACAAAACAAGGTAAGAAGTCCATGAGAATTTTGGAAATTCTATATTCAATTTGATCAATGAATGAATGTTTACAAGCACTTCTCCAGTATGTCCATGTCCCACATAAACAACATATATCATCTGATGTTATTGGTAAATAAACACATTGGCACTACCATGCCCAACCTGCGAATATAATAAATTGTCAAATATTATAGGTAGATAAAAAGCATAATAAGGATATATGTATGTCATTGAGTGTCACCTACTAGCAAAACCCGTTCGGAAATCTAACAGTTATCTTTCGAAAAATAAAATTAGAAAAAAGAAAATCTATAAAATTATACACATAAACTAAAGTAATGTTTTGTGTCCATTAAAAAAATATATATACTTGAATGATCACATAACATATATATTTTTCCATCTACATAATGGCCAGTAAAATATAATATAAAAAAATCCCAATTTTTAATGCAGTAGATAAGTGTAGAAAGAAATACATGCAATGCTAACGGTTAGAATAACTTCCATAAGAAATCCCATGCATCACACTATTATTTAAATTAAAAAGGAAAATTTGTACAAAGTAACAGAATTTCAGCTCTGTATTAGTATGAGAAACTGATTTTTTTTCCCTTTGCAATTATTGACTGAATCAACAACAAAACAAACCCAAAATATGCCGACAAACAGAAGGTCTGAAAGGAAATGAAAACTAGAAAAGTAACAGGCTTAAGTTGGTAGGCCGCTATAAAATTCCAAATACATATATTTTTCTCCCAACTTTTTAGGAATCAAACAGGGCAGAAAAATAATAAAGACAAAAAACACATAATCAAGAAAAAGATAATCAATATACTTACAACACCATCCAATGATTCAATTGCATTGTTGACCTCATCTGAGGAACCAAAGGTCACAAACCCAGCAAATATTGTCCCATTTTTTTTACTTATTATGATTATTATTGTTTTTTTTCTACTTTCTTTCATTTCATAGTTCCCATGAATGATTTGGTTTTGAATTAGATTGAGGCTGATTGGAATCATGTTATTGAACTTGCTAAAGTTCGAATTGCTTTTTGAGTTTAGGCAAGTAAGGAAGATATTCCTTTTCAATATTCATAGGATGATATCTTGGAAAGTTTTGAAGTTGAATTAGTGCTCCAAACTGTTGAGTTTTAGAAGTGCTGAATGTTTTTATAGGCTTTTGTATTTCCTAGCTGGTCTGTGGATCACCTATGTACTATGTTGATCATTGTACTTGTATTTTTTGACAATTGTTCCATGATAATTGCTTTTGCTGGTAGTGTTCTTTGGCAAAACATGCTTGCTTGCTTTGCCTTTGTGGCTTTTGTACTGTTACTTTAATAAAATATTTATGATTGATGAATGTTTAATGATATGATCAGTGGTTGATGTTGAATCGATTTTCAAATCATTTATATAATAGTTATCCTTGCATTTTTTTTTTAAAAGGGAAAAAAAAATCAGACCTGTTCATAATAATAATTACGAATGAAGAATAGTGTATTCCTCTGTTATATGAGCACCTAACATGCAAAAGGTAGTAGTAATATTATAGCTGAAGTTGAACCGAACAAACAACAAGGCAGATTGAAGGACTACATTATCAATGGTTGTTGTTGAACAAAAAACTTGTAGTTTAAGAGGCATTATTTTTAAATTGGTGAAGTTATCTAGCATGAGTTTCTAAGTAATCAAATCTCTATGAATGAGTTTCTAATGTGTCTGCAAAGGGGCTAAGTACATAAAAAGGATTCTTAGATATTTATATATCTTATATGGAACATTTTTTTTTTCAAAGCAAACAATAAACTTCAGCAAAAAATCAATTTCACATAATTATTGTACAACATATAAGAAGAATTTAAGAAACCCTAACTCTATACAG
The DNA here is from genome assembly GCF_004153795.1 of Camellia sinensis. Lineage (NCBI taxonomy): Eukaryota > Viridiplantae > Streptophyta > Magnoliopsida > Ericales > Theaceae > Camellia > Camellia sinensis. Next base: position 1,650,259 of record NW_021026923.1, read on the forward strand.
TGAGAGCCCAACAAACTTCTATAGAAAATACCAAAATTAATTTTCATGAGACTAACTTGTAAGTTAGATTAAAAAAATGTACAGGACAAAAAACAAAGAATAGAAGAGGAGTGTATATCTGGCTGGAAAAAGGGGAGAAAATTAGGGGAAATGAGAAGTAGGCTCCAAGGTACAATCCAACAATATATGTATGTACACACAATGAAAAATTTAAAAACTGTCCCATAACAACTTAAAATTTAAAATTAACTAACTAAGAACAAAATAGAACTAATAACGCTAAACTACCAAATATATAAAGCCAAATAATAACATAACAACTAACACTACAAAAATAGCAACCCATCAAAGATAGCAAGTCCAATTAAAACAGTGAAGATATATGGAGGTCCATGGTTTCGATTTCTATGTTTCAACAACACACACAATCAAATGAAATGTGGAAAACAACAAAGCTTACATAGCCATTAAATTGCTGAGCAGCTGCCTGAACCTCATCAACTGTAGACATTGTCACGAAGCCAAACCCTCGGCTTCTTCCAGTTATCTTGTCATATATAACCTGCCAAAGCAGCTCAAATTTGCATTGCACATAAGAATCTCTCTTTACCTTCTTTTTTTTTTTCCACACAAAAATCATTGTAAAATTAAAACCCAAAGAAGAAATATGTTAACTCAATTCTCTGAACCCCACAGTAATTCTTATTTCATTTTTAGAATTTTGACTAGCAAAACTGGAAAAAGAACCGAAGTTCACAAGGGGCCAAAAAAAAAAAAAATCCCTTCACACCAAATAATAAACCTTGTTACAATTATATAAAAAGTAAAAACCCATATCTATTTCATAGCTTTGTAACAGACCAAACCCAAAGAATAAAATTTTAACTCAATTCTGAAGCCCGTAGAAATTCATATTTCACTCAAAGAATTTTCACAAGCAAAACTTGAAAAATAACAGAAGTTCACAAGAAAAATAAATAAATAAATAAATATGAAAATGAAAATAACCCTTCACACCAAATAACATAAATTTTACATCAAACAAAACATTATCTAGAAAACTAAAATCTCAATAAACCCTAAACCCATATATATATATATATTTCATAGATAGACCAAAATGTAAATTCATACCTCAACCATCTCGACATTTCCAGCTCGTTCGAACAACCCAGCAAGAGTAGCACTGTCGACATTGAAAGGTAAGTTTCCAACGAAGAGTTTGAGAGCAGGAGAGAAACTGGGTTCCTCTGCATCGCTCAATAGGTCCTCTTCTTGCTCGTACTCGGATGAAACCGCAACGTTTCGTACGAACTTGGAAGGCGAGGAGGCTTCGAAGGGTCTAGAAGGAGAGAGAAGAAATGAGGAAGTATATATGGAGATGGACTTGGGAGGGGACTTGGAGGAGAGAGAGAGTGAGACAGCGGCTGTGGTGGGTTTGGAGTTGGAGAGAGCGAAAGAGTTGGGAGTTAGAGAGAGCAAATGGAGGGAAGAGGCGGAGGAAGACATGGCTGCGCTGTGTGTAGCGCTTTGTTAGAAGATAAGGTTCTGAAAGAGGAACGCAAAGAGACTAGAATAGCAAGGAGAGAGAGTGAAGTAGGGGATTGGGATATTTGTAGGGGAGGGATTGGGGAAGAGGGGAAATATCTACCATAAACCTCAATTTTATCTTATTGCAATTATTTAGAAAAAAAAAACGACAATGTTAGGTAGCTCAAATTTTTGTGGCTCAAATGGCTCAAATCTGTCACAACGACGTCGTTTTGACAGATTTTGAGTGTAAAACGACGTCGTTTTGACAGATTTGAGCCATTTGAGCCACAAAAATTTGAGCTACCAAACATTTTTCAAAAAAAAATATGATTTAATTTTACCCCTTTACATTTTAATATTTTATACTTATCATAATTCTTAATCTCACATTTTCTCTATCTAACTTCTCATCATTTTGTCTCCCTTTTTTATTTTGTTTTTCTCTCTTTCTTCTGTCTTTCACTCAAATCTAATTTTTAGAGATAAAAATGACTATATGACTACAATTTTAAACGTCATAAAAGAGAAAGTAATCGTTAGAATTTTGTAAGTGATAGGAAGGGGTTACAAAGGCTACAAAGTAGAGAGCTGAGGAGTTCAGAATTGAGAGTGGATGGCATCAAAAAGGGATTAAAGGAGATGGGATAGCTTCGAGTGAAATGTGGATAGGCGAGGCAGAAGTGGTTGCAAGTGACGAAAAAAAAATAAATGAGAGGAAATGGAGGGCTAGTGAGGAGAAAGAACCTGGGGAAATATTGGTGAAGAGATGGAAAGGAGTAGGAACGATAGTCAATAAGGAGAAAGAGAGGTGGTAGCAAGTGAAGAGGGAAGAGTTGGTAGCGATAGCTAGTAGCAACAAAGATCGGTGGTTGGAAAACATGTGAGTAAATTTTTTGTTTTTGAATTTTAAAGTTTTTATCTTAGAAAATAATTTTTATTAAGGTACAGAATTGTAATAAAAATAGATAAATAAATGTTAGATATATAGAAACAAAAATATAGTGTAAATAAAATATCCCTACCTAGGTGAGTTGCGAAATTAGCAATTTGATTTTGGAATGTTTAAGTCCTTTTTGATAATTTAAATAGGGATAAAATAAAATAAAATAAGAGGTGTAATGAGATGATTTTATGTGTAAATAGAAGCATCCATAATCACATAAAATCATCTCATTACACCTCTCATTTTTTATTTTATCCCTATTTAAATTAGTAAAAAGGACTTAAACATTCCAAAATCAAATTGCTAATTTCGCAACTCACCTAGGTAGGGATATTTTATTTACACTATATTTTTGTTTCTATATATCTAACATTTATTTATCTATTTTTATTACAATTCTATACCTTAATAAAAATTATTTTTTAAGATAAAAACTCTAAAATTCAAACCCAAAAAATTTACTCACATGTTTACCAACCACCGACCTTTGTTGCTACTAGCTATCGCTACCAACTCTTCCCTCTTCACTTGCTACCATCTCTCTTTCTCCTTATTGACTATCGTCCCTACTCCTTTCCATCTCTTCACCAATATTTCCCCAGGTTCTTTCTCCTCACTAGCCCTCCATTTCCTCTCATTTATTTTTTTTTCGTCACTTGCAACCACTTCTGCCTCGCCTATCCACATTTCACTCGAAGCTATCCCATCTCCTTTAATCCCTTTTTGATGCCATCCACTCTCAATTCTGAACTCCTCAGCTCTCTACTTTGTAGCCTTTGTAACCCCTTCCTATCACTTACAAAATTCTAACGATTACTTTCTCTTTTATGACGTTTAAAATTGTAGTCATATAGTCATTTTTATCTCTAAAAATTAGATTTGAGTGAAAGACAGAAGAAAGAGAGAAAAACAAAATAAAAAAGGGAAACAAAATGATGAGAAGGTAGATAGAAAAATGTGAGATTAAGAATTATGATAAGTATAAAATATTAAAATGTAAAGGGGTAAAATTAAATCATTTTTTTTTTCTAAATAATTGCAATAAGATAAAATTGAGGTTTATGGTAGATATAAAATTGAGGTTTATGGTAGATATTTCCCCTCTTCCCCAATCCCTCCCCTACAAATATCCCAATCCCCTACTTCACTCTCTCTCCTTGCTATTCTAGTCTCTTTGCGTTCCTCTTTCAGAACCTTATCTTCTAACAAAGCGCTACACACAGCGCAGCCATGTCTTCCTCCGCCTCTTCCCTCCATTTGCTCTCTCTAACTCCCAACTCTTTCGCTCTCTCCAACTCCAAACCCACCACAGCCGCTGTCTCACTCTCTCTCTCCTCACTATTCATCAAAAGTCAACAATTACGGCTGCACAACTCCCAATTTTAATTTTCCTCTACAAACCAATTTTTACAATTTTTCATTACACATTTTTCCATAAAAAGTCAAAAAGTTAACCTAAACATCTATATTTTTTCCCTCAACTTTTTAGTCCAAAAAGACAAAAAGTATACTTATTTAGGACACCCCAAACAACCCCTTAGGCTCCGTTTGGCAAGAGCTAAACGGGGCTTTTTTGACTATTTTAACCACAAAACACAAAATAGGTTATTTAAGTCACAAGAAACAAAATATCACATCCAACCCATAATCATTACATTCTTCTCTCATAAAAAAAGTCAAAAAAGCCAAAAAGTTAAAAAGTCCTTCCCAAACTAAACTTTATAACCCAGGCTAAAATAGCCAAAAAAACCAAAAAACTAACCCACTTCCCAAACGGAGGCTTAGGTACTATTTGTTGTAATTTATAATGGTTGCTTATAGTGCTTTTGTTTGTAACTTATAACGTAAAAAAAAATTAAATAAATTGATAAAAATTGATTATTCAATTTGAAAGGAATAATTTTTATTTTTATTTTTAAATTATTGTTGGTTATTTTTGACATTTCAAATGTTGGAAATGTAATTCAAGCATGCTAGTAAGGATCTGAAAAATCCTTACAGATAATAAATGTAAATTTTTATCAAGCAATTGTATTAAGGTTCTCTTAGTCTCAATGAAGAAAATTTTATTATGTTGTATTAAAAATATGAGCCAAAACTTTAACTTAAATTCGTAACAAAATAGAAAGGAGAGAGTGGGCATAAATTGCAATTTGTTTAATTGAATAAACTATTACAAAATGTTACCTTTAGTAAGGGCAATTTCAAAACTTTTAAACCGATCGGGTTTTGTAATTACAAGGCTAATCTACTTTTACGAAATGTAAATGCATTACATAAAAATAAAATGCAAAAATTTAAAGATAAATGAGATTGACAAAAACGTAGAGTTTGGATTTGGTCGAAGGTCTCTTCAGTCTTTGCTTTCCATCTATTTATAGCCTTCTCTTGGCGCCTTTGAAACAGTCAGAGGAATCTTTTGTCATAATCTCCTTCCTTCTCATTACTTCTTAGGGCCACGATCTTTCTTTTGTGCATATGTAACTGCTAGCAACTGCTCCTTATTAACTCATTCTTCACGTGTCTCGCACATGTTGTTTATCATATTTGTCGATTCAAGACTTGCACTCGTAGCTCATATGGGCACCTTTGAAAGTGGGACTCTTTAGTATTTGAATACCCTTTACTTACCACGTGTTGCCTTTGCACTGGATGGTTCAAATGTGACATCAACAATTATCGACTTTCAACTAAGTCCTTGGCAATAGTATCTATTGCAGGACAATCAAGAAGGTACTCTATGAACTTGTTACAATAAACTGTACTAAACAGATCCAAATGTATCAGTTAAAAGCACAACAGTGATTTGAGAAAGGCTTCATATTTAGAAAAGAAAAAATTAAATATTCAGAATTCATGCTTAGATTTTTGTTGAGAATAACAAAATGAGTGGTTTAAATTTAACTTTTATATAATTTTTTTGATAAATTTTTATGTAAGAATTATTGGTATTTTGAAATTGGGGTCATCAAAGAGCCAGATCATATTATAACCAAGTTGAAGCATAGGACAAAATGAGGCCTGCCTGCAAGAAGATGCCAGCTGCAACAGAGATATATACAAAAGTATCTAAAGACAAGAAAGTAATGAAGATGGATAGATTTAGACATTTATATTACAGTGGATATGAAACTCCATTCTTCAAAATACCCCTGTAGGTGCAAAATCTTCCATGTTTTGGCATGTCATTAAATGTCACAAAGTTACCTAAAGATAACAAATCCTATCAAAAATAATAAATAAAATAAAAGATATCAGATAACATGAGGAGGGTAACTCATGATATATATGTATATATGGATAAATGAAGAAATAACTTATTTTGATTGATTTGATTTGATGCACATGTGAAGGCCCAGATGATAAGTGGCCATCCTCTTTTTTTTTTTTTCCTTTCAAACAAAAAGTTAGTTAATAATTAAATTACAACTCAAGTTAATTTCTTTCTACATACTTAAATGCTCTGTTAAAATCATTTGTATTACTAGTGCCACCTACCCAACTACGAACTTGGGACACCATGATATGAGTCCATGGAAACATTTTTTAAATCTATTTTAATGGTCAAAACAGTTCATATTGTATAATTTGTCGAATAGATCATTCATGAAAAAATTAAGTCAATTAAACATCTATAACCCATGACAAAACTACATTTATGTATATAAAATAAACGATTAAAACGATTTTGATAATTTTTTAATAAAAAATTATGATATAATCATGGGATTATATATGTCCGATTAATCTCATTTTTTATATAAATAATATACTTGACAAAACTTATAATATGAACAATTTAAATTATCAAAATAATATCAAAACGAACCTCAATCGGGGCGTCACAGTGGGATGCTGTGACAGCACCCTCCATGTGTCCCCCAACTACATTTTGTAAACAGTTAAACTTCTCTGAAATTTAAATATGAACTTAGAGAACTTTGGAGGGCCTGCTGCAATCTCCGTTTCAATAATTTGAATTATTTATTTTGTACGAGATTTTTTGTATATTATGCATGAAAAAATTAAGCTAATCAAATAATCATAACATTTTCATTTTATTAGGTTTGTTTTCAAAAAAAAATAGATGGTTTATCTTCAAAAATATACTTGCCGTTTATTTATTTAATTTTAGACAAACACCAAAAAATAAAATGGTTACAATTATCAAATTGACCTAATATTTTCATTAATGATATATGTAAAAAGTTTTACAAAATGAACAATTCAAATTAAAATAGGATTCGTGGCGGGTATAACTATAATTTCTCCATTAGATGATAGAGGCTATCCTCTTCTTTTTTCTTTTTTCTTTTTTTTTCTTTTTCTTTTTAATAAAATGTGAATGATTAATTTCTAAAATTGCCCAATTCTTTTTTTTTTTTTTGGGGGGGGGATAGGATTACTTTAATTTTGTAGATATTTGTATTAAAATTAAAGATTTTAATGCGTTGAAATTAAAAATTTTAATTTGTAGCGATTTGTGTTAAAATTGGTTTTCTTGATTACAATAATTTGTGCTAAAATTAAGATTCTTTATTTTTTATTTTTAAAAGATGAGAAGTCTTTGAGATCAATTGTAAATATTCACATTAAAAACTTTTATAACGAATATTAAAGATTTTATGCTTAATATTATCTTAAAAAGTTCTTCTCATCTTAAGATTTAAAGGGGGTTATGGGGGTCCCAAAAAAAGAGAGTCTCAATTATTGTTGTGTTCAGAATGATCTAATTAAGTATATTTTTTTATTTTTTTACAAAAAGATATGCAAAAAAATTGAGAAGTGATGTGATTCAAAAAAGATAAAATAATAATAATAAAAAATGTGCTAATATAAGGGATGTCAAATAATACCTAAATAAAAATAATGTATGGGGTGTTCGAGGCTTCAAAGTTGAACAAATTGTAGACAAGTCATGAACACATTATGGGCTTCTCTGAAGTTGATTGGATCCAAAACCACTTGCCATTAAAAAGCACAACTTACCCAAGCCCAACCCGTGATCAGTAAATATGAACAGTAATGTAGGTATAAACAACACAGATTAACCAGTTTTTTTTTTTTTTTTTTGGACAAGTATATTGAGGCAGGCCGTGGACGAATAGATAAAAAATGGCTCGTATTTGACAGATTTTCAGTAACCTCAGCTTTCTATGAGGTCACTCTAATCTCTTTGTGCCATCTCCAATGAATTATTTCTCCAATAAAAATCCTTTTTGTGTCAATATTTAAGTAGCAGCTAACTATTTAATTTTTTTTATATTTTTGTCTCCTATTTGGTATCTTAGGCCTTGTTTGGCGAGTCCGGATCCTCTCCAGCTTGAATCTCCGACCGTTACTCCGGGCGGCAGTTCAGATTGAGCCACGTCACCCTACAAGAAATGCATGGTTCAGATTTGTTTTTTTAAACAAAAAAATTTCAAAACGTACCACACTGAATCATTCTCTTTTTCTATGAACCTTCTCTCTCTTCCTCACTGCACGCATACGTGGGTCACACATCCCACCACACACGCTCACTCACACTCTCTCTCTCTCTTCTAAAAAAAATTTAAAAAAATATTTTAATCTTTTTCATTTTATTTTCATAATATATATAATTTTTAATATAAAGGTTTACCATCAAGTCTTGGATATGCTAATTTCGAGGTTTGAAAAGCTAACGTTTACCCATCTGCTAAGGGAGAACAACTGATTCGTTGATGCACTAACAACTCTATCTTCTATGGTAGACATTCCATTGGGAGTCAGGATACGTCTAATCATTATTGAATAGAAGTACACACCGGCCTATGAAACTGTTGCCATGATAGATGAGGCTTCAGACAAGAACTCCTGGTACTACGATAGTTGGAATTTTCTAAAAATAAGGTGTATCCACCAGGAGCAACTGCTAAAGACAAAAGGGAAATATGGCATCTAGCTGTTCAATTTATCATCTGAGGGGGTAAGCTATACAAAAGAGGTCATCTGGGAATGCATAAACTATGTGTTGAAGAAGAGGAATCAAAGCGCCTTATGGAGGCCATTCACGAAGGAGAGTGCGGAGCCCACATGAAATATATGATTTTTGTGTAATTATTTTCATATGATTTTTTTTGGAACAAAAATTATTTTTGAGAATTTTAAAAATATATGATTTTTGTGTGTTTACTTCATCAAAATAATTTTTATATTTTAAAAATAATACTTTGAAAGCATAACTAAACATAGTAATTACTTTTTATTTATTTTAAATTTTTATTAAATATATTTAATATTAGTCTTATTTTAAAAGTATATTTTCAATGATATTAATTTTATAAAAAAAAATTATATGAAAAATTATATATATATTATGAAAATAAAATGAAAAAGATTAAAATAATTTTTTTATTTTTATTAGAAATGTGATACAGAAAGAGAGAGAGAGTATGTGTGATTTTATTTTTTATTTTTTTTTGTTAGAAATGAGAGAGAGAGAGAGAGAGAGTTAGTGAGTAAGTGAGAGTGTGAGTGTGAGTGAGTGTATGTGTCAGTGAGAAAGGGACGAAGAGAGAGAGTGTGTGTTGTGAGTGGACGGAGAGAGAGTGTGGAAGAAGAGAGAGATTTGGTTTGAAACAAATCTGAGACGTGGCTCAATCTCATCCGTCGCCCGGAGGAATGGACGGAGATTCAAATTGGAGAGGATCCGGACTCTGTTTGGCAAATGCTACAATCGGTGGGTTTTGGCTACAATAGGTGGGTTTTAGTTAAAATTTACAAAAAAAGACAAAATAGGTTAAAATAGTCAATAAGACAAAATGTCACATCGAATTTATAATCATTTCACTTTTTTCTCACAAATATCACATTCAATTACAAAAAAAATCTAACAATCTTCTAAAATGCAAAAATTTAATCTATTAAAATAGACAGAAACTAAGGCCTCGTTTGGCAAGTGGCTTTTTTAGCCAAAAAGTCAAAAAGTCACTAAAAAAATCAAAAAACCAACAACCCACACCAAAAAGTCAATGATTCTTTTTTCTCTCTACTTTTTGCACATCTTTTCGTAAAAAGTCAAAAAGTCATCCCAAACATACTAATTTTTTTTAGTTCATATTTTAGCCAAATAGCCAAAAAGTTACCAAATTAACCTGTTCGCAAACGAGGCCTAAAATAACCTACTAAAATAGCCAACTTTCCAAAGAAGGCCTTAGTATAGCATAGCTACATACATTCGCTTTTGATATATGAAAAGTAAATTGTGATTGGTAAACTTGTGGCTAGCTGGTAGAGAGAGAGAGAGAGAGAGAGGGAGGATATAGGGTGAGCTACTTGACACCAAGTCACGAGTCCGAATCCTCGGCCGCAGTATCCTGCCGCCTTCCAAAACAACGTCGTTTTGGAGTTTTTTTTTTTTTTTTTCTTATTTGCTTTCCCATTTTCTTATTTTGAACCCTAGCCTCTGAGACAGAAGAGGCGACGAGAGAGAGAGAGACAGTCGACAAATGGAGGCGACGGAGGTAAAAGCAAGGCGAGGCGAGGGCAGCAGAGGCGACGAACGGAGAGGCTACGGAGGTAAGGCGACTGAGGTGGCGGTGAGGCGACTGAAGCGGCGAGAGGCAAAGAGAAGGGCCTGAACAATTAACTATTTTTTTTGGTTTGGTTTGCAGATCCTTTTCTCCTCCTCTCTGGTTGGGTTTGCAGATCCTCTTCTCCCTCTCTTTGGTTTGCTTTGTTTTTTTTTTTTTTTTTTTTTTTTAAATTGAAATTTCCCCATTAGCGTTGTTGTGGGTACTTTGGGGTGACCAATATAGGGGATCTGTTGATGGTGTTGAGAGATGTATTTTTAAATTGAAGATTTAGTCATTTTTGTACAGTTGGTCCACAGAGGTGGTTTAATTCTTTCTTGGATCAATTTTTGGATTCTGTAAAGCCTTTTTGATATGGTTTGTGATGCATAATTGCTATACACCTTCTTCTGCATATGAGTTTTACACCCCTTTGTTGCCTGTTTTTCAATAAATTTTACTTATTTTAAAATTAAAAAAAATCAAAACTGCATTTTCCTTTTACAAATTTAACAATTTTAGATGACAAAAATGTGAGGCAGAAGGAAAAGGAATACAAGAAGATCAAGCCCTATTTGGTTGTAGTTTTAATCAGTTGGTACCAATTCTTCAATCTTGGGGTTGTTTGTGTGGTTGAGAGGAAGAGAAAGTTGATTTGGGTTTGTGTAAAGAGCTACGGTGGGTTTGATAGTTTTTTTTTAGACATCTTCTTCTCCCTCTCTGGTTTGGTTTGCAGATCCCCTTCTCCCTCTCTCGAGTTTGCTTTGCTTCAGTGGTTTGGTTTGCAGATCCTCTTCTCCCTGTCTCTAGTTTGCTTTGCTTCAGTTTTTTTTTTTTTTTTTTAAATTGAAATTTCTCCCAAAACAACGTCGTTTTGGGGGTGCCGTAGGAACAACTGCAGGAAGGGGCAGCCGAGGATCTAGACTCCCAAGTCACAAGGAAAAATGAAAGGGAGAGAGGGGTCAGCGGATACATTGTTATTTATATATCTCATCATTTAGAAACATATTATTTTAATAAATTTTTAATTAAAATATAATATTAAAAAGTTAATATGTTTAGGATAATTTTTAAATTTTTTTTAAAAAATGTGTAAGAAGTAGAGAAAAAAAAAATTTGACTTTATGATATGGATTGTTGACTTTTTAATTTTTTTAATGATTTTTTAACTTTTAAACTAAAAGATTGAGTTTTCACTTTTTTGTTTTGTATCGACTTAATGTATATTTTAATCACATCAGCATTTATTTACTTTTTAAATTAACAAATACTTAACTCACAAAATTAAGTATAATTGTTATCACTTTTTTGTAATAACCAACACACTTCAACACATAATTTTGGTCATCATAACCGTGGATATTCTGGATAATTATTCAGTAATTTTGGAGTATAGACACGTGATACTTTATAATATTGTGATTAGTGGCGAATGTGAGTATGTGGGGTACTATGTTGGGTGATTAAGGAACATGATAGACATAATGAATAATAATTGGTTAGGAAGTATGGACACGAGGTATTCTGAAAATATTCTATAATTTTCTGAATACTCTAAACACTGTATTTGGTTGAGAGATTTGGGAAGAGATTTAGAAAAGAACATGGAAAAGATGTGTGAAATTTGATGAAATTTAGATATATTTTATTCATATTTCACCTACCATTTCCCTTTTCCTTTCTATTTCCAAATCTCTTCCAAAATCGTACAACCAAACACAACTGACCTAACAACTTTCAAAACAAGAAGTTGCACTTTCTTTTTTTTTTTTTTTTTTGAATGAAGAAATTGCGCTTTGGAAAGATTCAAATCTAGTCCTTTAGAAAAATGCTCTTTACTTTATAGAAGCAACTTCAAAGGAGAAGCCAAAAGAGCATCACGAGACCATTTTGCTAGTGTATATGATTTTTTCTTTTTCCAATGGGCTCTGTTCTCCACAACTACCTAAACTCCATTACTAGGCAAAAGGGTCTCCCATTGATTTGAGGTCTCTGTCTGCTTGCTTCCTCCATCTTTGTTATACTTGTTTCAATCTAATGATCAGGTATGACTCTATTTCTCTCTCTCTTTTCTTCATATGAAGTGCTTTCTCTCTCCATTTTTGTTGCGCATCAAATTTTCACCCAAGCAAGAAATACAATGGTAGAAGTATGATGAATCAGACTATTGTTGACTTTAATTGCAAAAACAAAATTATAAATGCTAGGACCAGAGATAGGGTTTAGGTAGGGGTGTAAAAATGGCCCGTCAATGGGCCTAGCGGGCTCTTGCAAAAAATCAAGTCAGGTCGAGCAGGCCCACTCATGCAAAATCGTGGCCCAAGCCCAAGCTCAAGGGGTACTTGGGCCTTGGGCCAAGTTATCGGGCGAAGCCATCAAGCCTAGGCCTAGGCCTAGGCCTGAGCTCAAGCCTGACCATTTTTTAAATTTTTTTTGCACTAAAATTTTGTTTTTTTTCCTACCAAAATAGCTTAGAAATGACAGTGGAGGCTCGGCACAGGCCTCAAAACAGATGGCCTAAGGCCAGCCCAGGGTCTCAGGTTGGGCTGAGCCTTGGAGTGGGCTTAGGCCAAGCCTCAAAACAGATAGCCCAAGCCCAGGCCCAAGGTCTCAGGATGGGCTCGGGCCTAGCTAGGCGAGGTTGCGGCCAGCTTCTGGTGGGCCACGGACCGATTTTACACCCCTAGATTTAGGTGATGAAGAAGAAACAAAGAAACCCTAATTATTTTTTTCTTCTCTTCCCTGTTCTTCCCTTGTTCTTCGCCATTATAGATAATTATTATTATTTATGTTTATAATATTTTTCTTTTAAAAATTAGCTAAATTAGTTTGTTTGGTTAACTAAAATAAAGAGTATTGTTAGAGTCCAGACTAACTAAAAACAGATGGCCCAAGGCCAGCCCAAGGTCTCAGGTTGGGCTGAGCCTTGGAGTGGGCTTAGGCCAAGCCTCAAAACAGATAGCCCAAGCCCAGGCCCAAGGTCTCAGGATGGGCCCGGGCCTAGCTAGGCGAGGTTGCGGCCAGCTTCTGGTGGGCCACGGACGATTTAACACCCCTAGGTTTAGGCGATGAAGAAGAAACAAAGAAACCCTAATTATTTTTTTCTTCTCTTCCCTGTTCTTCCCTTGTTCTTCGCCATTATAGATAATTATTATTATTTATGTTTATAATATTTTTCTTTTAAAAATTAGCTAAATTAGTTTGTTTGGTTAACTAAAATAAAGAGTATTGTTAGAGTCCAGACTAACTAAACTAATTAGGCAAAATAAAAAGAATAATTTTATATGTACTTTTACAAGGCATTTTGTCTAGCACCCTTAGAGTTGCTCTTATCTTTATAGTTTAGGGTTTTATTTTTTTAGTAAGTGGGAAATAAATTGTAAAGATCATAACAATTACATCAAATTGGATATTCAATTATGATGATAACAAAAAAAAGAAAAAAAATCATTATACAATCGCAATCATACAACAAATTTGAGAAAAATTTTAGGACCCAAACAAATACAAGCAAAAAAGATTTAGATGAATGTTAACATGGTAATCGTGCCGGTTAAGCACATTTTGCTTTACTCAAGGGTCAACTACAAAGTAGAAATTACTAAGCACAATTAAGAATTAACAACCCCTAAGGAATAAAAATGACACATATACAAGTTTGTTATGAGTCTACAACAATAAAATCATGTGTTTTTCACTTAGATTAGGTACAATGAACCAGTTCTTCTAAAACTAATCAAATTTCATATTCTAATCCAATGCTACGAAACCCCAAAAATCTCAATCTAGTAAACAAAATTACACAAACTAGATTCTTGGAGGCATAGTGACTCAGACCATGTTGGCTATTGTTGGGATTTGTCTCCTTCAACCCATCTTTAACTACCAAAAGTTATCTAAAATTACTAGTTTTGTATTACCAATGGGTAATTAATTATTTTGTTAACGATATTAAATAACAATTTAGAAAGAAATTTTAGTTTTGTAGGACTTATACCATCAAAGTTCAATGCATATGTTCAATTTGGTTAATCTTGCTACTTCAATACAGTGGTGGAGTTAGAAAATTAAATTAGAAAGGGTACTTTTTAATTGTAATATCGAAAATTTTTATAAAAATATTTCACGTAAGTTTTTACGATTGATTTTGAGAAATATCAAAAAATAATGTTATTTGTAACTAATGTATCATGGACAATACCTAAAAAAATATAGATATAAGTCTTAAAATAAATTATATAATGATAACTTTTTTTATACAAAATTTGATTAAAAATTTAATATAATGGTAATACCACGTCATCATTGATATGTGATATCACCAACTAATAATACATAAACACATAGAGACTGAACCTCACATATCAAATGTAACTAACAATCCAATAAATTTCATATCTTTATAGTGAGATTATTTATACTTGCATGATAATAATAATGACATCACGTTACATTCAAAAAAATTTATAGATAATATGGTTTATAGTAGTCTCTTCATTTTCAATTAAAACAACCATTGCTGTTCTCATAATTTTTAAAATGCCATTGACATTTCACTCTAATAATATTTTTATAATTTTTTTTATTTAAAATATTTTTTTTTTATATTTGCAAAATTTAAATAAAAAAAAATCTCAAAATCAGGGACACGTAACACTTCTGAGCCTTTACGCGCTCCACCACGACATAAATGTACATTTAATAAAACTTTTGTTAACATTAAAAAAATACAACAATAATAGTAACCGTGTTAAAATTTTTTGTTTTCGATTTTTGAAAGTGTGGAAAAAGTATACTTCATTGGTTTGAACGGATGAGTACGAATTAAGGGGTTGTTTGACATGATCTAAATAAGTATATTTTTTGATTTTTTACGAAAAAAATGTGAAATATAGATTGAATTTAAAGTGATGTGATAAAGAGATGATCTAATTTAAATAAGATAACGTGATTTAAATAAAATAGTGACTTTTTGACTTTTTAAAATTATGCTAAACTAGGCCTAAAATAACTCATGGTAACTCTTGAATGGCCAATGACTATAAAAATAACGGCAGTGATAGGTAGCTCGAAACCGAGCGACTCGAAATGGCTCGAATTCAAAAACGGCCTCGTTTTTTAGATGAAGGTGAAACAGAACTAGAAGCAGGGGAGGGAGGAGGAGGAGGAGGAGGAGGAGGAGGGACTGGAGGGGGCAGGAGGAGGAGGAGGAAGGAGGAGGGACTGGAGGGAGAGGAGGAGGAGGGACTAGAGGGGGCCCAACATTTGAGGCTGGAAGCGGGGGCCGGGGGCGGAGGCGAGGCAGAGCTGGCGATCGCTAGTGCTGCGACGATCGGCGGCAGCGAGGCGACGGCGGTGGCGGTGGCGAGGCGAGCAGCGACGATCCTCTCTCCCTCTTTCTCCTCTGTTCTTCCTCCTCTCTTCTTCCTCTCTTCTCTCCCTCTTTCTCCTCTGCTTCTTCCTCCTCTCTTCTCTCCCTCTTTCGAGCCAATTCGAGCCATTGGATTTGAGCTACGGCTCATTTCCGTAAAAATAATTAGTCATTACTGGCTAGGTTAGCCAGAGGGCATTGCAATACTTATGCTAGTAATTGCAAGATGAACTCTTAATATGGTGTGAGTTTGAATGCAAATAATTTTTACCTTATTAAAGCTCCGTTTGAAAAGTTGGTTTGTGGATTTTTTTGGCTAAAATAGCTACAAAAAATAAAATAAATTTTTTTTTATTTAATAAGACAAAATATTACATTCAATCTATAATTATTATATTATTTCTCTCACAAAAAAATCAAAAAAGCCAAAAGCCTTTTCCAAATCAAACTTTTTAATCTCAGACTAAAATAATCAAAAAAATCAAAAAGTTAAAAAACCAATCCACTTCTCAAACGGAACTTAAGATTAGGGCTGCAAACGAACCGAGCCAAGCCGAGCCGAGCTTTAGTGTGTTTGGACTTGTTTATTAAGATTTTAACGAACTCGAGCTCGAGCTCGAGCTGAATAAAAATTTAACGAACCGAACTTGAGCCAAGTTAGCTTAAGCTCAACTCGAGCTCGAGCCTGTTCACGAACCTTAATGAGCCAAAAAATTTATAAATTCATACTTGCATGTGAGACTAAAGTTACAATTAAAATTTTGATTATACAATTATATATACAATATATATAAACATATTAAAAAAAGTCCATATTTTACTAAAATAATAATATCTACTACCACTATTATATAAATATACTATCTATAGTTAAGTATTATTTACATTTATATTTTTTAAATATATAAATAGCATATTTCTCTTATTTTTTATATATAATTTTATATTATTTAATATATAAATAATAAATATTAAACAAGCCAGCTAACGAGCCAAGCTTTAGACTGTTTGGATTTGTTTATTAAAAATTTAACGAGCTCGAGCTCAAACGACAAAAAAAATTGACGAACCGAGTTCGAACGAATTCTAACCAAACTAAGCTCGAGCTTGTTCATGAACGGCACTTTTCATTTGCCGTCTTACTTAAGACAAGGCAAATCCTGTATATTCTTTTATTTTACCATTGGGAGTTTTGTGCAGATGTCTAGCCCTACACTAGGTGGAATCATGATGGTAATCTTATCCTTGACACTGTTCATCCTTTGCTTTAGTTGTACCTATTTATACTCTTTACACGACTGGACGATGGTCTAGACGCCTGACTACATGTCTTGCTCTACTGTCTCCCTCCTCAGGATTAAGGGTCAGCACAGCACTAACTGTTATGTTTTAATTTGAAGTATATTATAGACTTATTTTGTTGAATATTTTATATTTATCAAAAATCATATTAATCGGATATTAAAAATTATATGATTGATAATTAAAAAAAAATAAACAATAAATTTTTCTTTTGAGAAATGACATAAAAAATATACAATACGATAATACAGTTATTTATATCTGATTGATATGATTTTTGGTAGACACGAAATACTCAACAAATCCTACAAAATGAATGGTTCAGATCATAAAAATAAATTCATAATATACCTCAAATAAAAGCACAACAATCATTATTGTGCTAAAAACACAATAATGACCCTTAATCGCCTTGTCCAAGTAACGTAGTCATGTAAAATTATCTCTTAAATCAGGCAGAAGTATTAAAAAGTTCCAAATACAATAATGATTCATCCCACTAAAAACATCACCACTAATAGTACTAATGCATTAAAAAAGTAAAAAAAAAAAAAAAACACAACTCTAAGACCAAAACATCACATCATTAATGGCGGGACCCACTGCCACCTAATTAGTAGGAGCACTAATTAGTGCTCCCAAGCATTTTTCTTCCAAATATGAATGTTTTTCAATTTTTTTGCACAGAAGCAGATTTTGGAAATTCGAATAAATAAATAAAAAATTGGTAGTGTTTCTCGAAAAGTGAATGTTTTTAGAACGACAATGCTACGTAACTCAAATTTTGTGGCTCAAAAGTGGCTCAAATGGCCAAAACGACGTCGTTTTGAGTACAGAACAACATAAAAATGGCTAAAACGATGTTGTTTTGGCCATTTGAACCACTTTTGAGCCACAAAATTTGAGTTACGAGACATTTTCCTTTTTAGAAACTATATATTTATGACTATTGATTATTAAATTAATTAATTATTTTATTTTTATAACTGAGTACACACAATAATCAACAAGATCAATACTTTAAATCATTATAATGAGAGTTAATGAGGCACAACTCAAACCAAACAGATCTCTTTCCCACTAAGAAATCTCCAAAAACAAACCATGTGACCCAAATTTTATCTCCAAATGTATAATTTTAATGTGAATTTTAAACCATACATTTGGTGAAAGCATTCCGCACTGCCGCACTCACCGCTGCAAAGTTTGGGCATGGTGGTGATGGCAACTGTAAAAAGGCAAATGATGACTAAGATGTTTACATAACTACTAAGCCAAATGCCTTAATTGGAATATTGAGAGTTGAGAAGCATATGAATTTGACTCTATTTAGACAAATTTAAAATTTAAAAAAAATAAAAAACTGTTCTTCTTATTAATGGTGTCCATAAAGTAAGATTGTAACCTCTTATTATTTAAATTTTATTTTGTTCACCTATTCAGTAAGATGTGTGAATCTCATTTAAAATATATTAGAAAAATTATTATTATTTTTAATCATTTTAACTATAAAAAAAAGGTGTTTTGTTTATATACTTTACGTATATGTGAACAAAATAAGACTTCATTTATTGATTTTATTATACAACAAAAACAAATATATTGGTAAGTTTCTTGTATCATTTTTAAGAACAATCTCAAAATTCTTGTTATCACCCAAAGCAAGAACAAGATCTTTTGTTCCAATTTTTTTTTTATTATTATTCTAAACGTTATCTCAAACGCAATCTATTTTCAGTCAATGTAAGAATCTCGAATCATATGTACAATTACATCTGAGAAAAGATAATAATTAGCCAATAAATATACAATTAAAGTCAAAATGATAAGAAATATGATCTTTGAGCCTTCTTTCTCCTTCCCCTTGCTATCTTTTGTGCAAACAAGGGAGTAAACCCTTTGATGACAATAATGAGTTCCAAACAAGTCACGGTTATGCAGTTTGCATAGCAGTGGCGGTTGTGTGACTCATGAGAATTATTTCATATTTTATTTTTATCATTCGAACCGTTTAATTTTTTAAAAATATCGAGTAGAACATACCTGTAAAAAAATCAAATTGATCAAATATCGATAGACCTTTCATCAATAAGAATTTGTATATATGAAAAATAAATATATAAGTATTAAATTAAATACAAATGTGAGTTGATGAAGGGAAGGGTCTATTAATATCCGATCAACTTGATTTTTATAAGTATGTTCTACTCGATATTCTTTAAAAATTTAACGATTCGAATGATGAAGATAAAGTCTGAAATAATTCTCATAAACTACACAACAATTACTACAGTGACTCCAAATCCACACTGGACACTTCCTCTAAAACAGTTCATGCCCTTAGGCTTCGCTTGGAAAGAAGTGTTGGGTTGGGTTTAGAGATATTTTAGTCACAAAAAGACAAAATAGGTTTTTTAACCTAATAAGACAAACATATCACATCTAACTCATAATCATTATATTTTTTCTCTCACAAAAAGTCAAAAAAACAAAAAAACCCTTCACAAACAAGGCATTTTAACCTCAAACTAAAATAGCCAAAAAATTAAAAAAACTAAAAAACCAACTCACTTTCCAACGAACACTTAATGATGTTGACACATTAAAAACAAAAAACATAGTATTAATATACATATATATGTATATAGACTATCGAAGGAATGTCAAACCGTGTATAAGTAATCAAACATTGGTTTCATTAAACTCTCCCCTACCCTCTTACCATAAACAACTTTAATAAAAATAACACTAACCTCTCTTAAAATTTAAATTAAAAATATTTAGGTTCTTTTAAAATTCTATTTTATATACTAACACTTAACTTTATTTTTATTAATAATTCGTTAGTAATATATATATATATATATATAAATAGCAAATCTAAAAAATATATGTGTATAGATAAAAAATAGTATTATCATCACTTTTACATTGAATTATATATATATTTTTTATTTATTGATTTGTCTCCGTGCCATGTGCACTAATTTCAATCTTACTAAAATAAATGTCAACATAATTATATAAAAAGTATAAAATTTATTGTATTTTCTCCAAACTTCATGAGAGATTAGTGTAATTTATCCATAAATTAAAGTCCAAAATTAATTATGTACCACCTATATCTATATGAAAATTGTAACAAGCCAAAATTTAAATTACCCTTTAATTCGGTATTAGTATTATTTAATCACAATTGAGGAAATATATAATTGATGTTGTAATTTTTATATAATTTTATAATTAAGATCAAAATTTAATTTTATGATGTAATTATTATCAATAGTTAGGGTCAAAATTTAATTATATTACGGATAATTTTGTTAGACAATCTTCACTGTAATTAATTAATTATGTTTGTGTACTTAACAACAAACAAAATATAAAAGAAATAAAGGAAATGAGAGAAAATTGTTTGATTACAAAAATCAAACTAGAAATAAAATTAAATAAATAAAACAGATTTTATTTTGTTACAAAAACAAAATTA
The DNA here is from genome assembly GCF_004153795.1 of Camellia sinensis. Lineage (NCBI taxonomy): Eukaryota > Viridiplantae > Streptophyta > Magnoliopsida > Ericales > Theaceae > Camellia > Camellia sinensis. Next base: position 1,670,433 of record NW_021026923.1, read on the forward strand.
AAATCTGATTTAAATATAACAAAACAGAAAATAAATAAATAACTTACTTGATTAATATCTTGAATATTATTCTGATCAAGTCTAGTGTTTGACACTGTGTCCTTAAGACAGATTCGTCCTCTCCACGGTGCTTTCAGAATATGGACGTCTATCTTCCAAGATGAAATGATTAACAACAAATATATGCAGCACTACAATATATTTGTACAACGAACACACTAAGTATTTTATACTCTCTCTCACAAGAAAATAATGCAGCAAAATGAAGAGTATGGATGCAGATTTTTATGGACGAAAATTAGTGAGTCTGATAACAAATGAGGGCTTGTCTATTTATAGATGGATTGGTGGCTTTCCATTTTGAATTAAACAGGTACTGTACTTGTTCAATTTGAATTAAACAGATACAAATTTGTTTAAGACACTGTTTGGTTTGAAATTCGGGTGGATTTGAATTTGAACAAAACAAATTCGGTTTTGGGTTTGAATCTAGACAGATTCGGGTCTGTCTGTGAAGAGGTGCAACAATTTGAATTTAAAATTGAGGTGCAACAATTTGAATTTAAAATTTAAATCTAGACAGAAATTCGAAATGAATTTTTGGACAAATTTATTTCAAAAAACAAATTTAAATTCAAATGTTTTTGGCCGAACAAGGCCAACCCAACCACACACTCACGCCCAAGCCCAGCCTGCCCGACCGGACGGCGGCGTGCGCGGTGATTTTTGGGTCTAATAGGTCAAGCCCATTTTGCCCATAACCTCCCTCTCTACAAAACTTGGGTACCCCTTGGGGCACACCTTAAGTTCCAATCCCATGCCTTATAAACCCATTCAAAACTTCCCACTAAATCAATGTGGGACAAGCCATTTTTCAACCTTAAGAAATTTCCACCAAAACTCCATTTCTATGGAGCACACTTTAGTTTCAATTTCCCATTCACTCGATAATGGTTTTGAGCATCCAAATATACCACGTGAATCACAACGCGGCATAAAACGCGTTACCACTTTGACCTGCTAAATTTGATGCTCAGGTCCCACCTAAATAATAAACCAAAATTAAAAAAAAATTTAATTTTACCTAGAATTTTCCAACCATTTCTAACAAATTTAACTCTTGAATATGTAAAAGGCACAAGGCAATCCAGCTGTCTATCAACATGATTTTCCTCTGGGAAGCTTTTTGCGATATACATGATATATGCGGATATGATATATGTTATGTGCTATTTTTTATTATTGTGATTGATTTTAACATTAAGATTTATTATATTTATATTAGCTGTTTGAAAAATAAGGGACATATATATTTGTGATTGATAAAAAATATTGTCACATAATACCCTATTGAAATACAAAAAAAAATCATATGTGTGGGTTAATAAAATAGAGAAAGGTAAAGTAGAAAAGCGATGGTGGCGGATTTTATTTATACTCAAGAAATCAATTAGTACGCTTAATTTTTTTCAATACTTTTTATTAAATTATTTAAATATATAATTTATTTTTAATATATCTTAGGGAAAATTAGTCTAGGGTCCTTCCCCCACTTTTTGTAATGTAAGAGATCCGTAAAATTATTTTTTGATGTCTAAGGTCCCTAAACATATATCAGATAAATTTGTCTCTCTTCCTCGCACACCAGAAACCCCTCTCTCATTCTCATCCAAAAATGGCGTCAGACATTCTCGTGGGAAGATTAATCGTTGTCATTACAAAACAAAATCAAAATATACACAGAGAGAGAGAGAGAGAGAGAGAGAGGGGTTTTGTAGCAGTTTTTGTGGTTGATTATGAAAAGGAACACAAGAGAGAGAGAGCTATATATAATATATATATATATGTATGTGGCAGAGGCGCAAAGCTTAGATCCTGTGCAAAAGCGCAAAGCTATGGATCTAGATCCTTCAACGAAGTTAACTTAGATCCTTCAACGAAGTTATGGATCTAAATCTTAGCAGAGGTGCAAAGCTTCAGTGATGGAGTGTTCTTGGAGGATAAGAGGTGAGAAGCTTCACTGTGCAAAGGTAGAAAAAAGTGATGAAAACAGGAGAGATGAAAAAAAAAAATATATATATATATATATATAAATATATCTCCAAACCACAAGTTTATCTATCTATGTTTATTTTCTCTCTGTGTTTTGGGAAAATTGGTTCTTTGGCTGTAAGTTCGGTTTGTAAAATTGTTCCGGCACTCTCGATATATTCCCAAAGAAATTCTCTGGGTTTGAACTAAAATTTCTCTGGATTGAACTAAATATATATGTTGTCCAGGAATACTTGATAATGTGTAATCGTGAAAGGTCCAATTTTTAGCTCTGTATGTAATTGCATTTGTTTTAAGTTATTTTGATTTTCTTTCTGGATTTTGAACTCTACTGTACTTGTGTGATGCATCATTGTAGTGAAAATGCAACATGAAATTGTTTTGCATCTGTTTTGTACTAGCCTTAATAATGTAATAAATTTTGTGCTGATGCAAAGAGGTTGATTGGTAGGAGGTTCACTGATGCCTCGGTACAGAGTGACATGAAGTTGTGGCCTTTCAAGGTCATTACTGGCCCTGGTGACAAACCCATGATCGGTGCCAACTACAAGGGTGAGGAGAAGCTCTTTGCAGCTGAGGAGATCTCCTCCATGGTTCTAATTAAGATGCGTGAAATTGCCGAGGCATACCTTGGTTCCACTGTGAAGAATGCTGTGGTCATTATTGAATCCAGAGAATTTCTCTGGTTTCAACCAAGAGAAAATTCAGTTTTCTTTTACCTAGAGACTGTAAATTTGATCTTGAAGTTTCAATTCTGTGCATAAATGTAAAATAAATGGTATTTTTCTTCAGGTAGTAACTCTATGGCTCACCGTGTTACTTGAAAGGGCTTCCATAAAAAATGGCACACTTTCTTCTGGGGGATTGGACTCCAGCATAACATAGGAATTTCCATCACTATCACAGTTCTGTCTCCAAAATTCCAGAAGTGGAGTGTGTTCCCAGTGGAAATCACAAGAAGCCATCAGCCTCTATTTGCTGGTGAAACCAAGCTTCATTACCTGCATCAAACTTCAATTTGAGAGTAAGAAATTTGAAAATTTCTCTGACTCCACAGACCTTCCCACAAAATTACCACTGCAGAGAAATTTGAAAATTTCTCTGACTTCGCAGGCCTTCTCACAAAATTACCACTCCAGAGAAATTTGAAGGCCTTTCCACAAAATTACCACTCCAGAGAAATTTGAAAATTTCTCTACAACCTCCTTCACTTGTGCATGTGTTAAGCACCGGACCAATCGACCTGCCAAAACCTGGGGCATAGACATATGAATGAGAAAGTATGCAAACGGGACACCAACAAAATTGCAGCATAAATACAAGGATGGGTGTGGGTTCTACACCACTCTGTTCTGTGAATTTTTACTGTATCCGTAGCAAAAATTGTTGAGAGATTATCCTTAATTATGTTGAGAATAAGAGTATAATCCAGAAGATCATTACATTTTTTAGAAATCTATTATCAATAATTCTGTATCATGGAATCCACCTACTAAACTCCAACACTAGCATGTGTTGAATTATGTAATGTTAGAGCATTTATTCTATGTTGGTCTGGCATTGCTTGAAAAATGTTGCTCTTCAAAAAAATTTCTTTTTAATTAAAAAAATTCAGATATTTGTAACCCAAAGCTGTAGAAGATGCAAAAAACAGAGTAAAGAGTCATAAAAGACCAAAATGCAAGTATGAATCATCTGAACAATAATCTAGAAGAAAGACATTGAGATTGTGTCAGTTGAAAATACAAAACTAAAAGATCTATTGGAACTGTAGCGGTAACTACATTTGTGTACAAACATCTCAAGTTTTTTATCGTTAACATTACAAGAAATTGGAATCATTTGATTTCCATTAACCAGAGGTATTTTCCAGTCTCTGACAAGTCAGAGAAATACTCAGATTTTTCCAGAATTTCTCTGGTGCTGGTAAGTTGCCATTGTTATTCCATTCTAATGTTGCTTACATATTACAATGTGGAATTTTTCCAGTTGAATTTGGTTGAACAATGTTGCTTACCTAATGAATCACAATGATTTGGATGTGAATGAGAAGAAAAGTAGAGAAACTCATCCAGAGAAATTTGGTCAAGAGAAATTTCTCTGGGCCAGAATTTCTCTAACCAATTTTCTCTGCACTGAAATTTCTCTGGACTGAAATTTCTCTGGATCAAGGTTGAGGGACCTTAGACATTATGAAAATATTGTTGAGGGACCTTAGACATTATGAAAATATTTGATGTCCTTTATGCTATAAAATCATAATACCAAGGATCTTAAAAAAAAACCCTCTATATCTTATGTTTTTTTCACAATTACATTTGAATAATATAATATTTTAATTCTATATTAGAAGCAAATAATAATCGATTCATAACCTTTATCCTTTTCTCTTTGTTATTTTTATCATATAATTAACAATTATGTGACAATATGAATTACAACCACACCTCAAACAATTTTTGGATTTCTCAAAGCCAGATAGTTTTTATGGACTATGGGCCATTTTGACAAGCTAGTTAAACTTTGTATTTCTCAAAATAATTTTTACACATTTTTTTAAAAAAGATAAAAAAAAATCAAAAAATTAACTTTTAAATAACCTGTCAGAACACCTTCCTATATATATATACTAGCGGTTGGGCACACACGATGTGTGTGCAAATTAAATAAATAGGAATAAAAGAAAATAATAATGAAATTAATATTATAATGTGTACTTAGTTTAAGTGGTATGAGTCATCATATTTAAACCCATGGTCATGGGTTCAAGCCTTGCCCATCTCTTTTTTTAACTTTTTTAAAAAAAATAAAAAACACTGCCACATGGCATGAGGAGAGTAAAGCAAGGTTCAAGACACCATATTATGTGTTCACTTTATAATAGTATAGATAGATAGATAGATATATATATATATTCCAAGATCATATTTATAAAACCAACAATGATTCATCCCCCCTTTTCCCCCCACCCCTTTGACCCCCTCTCTCTCTCATTGGTTACATTTTCTTTTTCTTTTTTTTTCCTGCTCCTCCAATCACCACCCGCCACGTGGCAAAGGGGGGTGAGGGGTGACCCCCAAAAGGGGCGTCAGGATCCTCTGGGGTAGAAATTCTGCAGTGATCTCCTAAAGTAAACAATCCAATGGCTGAAAATAAATCTCACCAAAACGACGTCGTTTTGGTGAGTAAATTTCAAAAAAAAAAAAATTCAACTTTAATTCAAAACATCAAGGCGTTCCTGTAAATATGAAGCATGAGAGAGAGAGAGAGAAAGAGAGAGAAGGGTAGAGAGGAGGAGCAGGACACTAGTCAAGTTTTGAATTTCATCAAACATGAAATTAGTCGAATTAGTCGAACAGCCACATAAAAAACCCATCTTTAGACTGAATCCATGAATCTGCTCACCTTCTTTGACCTCAAACAAAGCACAAAGCACACTAGTCAAGCTAAACTCATTCAATTCCATACCCAAACCCCTCATACCCATAAAAATCTCTCTACCCTTATCAAACAATCCATTCCAAACAAACCCATTAATCATGGCCGTCCAAACCACAGAATCCAAAACCAAGCACTCCTCAAAACACTTCTCAGCTCCATTAACACACCCAGATTTCGAATAGTTCTCGACGAGCCCACTGACCAAGAACACACCCGAGACCAAACCCATTTTGATGGAAACTCCAGATCACTGACCAGATCACCGCTGCTGTCACTGCTGCCCCGCCAGGGAGGGGGGTGACTCATTTTATCTTCAATCTGCTGCCCCGCCAGTCGAGAACTATTCGAAATCTGGTCAGTGGGCGGTGATGTTGTGCTCCTCCTCTCAGCCCTTCTCTCTCTCCCTCTAATGCTTCATATTTGCAGAACCCTTTGAAGTTTTGAATTAAAGCTGAATTTTTTTTTTTTTTGTTTTCTTTGAAATTCTCACCAAAACGACGTCGTTTTGGTGAGGTTTATTTTCAACCGTTGGATTTTTTACTTTAGGAGATCACTGTACGAGTTCTACTCCAGAGGATCCTGACGCCCAAAAGGGAGTCCCAAGCATTATTTTTATAAAACAATACACAAGTATTGAAGCATCTCTTTATTGATTTCATAAGGAAATATTCAAATATCCAAATCTTCGAAATATTGATTTCACGTAAGGATGTCGATTCCCATATCTTGACTGTCCAGTCATCACTCGCGGATGCAAGCATCTTGCTGTCCTGCAAAGTTTCAGTGGAGGCGGATGTAAGAAAATATGTTAAGAAAGTTTAGTACGAAAATAAATAGGTAAAAGTTTAGTACGAAATTAAGAGGTTGTTTGGGATGACTTAAATAAGTATATTTTTTATCTTTTTATGAAAAAATGTGTAGAAAAATAGAGAAGTGATGCGATGAAAAAAAGATAAAAAGATGAATTATTTGAGACTTTCCAAACTTGACTTAAATAAGTAATTCATGAGTTTTTATGAGGTTGATTGAAATTTTAGAGTGAGGGAAAAAATGAAGATAAAATAATTAAAATTTATAGAAAAAGATGAAGATAATCGAATATGAAGATTACGTTTGAGTGGTTTGGGTGTACCATGAGAAGGGAAAAAAATATTTTAAGATTTAATGTATCTTGTTTTTATTTGTAAATTTATATTAAGATTTAATATGAGTTAAAATTTCAAAATTTTAATTAAGCATATTAAGTTGTTATTTGGGTGCTTATAAAATCACCCGCGAAGGTGGAATGGATGATCTATCAAAAGTTTGGAAGGATGATTGAACGGTGGACTAACTGTTTTCAGGGCTACTCCTGAGGGAAGTGGGTAATGCCACTACCTCGAGCTTCAAAATTTTGTCTAAAATATAGATTGCCGAAACAATTTGAATCTTAAGTTATGTTTGGTTAATTATTTCGGTCTTAAGTTATATTTGATTTATTAAAATAAAATTGAATAGAGTAATCTTTCCATCATAATGTTTATTTTTACATTTTATTTATTAAAAAAAATTACAAACGAAATCATCATTCACAATAGTGAGGAAATAGTAATTTTGTATAAGGAGTGACCATTCAATTCAATTCAATTTAATTTCAATAAACCAAACACCACATTATAGTATTAGTAGTTTTATTTATTTATTTATTTTTAGATAGGTTATAGTATTAATAGTTTAAAAATGAAAATTTAACAAACAATTGAATTGGTGAATTATTTAAAATCAAATATATGAATTATTTAATTGCTTCTAGAGAAATAATTTTTTTAAAGTTGAAATCAATCAAATTTTATAATTTAATTTACTACGTTAAAAAAAATGTGAATAAATTAATAGTGTTAACAATCGAAAATGTTCAAAATTTATCTCAATAATTATGATTTAGGTCAATAATTATATGTACCATGTGTAACAAATTTATAGAAGGTACAAGCAAAAAATTAAAATAAAATGAAGATTGTTATTATTTTACCAATATATATATATACATATATATTTTAAAAATATGTACGAAAGTCGGGCCCCATCTTCTAAGTTAGCCTTAAGTTTAAAAATTATTTATCTAAAAATTAGAGAAGTAATTCTTTTAGATAATTATTATTTTTTCTTATTAATAATTTTTAGGATAAATTACAAACACAACATTTGAGATTTTCTTAAAATATTGATTGCCCCTTCTAGTCCTGAAAATTATAAATATCCTATTGTTAAAATTTTTAATTTGACAGAATTAACAAAAATAAAATAAAATTCCTAACTACTCTCCTATATAACAATAAAATTACAAAAAATATTAATGTAAATATATTTATGATATAATTAAAAAATGTTAATTGATTTGATGATTTAATAATAAAATATGTCATTATTTTGTGATTAGAAATTTGAAATGCTGGAATACAATTTTCAGAATTACAAAGAATAATTCATATTTTAGGTAAATTTCAAAAGTGTATTTGTAATTTGTCCTAATTTTTAAGTTAGAAAATTATAGAGGCCCAATATACCTATTTTTGTACTTATGTCTAGAGTTGTGCAAAATATCGTCAAATCCGTTAAAATCGCACAATTTGTGCTGATCTGTCCGCTAATTGCACTTTAGTTCGATCAGTGGTTTAAAATTTATAATCCACATTTGAAACCGACGTTGTTATAGTTAATATATATATATAATATTATGTAAATTAATTTTATATATTATGTAAATACTTGATAATTATTTAAGATTATTGCTTAATCAACTAACCAATTGAAACAATCCAAACCACCCAAATTATTATTTGTCAACCTCACGATTTGATTTATAAGTTTACACTCACACTACACTAAAATTGCACCGTGCACATTTTTTTATGAGAGTGCTTGGTGGAGATTATTTTAAGTTAAAAATTGATAATCACAAAGAAAAAACTAAAAGTATCCATCTCTTAACTCTTGGTAAATCAATTTTTTTTTTATTTAAAACATTTCTACTTAATAAATTATAAATAAAACTTATATCAAATAATTTGACATTTCATAAATTAGAAATTACTTGTATAATCCCACCAAACACCCTTATGTCTATATATTTGTCTACCTATTCTTGATGCGTTGATTTGTCACTAAAAGTGACCACATCACTATAAATTGTCTATAGTGAGTAGTACTCAATTCAAGCATTAAATATGTCCTCACTGTCACACAAAAATATATGTTACAATTTTCACCTTCGAATGGGTGGGTATACGGTTACAAAACTTCCGTTTTTAATTTTTTATTTATATTTATAAAAATTTAAAAATTTTAAATAAAAACTTGTTTGGTAAAATTTTTGATTTATAAATCAGTGGTTTCAGTTTATAAATTTGGTCAAAAAATGAAAACACAAAAAATGTGTTTCTTTTTTGAGGTTTTAGTTTTTTTTTTTATCCCCCAACATTAGCCACCACCCGCTACCATTTTCCACCACCGTCTTCTGCCACCACTCTCCACCACCCACCATCCACCACCACTCACCACCCACCTGCTACCCATTCGCCACCACCACCCACCTCTCGCCACCGCCACCACCACCACCACCACCCACCACCCACCTGCCATCCACCCGCCACCACTCCCCACCCGCCACTACCATCCACTGCCCGCCACCACCGCCCGCCATCTTCTTGTCACCACCATTCACCACCCACCTGCCACCACCATCCACCACCTACCACCACCCACCCGCCGCCACCACCCACTACTCACCACCCATCCGCCATCCACCTACCACCACCACTACCCACTCGCTACCATCCGCTACCGTCACACACCCATCCACCCACCACCATCACCCGTCATCCGCCACCCACCTGCACCCACCACCACCACCCACTACGACCCACTCGTTACCACCTACCACCGCCACCGTCACCCACTCACCCACCACCACCGTCATCTGCCACCCACTTGCTACCACTACCCACACCCACCGCCACCACCACCACCCACTCGCTTACCACCATTACCCGCCACCGTCATCCAGCCAGCCAACCATCCACCCACCATACCACCCACCCGCACCACCCACTCGCTACCACCCGCCACCGTCACCCACCCACCCATCACCACCACCGCCGCCCACCACCACCCGCCATCGCCCACTCACCACCCGCCACCTTACTCCGCCACCACCACCCGCCACCTACTCGCCACCCACCACCCACCAGTCGCCACCTACTCGCCACCCAATCACCACCCGCCATCCGCCACCACCACCTCCCACTCACTACCACCCACCACCGTCACCCACCCACCCACCGCCACCGCCACCACCCGCCACCACCGTCACCACTTTCCACCATCGTCTTCCGCCGCCACTTGCTATTTCTCCACTTTTTTATATTTTTAAATTTTTTTAAAACATTTTGTCAATTACCAAACACATTTGTAGTTTATGTTTTTTCTAAAAATAAACAAAAAATAAACAAAAACCAATTTATAAAATTTTTGTATAATATAAACTGAAAACGTAAACGTTACCAAACACACCCTAAATATATTCAGCTCGTTTCAGGATTTAAGATTTACTTTTTATAAAAATAAAATTATTTTTATTTTTATTGAATATTTTTTAATATTTTAAGTAATTTCTTTAATTTTTAAATATACCTAACATAAATACACTTAAAAACTATAATATTTATATTTGTGAAAAAAATTATAAAAAAATTCACGAAATGTCCAAAATATAAAATAAAAAAAAAATGAGAATTAAATACATTTTCGTATTCTTGTGTATTTATTGATTTTTTAAAATATTTTTTATAAATATTTTATTTTTTAGATACATCTAAATAAGATGCATATAAAATAAAAAAAATACTTAAATTTTTAAAATATTTACTAAAAATAAAAATATATGAAAAATAGAAAAATTAATTTCTAAAAAATTGAAAACAAACATAGTGTTTTGCACCATAAACAAACCTTAAAATTTTTATATAAAACAAACAAACGGCGTCGTCCATCCGTAGACCACGTCGTAGGTCTCATTCTATACCGGGAAAAATACTTTCTTACAAACTTCAGATATTTTCTCTTGGAAGAAAAAATGACACATGCGGCATCATAAATTTGAGTAAGGATCCTCGGCCGCACATTCTTGCGGCCCTCCCTGCCGCACTCTCCAAAACGACGTCGTTTTGTTTAGTTGTTTTTTTTTTTTCCAAAAATTTGAATTTCCCGCTTGTTTATTTCATCTTCGTTTTCGTCTCTATGTTTAGCCCTAACTCTTGCGACATACAGAGCTGGACAAAGAGAGAGAAGAGAGGCGCAGAGAGAGAGAGACGATCGGCGAAGACTGCAAGACGATCCGAGACCGGAGACACGATCTGTGGGATCTGCGAAGAAACGAAGTGTGAGAGATGGTGGAGGGAGGCGACAGTGATGGACAGAGGATGGCGGAGGGATGCGAGTCCGGCGGCGACGCGACGGCGTCAAGTCGACATTGCAGCCATGACGAGGTCCATTTCATCTCTGTTTCATTTCTGGGCCGCTATATACGTATATATAATTTATATTAATTTTTCCTTGAATGGTATGGAACTGATTTTTCCTTGGAGGGGGCTGTTGTTCCTATAATTTTTCCTTGGGGGGGCTGTTGTTGATGAATGGTATGATGGTCCGCTATATACGTATATATAATTTATATATAATTTTTCTTTGAATGGTATGGAACTGATTTTTCCTTGGGGGGCTGTTGTTCTTATAATTTTTCCTTAGAAGGGGCTGTTGTTGATGAATGGTATGATGGTTATGGACCTCTGTTGTCAAATAAAACAGAGACCATTAAGGTTTCCTAGGAAACTAAGTGGGTGCACAGAAATTAGCAATTTGCATGCTTGGCCAATTTTATGGATGGAAAAAATGATGTATATATGTATAAAATAATGTCAAAATGAAACATAGATTAAATGACACACAGATGAAATGGAACACAGATGAAATGAAACAAAAATTAGCAATTTGCATGCTTGGCCAAATTTTATTTTGGATAAATTACATTCACTCTCTTGAGATTTAAAAAAATTTAATAAATCTTATAATTTTAACATAATTACATTGAATTTTTATAAAATTTAAATTGATATAACACTTAGCTTCCTTAATAATTTATTAATTATATGGATGGAAAAAATGATATTACTATCACTTTTATACGAAAATGTATAGTTCATGTTGTTTATTTTTTATTTTTGCACTAGAAAGTTGGTATATGTTGATGGATTGCTGATGTAACTAAACTAAAAACAGAGAGGTACTTTATTAAATTAGAAACACAGAGGTACAAAATTAAACATTATCATACCTGTCCAAAAAAATCCAAGTCATAGATCCAAGTAATATAAATTGATTCATTGAACCTATAAATCGAATTGTAGGTAATCAAAGAAAATAATGTTGTTGATGAGTTGGCTAATTGTGGTTGGAAGCCGAAATTGGGCATGTCATTTGACTCTGAACAAGCTGCATATGATTTTTACAATACCTATGGCGAAAAGGTGGGCTTTAGTATTAGGAAGCTATATGTACACAAGAACAAACATACTAAGGAAATAATTTCACGGACTTTTGTATGTTACAAAGAGGGAATTCGGGGTATTGACAAGCAAGATCTACTAGTAAAATTTCCAAGGCAAGAGGTGAGGTGTGGTTGTGGTGCTCAATTTGGTATCAAGTTAGATAGAAATTTAGGAAAATATGTTGCCATCGATTTTGTTGAACATCATAATCATGATCTTGTACCTCAAGAGTGCATTCATATGTTGTCATCCCAAAGAAAAATATCTACCACCCAAGCAATTGAAGTAGAATTGGCTTCAGAATATGAAATTCCTCTTAGGTCTGCTTATGAGCTATTTGGTAGGGAATCTGGTGGAAGAGCATCACTTGGTTTCACCAAATTGGACCAAAAAAATTACTTGAGATCGAAAAGACAAAAAGATTTGGAATATGGAGAAGCGGGTAGTGTGTTGCAATACTTTCGTAAGAAAACTTTGGAAAATCCATCCTTTTATTATGCAGTCCAATTAGATTGTGACGAGCAAATAAGTAACATATTTTGGGCTGATGCACAAATGATAATGGACTATGCTCAATTTGGTTATGTAATGACCTTTGACACTACTTACAAATTAAATAACGAACATAGACCTTTTGGAACCTTTGTTGGATTTAATCATCATCGAGAAACAGTTATATTCAGTGCAGCGTTGATGTATGATAAGACTGCCGAATCATTCACATGGTTGTTTCAGATTTTTTTGGAGGCAATGTCAAACCAAGCTCAAAAAATTATTTTCACAGATCAAGATGCTACGATGGCTAAGGCCATTCCAATTGTCATGCCTAGTACAAACCACCGACTTTGTACATGGCAGTTGATGCAAAATGCTGTGAAGCATGTGAGTTCCCTCTTTGAAGATGTTGGGGTGAAGGGTGTGTTTTCAAAATTTATGCATCAAATTGATGATGAAGAAGAATTCAAAATACAATGGGACCAAATGCTTGATAGGTATGATGCACACAACAATCATTAGTTGGAGCAAACTTTTGGTGTGAAGGAGAAATGAGGATGGCCATATATTATGAATTCTTGGGCAGCTGGAATAAGTAGCACTCAACTAAGTGAATCATTCAATGCATTTTTGAAGGATTATCTCAATTGTGATCATAACTTGATGGAATTTTTCATGCATTTTGAGAGGGTGCTCTATGACAAGAGGTATAAAGAATTGGAAGCCGAGTATAATTTGCGTCAAAAATTGCCAAGGGTTTCCATTCCAACTGTGATGTTAAAACAAATGGCAGATATTTACACCAAAATAATTTTTGAGAAATTCCAAAATGAGTACGTGCAGTCCATTGAAGCGTCCATTGTAGGCACTATTCATGATGGTGAGAGTACCATATTCACAATTCAAACAGATGTAGATGGAAAAAAAGATAAGAATGTAACAATGGATAGAGATGGTTTTTTGAGTTGTAATTGCAAGAAGTTTGAAGTGACGGGTATAGTGTGTCGACATTGTTTAAAGGTGTTTAGAGAGATAATCAATGCAAAGGACCTTCCTGCACAATACATACGCAAACGATGGACTAAAAAAGCAAGGGCTGAAAGTGTGAAAGATAGGCGTGGGTATGATGTCAAAGTTGATGTGAAACTACATCAAAGCGACCGATATAGGTCATTGATGAATATATTTAGAGCAATAGCAAATAGAGCCGTCGAAAGTGAAGAAACTTATCATTTGTCACTTGCAAAAGGTGAAGAACTGAGTGTCATGGTTGAAGACAAATTAAGTGTGCACACTTGTGGTCAAGTGGAGATCACTGAATTCAGAAATTCCTCAGCTAACACATGCCTACAGAGTGATGAAGTAGATTGTCCAATTCAAGCCAAGGGACTCAAGAAAAGACAAGCAACTAGTAAGGGAAAAAGGAGGATCAAGGGCGGGATGAAAAATCTATTGCAAAGAAGAAAAGAATGCAATCTAAGCAGGTAATTAATTTTGTTATGTGTGATTGTTATGTGTTATCAATTTTGTGTTATGTGTGTTTGGAAAATCATGAATTAAATAAATTGGTTGTTTGCAGGGTGATGGTTTTTGTACTCCTGAAGGTCAATCTGAGCCTCCTGTCGCCATGGGTAATATTTCTAGTCAGGTAATTATTACTACTGTGTGCAACCTTGTATTAATCTTGTTGGATTGGTTATTCTTGCAACTAGTAGCGTGATATTTATTATTTTTGGTCTTTTGTGATGCATGTAGGGTGGTTCTTTTTCTACTTCTCAAGGTGAATCTCAACCTTCTTCCGCCATGGGTAATCATTCAATACAGGTAATATTTAACTTTGTATGCAACCTTTGACATGCATAGACCTTAGGGAAATTGAACCTCATGTTGTCTTTAAAATGAAATTGAACCTTTAAAATGAAAATGCATTATTAACTTTTTTTCTTCACATTGTCTTATTCTTTGCTTTATCTTGGTTTGCTTTAGGGTGTTTACATTTCACAAGGTCAATCTCGACCTCCTTTTGCCATGGGTAGTAATTATGTTAAGGTAATATTTCATATTGTTTGTTTTTTAAAATGAAAATACATTATTAACTTTTTTTCTTCACATTGTCTTATTCTTTGTTTTATGTTGGTTTACTTTAGGGTGTTTACACTCCACAAGGTCAATCTTGACCTCCTTTTGCCATGGGTCGTAGTAATTATGTTGAGGTAATATTTCATATTGTTTGTTTTTTAAAATGAAAATGTATTATTACTTTTTTTTCATTTCACTTCTTCTTTTCTTTATGTTGGTTTACCTTAGGGTCATGGTCGTGCAATCTATATTTCTCAATCTCAATCTCAATCCCAATCTCGACCTGAATCCCAATCTCAACCCCAATCTCGACCTGAATCCCAATCTCAACCTTCTTTTGCATGGGTCATAGTAATTATGTTGATGTAATATTTCATATTGTCTGTTTTTTAAAATGAAAATGCATTATTACTTTTTTTTCATTTCAGTTCTTCTTTTCGTTATGTTGGTTTACTTTAGGGTCATGGTCGTGCAATCTATATTTCTCAATCTCAATTCGAATCTCGACCTGAATCTCAATCTCAACCTTCATTTGCCATGGATCGTACAAGTATTCATCATGTCATGTATCCTACATATGATGTGAGTTGTAATTGCTTACATACTTTACATTGAAATTGTAGTATAGATTCTATAAATATTTTAATACATGTATCACTATTGCAGGGAAATAACACGCCTCAGTCAATGCCACCTCATTCAATGCCTTTAGTGTATCCCATTCCGGCATCGTTTCAGGAGTTGCTTTGAGGTACTAGTGCAGTCCAACTGTCACAAGCCTCACATAATCCTGTTGACAGTCATGTGGATGGACATCCCTGGAAGGCTTGCACCGAACGATGATGTTATTATATTTGTGGATTTGGGTGTATTTTTTTATGTTTGGTGGGATTTGGATATTTTTTATGGACATCTTTTTTATGTTTTTTTAATGTTTGGTGGGATTTGGATATTTTTTATGGACATTTTTTTTAATGTATTTTTAATGTTTGGTGGGAATTGGATATTTTTGATGGACATTTTTTTTATGTATTTTTAATGTTTGGGAACAATGTTATTTTTCATGGAATTGTGTGTATGCATATATAAAGTTCTCATTATTTTCATCTAGAATGCCTTTATTGTGCAGATGACATTAATGTTTGTTTTAGTCAATATTTTCTAGTGGTTGGTGATTAGGGAAGTTGGACAGGTTCAATTCCTTGTGGCATAGGTTCAATTCAAGTGGCTAGGCATGGTGAGGTTAATGAAATTGAGTAAAAATGCAATTGTGCATAACCATACTTTATGCATTGATAGTACTTTGGTATCTGAGGATGGGGATTGATGAAGTGAAGTAGCCACTCCCCACACAAAGTAGTCATAAGCCTTATTTGCACACTTGAAATACAACTTCCTTGGATTTTTCTCTGATTCTAATATGCACACTCCTGCTTTTTTCCCACATTTTCATCTTTTATTTTGAAAAAATCCAGCATCATTGTTTGAACTCGTTGACATGTCAATCATAATTACAAGTAAACACAAAAGTCAATTTCAAATGCAACACAGATCTAACCACACTTGAAGTTCAGAGATGTAGGTAACAAGTTCATACATCGGACAAGCATACAAGTTCACTACCCATCAGTTTTCATCAGTTTTCAAATCCAGCACACTTGAAGTTACTACCCATTAGTTTTCATCAACATCAGACAAGCATACTCAAATTGTATTTTTATACTGTAGACACTCCATTTTTGACCGTCCTCAAGACTTGGACGTCACCATTGGAACACTCGGTGATCCTCCTTGTTGGTGTTTCGTCTTGAGTTCCCGAAAGTCTTGGCTGCGCGCCTTGTCACAGGATCTCTCGACTCGACTGTTCCGTGTTTGGTTTTGGCACCAAACACTTGTGTTTTTTCTTTGAAGGGCGGGGAATGGCTTGTTGGCCATCCCCACATTCCACCGGCCTTCCCCTAGCATCACCGGCTGTTTATGGGTGTCACCGGCCATGGTTTCTTAAAATAAATGGCCGGTCGGCACTATATTTGGCCGGCCGGCACTTTATTCTGCCGGCGACCTCTTTTGCTGGCCGGTGTGACTCCTTTGCACCCTTGAGGCATGGTGCATGCCAGCTGTGCCAGCTGGAATGCACTATCACTCCTCCCCGTGCAGTTTTTGGCTGGTGTGAGCCTTTGAACCCCCTTTCCTTCTAGAAGCTTGAACCCTTTGGCCAAGCTTCTTGGGGAAGCTTGGCCAGCTGTTTTAGCTTCTCCAAGAAGCCAAGACTCCTTTGCACCCTTTGCCCCTTCCATTTAGCTTCCTTGAGAAGCTTAAGTCATGGCCCTTTGCCTATATAAGCACTCATCCTCTCCCTTTGAAAAAGGTTGGAGTTTTTGAATCAAAAAAACCAGAGCTTCTATATCTATATATCTGATGTATCGCCCTCTCTCTCTATATCTCCCTCTCTCTCATCCTTAGGGTGTGTTTGGGAGCCTAAAAGTGCATTTTGGCCTTACTTTTGCACTAAAACACACACCATTACACCTTGATCCGAGATTGAGAGGCATTGAGGGTTGTTTGTTGAGGTTTTGGACTGATTTTGATCAGTAGAGAGTGGCTGGATCATCTGTTCTTCAAGGCTTCTTCAAGGATGAGACACTTGCTTTAGTTTCCCCAATCTTGCACTAGTTTTCTACCTGTCTTGCATGCTGATTTAGGCTTTGTGTTTAACATGAAAAAGTCTTATATTTTCGTGCTTAACATCTTTCATTAAGGGTGTTTTGGCATTGGGGGTCGAACTCCTCACCTTAGGCCCCTTTTGGCTTATTTTGGTACCCTTTTCTTTAAGCTTTGTTTACTTTGTTGTGTTGGTCTCCTAACCACTGAAATCCAGTGGATTTTCAGTGGTGATGGAGTGATTTTGAAGTCTTGTGTAGGGGAGGGACACCACTCTCCCCTTTGTCTTTCTTTTACCCTTGTTTTGGCTTAAAAGGGGAACATGCATGCTTGATTATTTTTGGTCCCATTTCAGAAGTTTTTTGGGTGTTTTGGGTCATATTATATCTCTGTCCAATGTTGGTTTGTTGGCCCTTAGCATGCATTTTATACTTACTTTGTAATTCTCTATCTTGCCTAGAAGTGTGCTATATGTTTAGCCTAGCATATCCTCTTGTTTTGACTTAACCTTGTAAAGTATTTGGCCATGTTTTGTCATGCTTAAAGTCTGTTGGCCACTGATTTTGTCATGTTTGGCATGCTTGATATAGTTGCTTTGCATTTTGGCTTGCAAGCCTTGGTTGTGTGGGTCACCAACATGCTTAGCATAAGCTTGTTATCATCATTCGGCATCATTTAATATCATGTTTCAGTCCATATAATGTGATCTTACATTATCATTTGCGTCTCATTCATTGCCTTGAAGTGTTGTAGTTTTGCGCCTTAAAGGGTGGTCATTGTGCATGCCTATGTGTTTAAACATTAGGCTACAATATCAGTGGGTTTTGAGGGCCCTTTTGCATGCTAGAACTCTGTTTTGCATTGAAAATTCATGCCATGTTTGCTTGGGATAGGTATTGAGTGATGCTCACTTTTGGTGGCCTTGAATCCCCTTGTTTTGGACTCATTCCTTGGCATGTTTTGACCATGATCTTTGCATGTTTTAGTCCTGTTTTGGAGTCCCTTGGGATTGTTTTAGTTCATTTTGGTCCTTTAAGATTTGGTTGACATAGCTTTGGTTTGACCCCCTTTATTGACTTCAAGTGTTGGTCATTGTTTCATGCCTTACTTGCATGTTTTTGTTTGATTTGGCATTATCCTCTATTCATTTTCAGAGCTTAGCATGTTGGTTTAATGTCCATTTATATCGCCTCTAAGTATGCTTAGAGTTGTCCCCTTTCATGCTTAGGTGGTGGACCTTGACGTGCACACACTTGCATGCATCATTTGTGCTCTTGTACATCATTTTGGCCTCTGTTTATGGCGAGGTTGAGGTCTGCCATTTATGGTTTAAGTCCACCATTGCATGCTTATCATATGCTTGTTGCTTATTTGGCTCATTACATGTGGTCCCATGCTAGCCTTAGGGCATGTTTGTCCATGTTTGCATTACATTTGCATCTCATATGATTAGCACTTTGCATACTTAACATGATAGGTTGCATCACGTTTGGCATGTTTTGCATCTTAGCTTTATGTTGCATAACTTGAATCACAAGTGCATACATGTATTACATTGTTTGGTTTGGGGTGTCAAACCAAACTTGAAGGATGAGGGGTGTTTGTACTTCGAGTGACAAAACACACCTCAACCCTCGGTCACCGAGGCCCTTGACTTTGGCATGATAGGATCTTGGTCCTCATTTGTGTGTTGCATGCATTTCTACATCGAATTGCAACCTTGGCTTCTTAGGCTATCATGCATCAAATGCACGATTGATAGCCCGAGGGTCAAGGGCCGTACTCCCTTGAGTCCGTTACATGATTGGGAGAGTAGCCATGCATACATTTGCTTGAAATTCCATGCCATACACTGTCTGTCCTTGTTGCTGTCAAAAACCAGATTCTGCAGGGATTTTTGGCCGACTAGCAGTATGGAGTGCCGACCGGTCATTGGGGAATGGCCGATTACTTCATCAGCAGCCGATGGATATTTTCAATGGCCGGTGGACATTTCCTTCAGCCGATGGTGTTCCACAGTGTTCAAGGGACCTGTCCCAGAACTTTGGCAATTTTCAGAGAAGCAGGGCAGTGTAAACCGAGGCAGCAGTGGTATGGTACGGACTTTCCGGGCGAGACGGGTTCGAGCATGCATCATTTGCGCATCCCGAGGCGGGGGCTGTGGCTACCTTTCTTTTTGCATTCATTCTATTAATTAATCAGAAATTATGTAAATAATTAATGTATTATTTATTTCGGACTGTAATATTTATTTGGACCCTCCGAGTGAGGGCAATTGTGTAATAAGTGTGCGTGAGTGTGTGTATGTCTTCCAATCCCACGTCTTTCTTTCCTTTTATTTACTCGCTTATGATGGTAGACTAGGGCATATTTAAATTAGCATACCTTATGCTATGCATACGTGCATCATTCATCAGTATTGCATGCATCGGGCTCGGTACATCATGCTAACTGCATTTGTACTTCAATTCCAAGTTGAATACATGCATCAATTGATTGCATTTCACATGCCATGTTTAGGTTAGCCGAGCCTACTCTAATCGCATCCTGTATGTGTTGCAGTAGTCAATTTGACATGAACTAGGATCATGCATATGATTACTAACTAGTTTTTTTGTTTTGGCTCGGAGTACTCGGTAAGCATTTGTGCTTCAGCATACCGTATGCGTGTGAGTGTTGCCATAACAGCATGATTACCATGAGGCTAGCTGCTTATGTGATATAACTACTTGAATGCCTGTGGATGGAGGTCGAATTGCTTAAATTGGGATAACGCATTAAAATTGTGAATTTTAAGCCCACTAGATAGTGGCAAAACCATCTTTTCTAAAAGCTCGCTTGAGGGTGGCAAAACCTGCATTTTAACCTACTTGCGAGTAGCAAACCATTTTTAAAACAAACATGAAATGTTTTGTTCCAATTTAGGCGATTTGGTCTATACTTGTTTGCTATGCGCATAACATAGTAATTCTAGGCTAATAACTAGAACAATAACACATAATGCTTTCAAAACAAGATATCACGGTTAGTAGAGGCCGATCTATGATCGGGCGAGAGGGGGTGCTCATAGCTGACCTTCCCCAATCGTACCCAAGTTCCCGAGCCGAGGCAACTTTGGTGATGACGGACACGTGGCCTTTGGCACCGAGTCAGGGTTTCCTAAATTCTCCCATTTTAAAATATTTAGGTAGCGACTCTGTATCTGGCAAAGCAGTCCATGTTTGGCACTTCTTTTCAAAAAATCTGTTTCTCAAAACGATTTGCCGGATTTGGAGTCTTTGGTTCAGATTAAGAACCGTGACACAAATCGAGTCCGAACTATAGCGAGGGCCCCTATGCGGGCGCGTCTACACATACATCAGACAAGCATACAAGTTCACTTCACCTGTTTACATCTGTTTACAAATTCTGTTCTCAAGTAATTCATCACAAAGATTTTCATTCTTTGTGATTAACTCATCACAAAGGGATTCTAACTCATGACAAAGATTTTCACTCTGTAGGGCATTCTAACTCATGACAAACATATGGGCATTCTATTCTCAAAGGTAATTAACTCATCACAAAGGGAACCCAACATACACCCAGATTTTACACTTATTTGAAGCCAATTAACTCATCACAAAGATTTTACACCCAGATTTATTCTCAAAGGGCATATGGGCATTCTGTTCTCACAAATTCAGAATCATTTTTGTACAGTCAGAATCACAAATTCATATTTTACACTTACCACATATTCAGAATCATTCTTTTACACAAATTCAGAATGTGGTTGGTTTTCATACAAATTTACATCAAAGAAGCATATTCAAATTGTATTTTCATACATCAGACAAGCATACAAGTTCACTTCATCTGTTTACATCTGGTATTTTCATACATCACCAAAAAAATATCCAATTCACTTCATTTGTTTACATCTGTTTACAAATCAGTTTTCATACATCAGACAAGCATACCAAAGGGAGAGAAACGAACCTCGTCACCCTCTCTTCGTCTCTCGCCGACTATGTCTGTTCGTCTCTCGTTGCTCCAGTCGCCTCACCATCCCCTCGCCTCACCTTGCCTTGTCATGCCTCGCCTCTGCCGCCTCTCCGTTCGTTGCCTCATCTCGCCTCCGTCGCCTCTCCGTTCGTCGGCTCAAACTCTCGTCCAGATCATCGCCTCTTTTCCTCATTTGTCCAGATTCGTCACCTCTGTGTCTAGGGTTCAAAAAAGGAAGGGGAAAGCTGAATAAGAAACAAAGGAAGAAAAAAAAAGATAAAAAAAATAATAATATACAAAACGACGTCGTTTTGTAGTGCTCGATTAGAAGCATGTTATTTTAATAATTTTTTAATTTTTTAAACTAAAATATAAGATAAAAAAATTTATATATTTAGAATAATTTTTTGATTTTTTACCAAAAGATGTGTAAAAAATAAAGAGAAATGAGAATATTTAACTTTTTGGTATAGATTATAGATTTTTAGATTTTTAGATTTTTTTAGTAACATTTTAATTTTAGGTTAAAACTATTACTTCCCAAACGAGGCTTTAAATTTAGGTTAAATTTAGTTGTCGTTTGATTATGATTTTTTTTTAGTTGATTTTTTTGAGTTGAGACTTTTTAGTTTGACATTAAAAAGTTCATTTGGATTGATTTTTTAAATTTTTGTGTGAAAAAAAAAGTAAAATGATTATGATTTGAATGACATATTTTGTTTTATTTACTTATTTAGTTTATTTTGTCTTGTGTACTTTTTTTACTCAAATATCACCTTATCAAAATTTTTTATTTAACATAATTAATTAAAAAAATAAAATTCATAATTATCTTCCTATATAATAATAAAATTACGTGAGTTATTAATTAAAATATATTTCATTAAAATAATTTGTTAATAAAAAATGCCATTTCTTATGAAATTATAAATCTCAGGAGATGAAATATAATTTCTAAAACTATAAGGGGTGATTTGAATTTTAAACAAATCTTAAAAAGTGTATTTATAATTTATTCTTAAAATTAATAATTAGTGTTTGGTAAATGGACATTTGTTAATATTAGAAATGTAATAAAAAAGTGTTATGAAAAGTACAAAAAATGTTTTGAATTTAGTGATATGTAATAAAAAAGTGTTATGAAAATTATAAAAAGTGTTTTGAATTTAGTGATATATATATATATATATATATATTGGCTCTACTCATTTTTAAAATTATTTTCTTATGTTCTAGAATGTACGTGTTAACAAAATTCTAAATTATTTTTAAATTAGTGAAAAGTAATGTGTGTGTTTTTGTCAAAGATATATGTTATTAACACCTTTGTTAAGATTTTGTTTGGAGTGTTGAATATAAGTATATTTTTTATCTTTTTATTTTTTTTAAGTCATATCATTTTTTTACTTTTTTATATATTTTTTTATAAAAAATCAAAAAGTGCATTTAGCCTTCGTTTGACATAAAGTAAAATGGGACTTTTTAACTAAAATAGTCACAAAAAGACAAAATAGACATTTTAATTTAATATGACAAAATATCACATTCAAACCATAAAAATATATATTTTTTTTCTAACAAAAGTCAAAAAATCCAAGAAGTCAATCCCAAATAAGACTT
Source organism: Camellia sinensis (assembly GCF_004153795.1). Classification (NCBI taxonomy): domain Eukaryota; kingdom Viridiplantae; phylum Streptophyta; class Magnoliopsida; order Ericales; family Theaceae; genus Camellia; species Camellia sinensis. The sequence continues at coordinate 1,693,352 of NW_021026923.1, forward strand.
TTTAATCCTAGGCTAAAAAGTGAAAAAACTAAAAAGTTAATCCACGTCCAAAACGAACCCTTATTTAGATCATCCAAAACAACCTTTTAGTGTAGGTTCATTTTGCTTTTAAACTTTTTGTCTTTATTCAATCCTAAATCATAGAAAAAATCTGAAGGATATATAAGACCATCTTTAATGGTTTACCAGATTCATCATCAAATTCGAATTTGGTGAAAAAGGACAATTTTTTTGTCTCAAATAGTTTCGTCAAAATGGTATCAAATTGAGAATGACCCAAATTTTTCACCAAACTGAGGATGTTGTGTGCCTTTCAGCAAAACACTGTTCATTATCATTGTATTTTTACTACCAGATGTCTTTTCGGATGATCACTTCAAGCAAAATTTTGTGAAGATTTTACATTGGGAGGTCGACCTCTCGATCAAACCCCAGTCAACTCCCTGGATGACCCCTCAAGCTTAAATGTGAGGAAAAATTATTAAGAGTGGATTGTTTTGCCTTCCCCTTTACTGTCACCAACACATTATACCTCTCCAATTCTTATCCATAAATCCTCCACCATTCATCTTTTTTTTCTCTCTCTCTAGAAGGAAAGTGGTGTAAATATAGGTATTAATTTGAAAACCATTCATTCACCTCTTCTTGTTCATTTTTCTTCTAAAAAAGTTCAATTTTTTTTTTTCAAATTCTAGAAATATAGAGAAAAAGAGATGTGGGTCTGTGATGAATGTTGGGATCAATCGTGTTGATATGTTTTCTGTCTCTTCTTTCCTTATCTTCAAATGGGTTATTTGAGAAATCATTGATTTCGCAATTCCGTATCAGATTTTCGAATAAAATGGCGTGCATTTCAAGTTGCGTAGCTTTACAATCTAGATAATGCCTAGTCTTGCTTGTGGAAAGAAGAGACTTTACAGACTCAAATATGTGTTTCACCAATTCAATCAAGCAAGATACAACAAGTAAAAAAATTCAGTTTCCTTGTTCGGTTGTCCCCCTGAACGTCCCCTGTTTTTTAATGAAAGTTGCAGTGTACCGTTGGAGTGGCTGATATCAGATTGAAGAACTTGCTTTTTTTTTACTCAGATCTGATGAAAAAAATTAGTGAATCATTGGAGATACTCTAAATCTCATGATCTAATAATTAAAATAGATTAAGATAAAAGATAAAGAAATTCAAAAACGGTAAAATTAGGTACTATTGAAATTCACTTCATAGAATCTTAAAAACTTGGTAGATCATAATTGAGGGGTTGTTTGGGATATTTTAAATAAGTGTATTTTTTGATTTTTTTTGAAACATGGGTTGAGTTTGAAGTGATGTGATAAAAAGTTAATATGACTTAAATAAGATGATGTGACTTTTTAAATTTTTGACTTTTTTTAAGGAATGCCAAAGTTAACCTAAATTTGGCAAACTAATTCATGACCATTAAATAATTTTTTTTTTCAAGTAACACCATGAACAAATTATTATTAGTACAAATTTTTTTATTAGCTATTGTGATGAGAGTTTAATATAATTATATTAGAGTTTAAAAATATGTATTTATTTTTTCACTTTGGATCTCATTCTCACTCTACTAGGAGGAGAGAGGGAGAGAGAGAGACTCTTGTTTTGTAAGTCCGGAATGTCATCCCTTGTATTATGTAGCTGTTATTAACATCCAAAGTAAGTAAGCAAGTTTTGTAAGATCAAGGTTGATGAACTAGATTCATCCCATGTTTTGTACAAGCTATGATATGTATGTTTTGCAAGGATCTCGGATATCATTCATTTAAAACCTTTATTTCTTGTACCATTCACTGAGTATCCAAGCTCACCCTCCCTATATATATGTAGGTAGCAAGCAAGAAGTCGGTTACGCCGAGATGTGTGTTTTGTATGTACGTTATGCCAGCAGTGAGGATGTCGGCAACCTGGAAGATTATGTTTCTGGACTTGTAGTTCATGTGTTTTGTATATGTCGGCTTGAGAGGCCTTTGATCAAGATGTAATATGTATTTTGCTTATGTTATATTCAAGATGTAAGACCATGTTAAAGATGTATGCCCTTTCATTTGACTTACGCACAGCTCTTATAGACTAATTAGATTTGTATATATTGCTTCCGCACATGTTAGCCCCATATGTAATACTCTGATTGTGTGTGGATTTTGAAAGTTGGCCTTTGGTAATCTCGGATTACTGGCCATCACGGCACCATTCTACTAGGGGCGGAATGAGGTCGTGACAACTGCCTGCCGAGATAAAGATTGGTAGAAGGTTGAATTGGTGTTGATGATGCGCAGTGCAGGATTGTCGCATGCTGTAAAAAATAATATGAAACCACTCTTAACTTATAATTTGTTCTGAGCCTTCATTTGGCATGAGATTATTAAGTTAAAATAGTTATAAAATAGTAAAATAAATTAAAAAATTAATATAATAAAATATCACATTTAAATTATATTTATTTTATTTTTAATTATTTTTTTCCACACAACAACATATACAGAGATAGTAGGGGTAGATAGATATAAATTTATATTTATACATTTCCTTTCTGTGTCTCTCTCTCTCTTTCTCTATTATACAACTTTCTCTCTCATCTGTCACAGGCTAGCTAAGAGAACAGAGTCTCTCTCTTTCTATCTCTATCTGTTTCTCTCACTAGAAATCAATTTACCAGTGGGCTTCTTAAAAGCTTCTGATCTACTAGTTGGAAGCAGAGAGATTGGGCAGAATCGAAAAAGGAAACAACAAGGTACTGTAAATTGTAACAACAATATATTATTTTTGGAAACCCTAATCATAGTAGATATGTATGTAGCTGTCGTTGGATAGGACTATAAGGACAAATCCCATGTTTAATCATATCTATATATACACGCACATATATGTATACTCTCTCTTCTCTCCTCTCTCTTGAAGTATGTGCAAATTGCAATGGTCCTTTTGCTTTTTACTTCATATTCAGATCCATGGCAGTTGCAATCTTTTCTTTGTAAAAAAATGGGTCATTTCTTGCTCTGCTTGTTGCCTTTGGACTCTCTGTTTACTTTTATTTTCACAATGAGGTTTTTGTTCTGGAACCTTTTTTTTTGGTTATTTTTGTGATGTGGGTTGTACTACACCGAGGATCTTGGCAGGTGCTTTTTATTTTTTTTAATCTTTTTCCCCCCCTTTCATTTTTTTGGGTTAATTTATAGGGTTTAGTGTTGATAATTTCTCATTAATCTGTGAGTCCTATGTGTTATAGAAATAGTGGGTTCTGAATTTCTTCTTGTTAAACTGCTTGTGGAATGTAGTTTTGAGGATTGTAATTGTAAAAACATGTGTCTGTATAATCATGTTGAATGAGTCTCTTTAATTTGTGAAAATTTTGTCTTGCTTGTATCGTTTGCCACTGCCTATTCAATAATGTAAAATTTCTTTCTAGACTTGTGGTAAAATTGGGTCTGTTCTTCTTAATATCCGTTGATGAAATTTCTGCTTTCTGCCGAGTTTATGTGATCCTGTTAAATATGTGATATTTTAGGTTGTTAATAGAATTGAGTTGCTATTGCAGTAGTCCTTCAACAAAAAGCTCCTCTTAAATTCTTTTTCGATCTTATAGGTCCAATTACTGTTGATATTGTTATTTTTTGTAGTACTTCAGTTATCTTATTAACTTGGGATTTCAGAGATTATTTTGTTTAATGTTTGATATATTTTCTTGCATCTGTCTTGTTGGATCAGGATTAGAAGTTTGAACTGCAGTTCAGTGAGGAAGTGTTTTGGCATTATTTATCTGTGTGGATGAGCTTCCATGGATTACAGATAATATCCATAGTTTTTTTTTTATTCTGAAATTAACTTTCAGGTGGAATTTTCCATTGATGTGTTAGCTGTTGGCACTCAAATCATATCGGGCAAATTTTTCAAAACATAAAAAAAAAAAAAAAAAAAAACAAATCAAGGGTTTATTGGAATATTCAACATTTGCATGAAGGTGGTTTTGATTTAAAGCCAAATTAGTTATTAGTCTTGCCAAGTCAACAGTTGTAATGTGACTAAACCTGGGCAAGTTAGCATTCTCCAGACTTGCTTGTCTTCGTGCGCATTCTCCAGAGATGATAATCGGCAGCTATGTTCTCAAGTTTCCGTGTTATTCTAGATGACTGATGTACACTGGGGTTTTTGCACTGAATGTAGATTTGTTATATGCAACTATGTAATTGATTGAGTCTTATAGTCGTTTGTTGGGAGGTTCTTCTGTTACTTGGTAGAATTAGTTAATTATCAGACTGTAGTGCTGAATTTTTAGTTATTTGAAGAGTCAAACATGGACACTGAACTTTTGATGGTTAACAAAAGATCAAGCATCGTTCAGCGGTTACTTCCTGCTGTTGTACCTGTGCTTTTAATTGCAATAGGATATGTTGACCCAGGAAAGTGGGCTGCAGCTGTTGAGGGAGGAGCCCGTTTTGGGTCTGATTTGGTTCTGATAATGCTCACTTTCAATTTTGCTGCTATTTTGTGTCAGTACCTTTCAGCTTGTATTGCTATGGTTACTGGAAAAGATCTTTCTCAGGTACTTCCTTCTTTTCTTGATTCCATTTATCTGGAAGTCCATCAGTATCTCGAGTTATTTTGGCTTCAGTGATTTTGAACAGTTTTGGCTGGTTTTTATTTTATTTATTGTTTGAAATGGAAGAAAATTTTGAAAATGAGAATCCTGTTAGTAATGTGAATTTTGTGCTAGCTTGCTTTTTACCATTTTTTCCAACTTTAATACACTAGCGCAAATGAAAATTTTATGTTTCCTCTTATCCTACAATAAAAAACAATAGTTTCTAAAGTGTGAATGACTTTATTGATTATAGTGTAATAGCATGACAGTAGTATAGAGAAATGAACATTTTTCTTAATGAACACCTATTTTCTTCTCTCTAGTTGGGATTGCATTGTTGAGTTGAGTTGGAATCCTTTTTCATCCAGTTAAATTGGTGTTTTTTTTGTGTGGTTAACATAGGAAATGCCTGCTAGGTTGCAATGTAACTGAGATGTATGTTATTCTTGCAATGCTAATTTAGTTACATGTTTGTACTTTTTTTTCCCTTGGTGATGGCAAAGATTTGCAGTGAAGAGTATGACAAGTCCACATGCATATTCTTGGGAGTGCTAACAGAGATTTCGATGATTGCTTTGGACCTTTCTATGGTAGTTTCTCCGTATTACTAACAATTGATGTCACATTTGGTTGTTCCTTTGTATTACAATCCTTCTCATAATTTCCCTTATTCTGATAGATTCTAGGCATCGCACATGGGCTCAATCTAATTTTTGGCTTGGACCTATGCGCTTGTGTCTTTCTGACAGCTATTGATGCTGTTCTATTTCCAGTTTTTGCCACCTTCCTGGTAAAACCTAATTACTTGTTTTTTTTTTTTTTTTGTATAATCTCTCAAATGCATTGTCATCTCAAGGTTTTACAGAATTATAATCTCAAGAAAACATATTTTTCAGGATAACGGCAAGGCAAAATTCATTTGCATATTCATTGCAAGCTCTATATTTCTTTTTTATGTTGTTGGGGTGCTCTTCAGTCAACCGGAAATTTCAATCTCCATGGGTGGGATGCTAACAAAGTTAAGTGGGGAGAGTGCATTTGCATTGATGAGTCTTCTTGGAGCGAATGTTATGCCTCACAATTTTTATCTCCATTCTTCTATTGTACAGGTCTCTCTCTCTCTCTCTCTCTTCTTGTGCACTATTGCAATATATCTAATGGCCTTACGATATATCATCATGTGTCCATTGCAATTTATTTATTGGTTTTCAACAATATAACATCCCATATGTTGGAATTGTTTTGGAACTTGCATTTATACATTGAAGTTTGGTCTGGACAACATTTAGGCATCAAAGCTGAGGAGGAAAGTAAATCCTTCGGTTTGATGCCATCTTTATTTCAAATTTTGTTTTCACATTTCTACTTATGATATGTCAGTCATACCCACATTTGACTATGTCTGCTAGTATTTTTCTTTGAGATTATATTCTATGGGCCATGCATGTTAAACATGCTTTTGTGTGGATATTTTTTACTTGGTTATGCATAGGTGTGCTTAAAATTGCAATGATGTGATCCTGCAACTCATGTCATTCGGACACCTATTTGGTTAGGAGTGAATAATGCATTTATTTCAAGAGAAATCGTTGAACACATTACTGATTACCACTTCCCAGCTCCCAGAAGATTTATTAAGCTGGTGGTTGCCTTCTATTTTAGACTCAGTATTTTGTCTCAATGACAAACATATTTCGACATAGTTGTTTGTGTCATAGGCTCTAAGTTGATATACATTTTAAAAAATACAGAGACCGCGGCAGAACACTGTTTGAAATTCAGGCATTGTTGTCTTTACTGTCTGGGCAGTTATCTTCCGGACCTGAGGCATCATGCTTATTGAGTTTATTGACTAGTTGTTTGTATTTCATGGCAACCTCTATATGTTGTTTCAGTGCCTTGTCGCATACGAATCCATCAATCAAGCTTGATGTATAATTTCGTTTGAAAAAGGGCAGGGATTTTTATATTCATCTGCCATGTTTACATCTTCTCCAAATAACATGTTTAATCATGCCGTGAATCTTTACCAAGGACTTCAAAAACACTATGAAAATATTTTAAGTATTTTTGCCTAATGCCATTGTGTTTTGATCATGGGACCAACTCAAACTTAGGTAGTTCAGACTTGGCTTATTGGTAATGGATTTTATAATCTCGGTTCTTTTGCTTATCAATTGAATTCGAAGGAGTATTTTATGAGCTGAACTTCAGATTAGTTATGAAAAACCCTGTCATTTGCAGTTCTAGTTGTGTATCATGAGCTACTTTTTGTCATCATAATTCAAGGGTATAGTTCTATTAGATTTTATGAAGAATCTGAATATATTTTTATCTCAAAGTTTAGCCTGGACTAGAGAAATTTGGTTCTACAATCAATAATACATACAATTTATTCTCTCTCTATCAATTTGTTTTACATATTTTTATCTCAAAGTTTAGCCTGGACTAGAGAAATTTGGTTCTTTTTCTTGAAGAAAGGTAATTTTATGTGAATCCACTGTGTGTATGTGTTGTGCCCCTTGAGTTGGGGATGGCCGAAAAAAATTGTTCGATGAGGTCGTTTTGGGAAGAGTATTAAAGCAAATTGGTGACATTTATAAGAGGAGGTTTACTATATGGTGTTAAAAATAAAGAATTGGATTCTACATGATCTATTGGAGGTTTTGTTAGAAGAGAAAAACAAAATTATAAATGAAATTATTATGTTCTGGTGGTTGTTAGCTTCTTTAACATCTGGTTTGTTGCGGGTTCAGTTTTCAAACTTCAAAAGTTACATTTACATCTAGTATTGTCAAACTTTATAGCAATTCTAGTTTTAACCCGTCACTTATTGTATTTCGGACTCGGGTTAGTATGATTTAGAATGGTTATTCATATCTTGTTTCTCTTGTCTTACCTTTATTTTGGTTATCGGGTTCTAATTGTGCGTTTGAAACAGGTTGGTTGCTTGTTTTTCTAAACCTTTGTTGCCCAGATTTTGGCTCTTCCACTCGAGTGGACATTCTTGCACTCGAGCGGGCTTCACAAATTTTGCTCATCCGCTCGAGCGGCCATTCTTGCACTTGAGTGGGATTTGCCAATTCTCAGTATTTTTGCAGACCTGCAAATATTGGAACAGTGTGTTCTACGCTCGAGCGGTGTTTCCTACGCTCGAGCGAATGGATGCTCGAGCATCCATTCTTGCGCTTGAGCGGGGTCCTTCGTCTGCAAAACTTCTAGAAGTGTGTATTTGTCGCTCAAGTGCCACTTTTCACGCTTGAGCAGAACTTTGTGTCTGATGCTCGAGCGTTACTTTCCATGCTCGAGCGGACTGCGTGTATAACAGTTTGTGAAGATGATCTTTTTCATCACTTTTTCATCCTTCTCTCTCTCTAAAACTTTCTAAAAACCTAAATCTTGACCCTCTCTCTCTAAAATACTCTCTCTCTCTACATTTTTCTCCTAGATCCGTTGATCTTTCCACCTCAGTGTCTTTGAAAAAAGGATAGAGCATCTTGAGAACTCCGTTTTGATCCGAATAAAAGTAGGTTTCGGCGTCTTTGAAATTTCGACCTTTGCTTGCTTGGTCTTCTAACTTGAGGTAGAGATTTTTCTACACTCTCATATGGCTTTTAGCTTAGTTATTTGTAGTTGTGTAACAATGGTGGGATTTGAGATAATTTGGGACAAACCTAGGGTTTGAAGTGTAAGGTGAAAAGAGGAGTTTTTGGTAAATATGAAATAAATGGGTATGGGGTTTGAATATGAAGTCTTATTGTGTCAAAATGGTTGATTTTGATACTTGATTAATATTTGGAAAAAGGAAAATTTTGCCCTAATTGGATCAAATTGTTATTTTGTATACATAATTGAAATTGTCATTGAAAATGTGAAATTGGAGGATTATTGATATGAATGGTGGGATTGGTTATGTATTATCTCTCATCCTTGGAAATTTTGAATGAACTATCTGTCTTGAGATTTAATATCTGTTTAGAAATAACTGTATTGGGCTATCAGTGGGGGATAGCTATGATTGTTATATAAATTGCATGAGGATTAGGTGAATTAAAACTAATTTATTGTTGATTATCATTGAATATGATCATGTGGTATATACATTGTATATGTATAATTGTTTGGGAGGAGAAAGGAGATGTACTTCATGTGTGATTATATCTTTAAATGCATTGTATATGTATGATTGTTTGGGAGGAGAAAGGGAATGGGCTCCATTATAATTAAGTTGGCCGGAGTGTCCTGGGTGAAAGTCCCGAAATTTATACATGGGTGCCGATCCCACGGACGAAATTTTCGTAAAATGGCAGATTGAAGTGTTTGTGTGTTTACTTTGTAATTGTAGAACCTTTGAGTTGTAGTTTCGTTTGGTTATTAAAAGATAATGATTTATTATTTTATTTTATTTTTGTGAATTGAGAAGAATAAAAGAACTGGAAATGAATTGAAAGACATTGGATTATGATTTAAAATTTGGTATCTTATGAGTATACGAATTTGTGGACGCTTTATCACAAACATTGTGTATACATATTATATTTATATTTTTGCTAAACCTCATATATTGTGTTAGGGGATTCCTATTGGGCTGTGGCTCACCCTATTTGGGGAAAACATTTTTAGGTGTTTGTGACATGTTTGCACCAAGGCAATAGCTTGGAGGGATTATTGGGAGCAAGAGCTTCCTTATTTTTGATTATATTTTTTGTAAAGCCAAGGGCTTAAGATGTATTGAGTTAGACTCTTTCTTTTGTGTAAGTGTAACTAAGCAATGTCTTGGAAAGATGTAAACCCGTAGGGCATCTATTTTGTTGATTATTAACCGATGTTACATGCTATAGATTCAGGATGAACATTTATGAATATATATTGCATGTATTATCTTTTGTAATACGAACTTTGATGAAGGAAAACATTTTGTTTTTGTTATTCTTCTGTTTAAGAGTTGGGTTCATTGTATTATATTTTGGGGGCGTTACAAACCTACCCAGACAATTAAGGACATGGGAGTGAGTAGGCTTTGTCTTCCAAGATTACCCATTTGCATTAAGATCACCTACCTCTGGAGTATACATGAATCAAATCTCAATTTGCAGATCCACAGATTGAGAGGTGGAGCATGGACCACCTAGGCAGATTGGGTCTCATAGGTGGTGAGTATTTAGGGACAGAATTATTAGTTAGTCTTAGAGATAGGTCCTGTTTGGTATTGCCTTCTTAGATTTCAATTTTGGCTTTTTGTTTTTTGAGTTTCAAGAAATGAAAACAATATAAAGTAGTGGGCTTCCATATGGTAGATAGATTGTTCCATGATAATAAATAAGGTTATTGCATATATATGTATATATATATTTTTATATGTGTGCGCGTGCGTGTGTATATAATTTTATCTTTTCTAATCCTAAAAAGCCAAGAATTGTTGTGCTCATGGTCCATTCTCTTGCTCATTGTCCATAGTTGTTCCATTAACTGTTGAAAGTTGAGCTCATCAGCTTTTCTCTTGCTGCGTCAAAGACTCTGTTCTGATTGTCATTTGCATTATTGCAGCAAGAACTGGGACCACTGAATGTTTCCAAGGGACTCTTGTGTCAAGACCATTTTTTAGCCATCCTATGCATCTTCAGTGGTATTTTCTTGGTGAATTATGTGCTGATCAACGCAGCGGCAAATATGTTCTACAGTACAGGCCTTGTTTTGCTTACTTTTCAGGATGCATTGTCGCTAATGGATCAGGTTTGGGTTTTATAAGCAATTCTTCATGTTGTAACTGTTTCCATATCAGGTGCATGCATTTTATTGTTCCGATTCATGCCAAAAATTCAGTTGTCCAAAAAATCATTTATGCAGGTATTTAGGAGTTCAATAGTGCCCTTCGCCTTTCTACTGATTTTGTTGGTTTCCAATCAAATCACCACATTAACATGGAATTTTGGTAGACAAGCAGTCCTGCGTGATTTCTTTGGAATTGGCATTCCCGGTTGGCTTCATCATGTTACAATCAGAACTATTGCCATTATTCCTGCCCTATGTTGTGTTTGGAATTCAGGAGCTGAAGGTATATATCAGCTGCTGATATTTACACAGGTGGTGGTTGCTCTTGTGCTACCATCTTCTGTGATCCCCCTTTTCCGGATTGCCTCATCAAGATCGGTAATGGGTGTCTACAAGATTTCTCAGTTCGTGGAGTTCTTAGCCTTGATCATGTTTATTGGAATGCTGGGCTTAAAGATTATATTTCTGGTGGAGATGATGTTCGGGAACAGCGATTGGGTGGGTAGTTTGAGGTGGAATGTGGGCAGTAGCACGTCTCTATCTTACTTTCTGCTTCTCATCATTGCTTCTATTTTGCTTTGTTTGATGCTTTGGCTTTTAGCCACACCATTGAAATCTGCTAGTTCCAGATTAGATTCTCAGGTATGGAACTGGGATAGAAGTGATGTTGTACCAGATCCATTTGCAGCGAGAGATGAAAGTGATTTCAATGAAACTATATATGATAGGGAGGAACCCATACAAAAGCAAGAACCCATATTAGCGCTGGGGAAGTCTTTGGAGAGTCATTCAAATATATCAGTTACAAGTACTGATCTAACTTTGCCTGAAGTACTCCTGGATTCTGATAACATGCCTAATTTGACTACTATTGAGGACAACAATATTACATTTCCTAGTCCTTCTAAGTTTCATTCAGAGGAATCAGCTACCAAAGTCGAATCAGGTGTGGTCTCAACTGTTTCTAGTGAAGGTTCTGTCAGTGTCGGTGCCGGTGAGTCAGTGGACACCATTGCCTTGAAGACCGAATCATCTGACATAGTAGAAAAGACTGTGAGAGTAGAGGGGGATTTACAGACCGGAAAGGAAGATGAGGGAGATATTTGGGAGCCTGAAGAATCATTTAAAGGGGTATCTGGGGTTAACCCATCCTTAACATCTGAGGGTCCTGGATCATATAGGAGTCTCAGTGTGAAAAATGAGGATAGTGGGCCTGCGAGCGGTGCTGGAAGTCTCTCAAGATTAGCGGGATTGGGTCGTGCTGCGAGACGTCAATTCGCTGCAGTTCTTGATGAGTTCTGGGGACAGCTGTTTGATTTGCATGGACACGCAACACAAGAAGCTAAGGCTAAGAAACTGGATGTGTTGCTGGGGATAGATTCAAAGGTTGATCCAAAGCTTACCGCTCCTCTGAAAGTGGACACTATTGGGAAAGAATCTGCTGGATACTTTCCATCTGTGGGTGGAAGAGGATCTGATTCTCTAATGAATTCGAGTGTGTATGACTCTCCCAAGCCACTGAGTATGCAAGGTAACATCGAGACATCATATGGGGTTCAAAGGGGGTCATCTTCATCTTGGACTAGCCACTTGCAGTCGTTAGGTGCACACGTGCAAAACTCTAGTCATGATGCTCTTGACTCTGGCGAGAGGCGCTATTCTAGTTTGCGACTTCCACCCTCTTCCATTGGCAGTGACTATCAGCCAGCCACTATACATGGCTACCAGATTTCATCATATATCAGTCAGATTGCTAAAGACAGAAATTCTGATTACTTCAATGGACAAATGGAAGCACTAACTCCAAAATCCCCATCTTTGGGAACATCCAACTATAGAGATCGACTTGCTTTCGCTTCGGGACGAAAACTACAAAATGGGTTAAGCACTATGACGCCACCTGGCTTTTCAAAACCTGCTGTATCTAGAAATATTTTATCGCAATCTGAAAGACCATTTAATAATGATCTTTCCTCTCCTGGACCTGCTGAGAATCTCAATAGCGCAGTCAATACCAAGAAATTCCATAGCTTGCCAGACATATCAGGACTTGCTCTTCCATATCAGGAATCATATTTGTCTGATAGGAGTGCTCGATGGGATACTTCCATTGGATATGGGCCATCCTTATACTCGAGTACTACATTGAAGGCAAGAGCTCCTTTGGCATTTGATAATCTTTCTCCTTCAAAACCATACAGGGACCCTTTCACTTTGCAGTTCAGCTCAAGCTCAGATACTGGATCCCTGTGGTCCAAACAGCCCTTCGAACGGTTTGGCGTGGATGATAAAATATGTACAAGTGGGGGTGAGGGAGTTGGGAGTAAACACGGTTCAATTGCTCCAGTAACTAGCTCTCTTGTGGATTTGGAAGCAAAGCTACTTCAGTCTTTCAGACACTGTATCGTGAAGCTTTTGAAACTAGAAGGGTCTGATTGGTTGTTCAGACAGAATGATGGAGCTGATGAGGATCTTATAGATCGTGTGGCTGCAAGGGAGAGATTTCTTTATGAAGCTGAAACTAGGGAGATGAACTCGGCAGCTCACACGGGTGAATCTCAGTATTCTTTTGACAGGAAGCCAGTTTCTGCGCTGAAAAATGATGACACAGATTATGCCAAATTTCTGGTTTCCTCAGTTCCTCATTGCGGAGAGGGCTGTGTTTGGAGAGTGGATTTGATAATAAGCTTTGGTGTATGGTGCATTCACCGGGTTCTTGAACTCTCACTTATGGAAAGTAGGCCAGAGCTATGGGGAAAATATACCTATGTACTGAATCGTCTTCAGGTAAAAATTTCAAATTCTGTGCTTTGTAACTACCTTTGTACCTTGCTTGTAGTAACTGTGGCATATGGTGTAATGCAACGGGGTATGTAGTTTATCTCTTATTGACCAAATAGAAAGGCAAATGTTTTGCTCATATTTATAGGGGATATTTCAGAAAATCACAGTTCCCTAGGGAAATTTGCCATGATAATTACTCTAATATGAGTTATTTCAGAGATCCATCTGAGCTAATTTATTCTCACTCATCCAATTTGGTTAGTCCAAAACCCAAATTCCTGAATTTCCGACTCACGACCATCAACCATTGCTTATATGCACTTAGGATTGTAACATTTTACCACGCTCCGCAACTGACGTCCCAGTGGCCCATCTTTCCCAGCTAGGTGACTTCAAGGACTATGTCTCTTACAGGTACCAGCCTTGCCCAGGCTGTGTGACTTAACTGCTAAGTCACAACAACCTATCTGATCCTCTACTTGACCTTCGTCTCTTACAGGTAGCAGCCTTCCCCAGTTTGCTCCTCCTTGACTCAATTGTAGAGTCGCAACCCATCCGATCCCATACTCGACCCTTTTCTCTTAAATGTAGCAGCCTTCCCCAGGTTGCCCACTCCGTAACTCAACAGCTGAGTCGCAAGCCATCTGACCCCATATTTGACCCTTGTCTCTTACAGGTAGCAGCTTTCCTCATGTCGTGCCCTCTGTGACTCAACCGCAGAGTTGCAACCCATCCCGACCCCATACTCGACGTTGTGGTTGACTCTGATATCAAATGATATAAATCATTAAGTATAACCCACCCTTGAAAATTGGCTTGCAAGGGGAGTGTGCCCAATTGCTTATATTCACATGGCCAGGCTATACTTATGATGTGGGAATTAGGATCATAACATTACTTGGATCGTAACGCTACCATATCATCTTTTGTGACATACATCTTTGTGTCCTTTATCAATCACCCTTGAATCAAAACACACTCCTTATGTTTGGGGTCTTGTTTTAGCTAATCAAGTTTCATTTTACTGTCAATTGTTTCTGCCATTACATTTATCATGAATAAATCACTTTTAACCTTAATCTTAACACATCCATCTTAACATTGTTATTATTTAAACCCATCAAGCAAACAGATTTACTTAGTTCATTATCCTACACGCTATCTGGCTTGGTTGGCCAGGGCTATGCGATGAGATATTTCATTTAGTTGGTCTGAAGGCTATTTATTTATTTATGGAGATGTCAAAATTTGGGGCACATCGTCAAGAAACACTTTATTTTGGTATGACAATTAGGGGGTCCAATCGACAGTGCCATTTTGCAGTCTTGCTGCTACAATTTGATTTTAAATTTCCTCATCGTTCAAAGGCAGAATGCAAATGCCAGAGGGGCTACCTATTTCCATATGACTTATGAAATATCTTATTTTCTTCCTATTTGGTGTCATTGTTTTGTTATTTAGTTTGGTGAACATGAAATTAATGCATCTTTATTATAAATCATATCTATGACAGGGAATCATCGATCTGGCTTATTCGAAGCCTCGTACTCCAATGACCCCCTGCTTCTGCCTGCAAATTCCAGTGTCATACCAACAGAGGTCAAGTCCACCACCTATTTCAAATGAAAGCTTGCCCCCACCTGCAAAACACGGCAAGGGCAAGTGCACGACTGCGGCAACACTCTTAGACATAATCAAGGACGTCGAACTCGCAATATCTTACCGAAAAGGTCGGACCGGCACGGCAGCCGGTGACGTGGCATTCCCAAAAGGAAAAGAAAATCTTGCTTCTGTTCTCAAACGCTACAAGCGCCGCTTGTCCAACAAACCAGTTGAAGGTGGGTCTGGGTCCCGCAAGTCTCCCCCATCACCGTCCCCTTATGGGTCATCATAACGATTGTGCAGTTGGGTGGATGATATTTGAGTTTGATTTTGGTTTTGGGAAGCTGCTCGTTGTTGTCCACGCTGTTGTTATGGATCTCTCTTTCTCTCTCTCGCTTGTTCTCTCTTTCTCTCTCTTGTGTATTAAATCTTTTCTGCTTATTTAAGTTTCATGTATGTGATGTATACATAGGATAAATTACGGGATATGTAATTGCAGCAGAATGGAAGAAAAGAAAATGGGTAGACGAAAGTTGCGAAGTCAATGTCGTAACTTCCATTTAGGTCAGTCTTGTGGTACAAGGAAATTGAGGAGAAAAAGAATGGATAAGTTGGCTCACCATAGAAGAATTTTTGGACATTTTACACAACTCATGTTTTTCTTTGTTCTTCTTTACTTTGGTTATTGTAATTTGTATGTGCATAGAGTTGGACATGTTTGCCCCAAGCAGGATGTGTGGTGGATACTACCAGTGTAGCCATCAGTTGGCTTGTTTGCCATCGTTTTCATTTTCATTTTTTTTTTTGAAGCAAAAAACAATGAAAAGGTTGAAGATCCCTATGTTTTTATTTTTGTGTTGAAACAATTTTGAAAATTTGAAAATATGCTTTTGGTGTTTTCTAAAATGTTGGTTGTTTTCAGAAAAAATAAAATAGAAAATAATTTTGAGGGAATGATTTCTTTTCAGTTCATATCGGATTGAAAAGTGTTATTGGTTTCCGTAGGTCTGACACAGTGCTTGCATGTATAATTTAAACCGTTAAATATATATGACTCGTTGAGTATTTTATTTCTGTAAACAATTGTGTTTATTAGATATTGATAGACATTTGATATATGTTAAATGTTTTGTTTTGTTTTGTTTTTTTTTTGAAAATGTGCACGTCAATTGTTTATGTGAAGAAATTAGAGAGAGAGTTCATGTGAAGAAATTAGAGAGAGAGAGAGAGAGAGAGAGAGAGTTGGACATTGAATGTATGGGAGCATGGCACCTATCTAATGGTTCAAGAGTTAGGATTTCTTGACACTTGGATTGCTTCATATGGCATTTGGTTGCTTTCTTTTTAGATAAAAAAGAGACCAACCAAGCAAGGATTTATTATTTATATATTTTTGGATTTATGTGCCTCTTTTTCAGGTCAGAGCTTAGTTTAAACAAAGGGTAATTTTTAAGGGCTGGCTTTCCTCTAGTCTGATCACGGATTGGAAGGTATTATTGAGACCGTGACGTTTTAATAATTTGAATCGTTAAATGTGTAGAACTTGTTGAGTGTTATATGCTTATAAAAAGTTACGTTGATCGATTTTTTTTTGAATAGATAGTTAACAAAATTCAACAGATAACAAAAGTCAACATGGGTAAAATTAGAAATAAAATATCCTTCAAAACCAATGAAAGGAATTTTCATCAAATTATTTCACAAAAGGTGAACCTATCACCAAAAAAAATATTCACTGGATCTATTGCCTTAGATACTCTCTAAATTGAATTTATCACAGATTTTCTCAATTTTAAATTATTTTTAAGCAAAAATTATATTTTTTAGAATAAAAAAATAGCTATAATATAAAAAAAAAATACTAAAACTTAAAAAATAATAATTTTATATATTAATACTATCTATAGTATTACTAATCTGATGGTGTACAAACAAACACTATTTATCCTACGACTAATCTGATGGTGTACAAACAAACACTATTTGTCTTACATTTCCGACCTAATATCATCATACTAATAATCTTCTCACTCAATCTTATCGTACTCTTAATCCCCACTATCAGATAAAGCCAAACAAACGTGATCATATATTTCGAAACTATAATTTTTTGCAATAAGATTAGTAATGGAATATATATATACATATACATATATATATATATATATATTGTCAAACTATTTAAAAACAAGCAAAATGCATGTACATAAATATTAATAATGGAGGCTTTTCTTCCTCCTTCATGGAGGTTTGGGTTTGTCTATACTGTTGTTGGTTGCAGAATGTTGCGGGTATGATTGTTGGTTGGTGGCTGTAATATATTGTGGTTTTCGTTATTGGTTGGTGGTCGTAATATGTTGCGAGTTATGGTTGTTGGGTGTTGAGTGTTCGTGTTTGGAACACTGAATCTTGATTATAATTCCTTCTAGAGATAAAAATAATCACTCTTGATGTATCTGTTTTTGTTTATCGATAAAATTTAACTTTAGCAATAAATAAATAAGTAAATGCGTGTATATGAATGTTAATAAAAATAACTCACCAATCTTACTTATTACAATCCGTTAACATGCACAAAAGACTAAGAAATGTTTATGTATAACTCACATGCTAAGCAATCCACATTTATTTTTCCTATATTTAAAATGTTTCTAAACAAACCTATCTTAATACTTGCTTGTCATCAATAATATAGACATATTTTATTATGAATAAAATTTTATGTAAATAAATAAATATCTATCTATCTATATTATATATGAAACAAAGACCGGAGTTTTACTGTTCTGAAACCTTACAAATTTTTATTCCTAAATTACTCTTCCCTTTGTAACTGTCTTCAACTACACTGAATTGTAATTATAGATTTGAAGCAAACTCATGTGAGTGTATACACCTTTTAATATATATCAATTCAGATTTTATATTAATTTGATTCTACCCAAAAATCAAACTAATACACGGAATTGTAATTATAGATTTGAAACATATTCATCTAAGTGTATACACCTTTTAATATATATCAATTCAGATTTTATATTGATTCGATTCTATGAGTGTTGATTTCCGACCACATAATCGAAAGGGGAACTCAATTGGATAATACCGGCAGAATAGATTTTACCCAACAACCTGTAACAAGAAGATGAGAACTCCGTGATGGTACGTCCACTTAGGGACACTCCAATGATCAAGTCAGTAAATTTTATCTCTTACAGATAGCAAATAATACTTAGGCCTAGTTTGAGAAGACTAAATAAGTGCACTTTTTGACTTTTTATGAAATATGGGTTGGGTTTGAGTTGGGTTTGAAGTGATGTGTTAGAGAGGTGATGTGACTTAAATAAGATGATGTAACTTAAATAGGATAGTGACTTTTTGACTTTTTATCTTTTTTCAATCATGCCAAACTTGGCCTTAAACTCATAATTTACTGCTCACAGTATATCACAGATACTTGAGACCCACGGGGTGCCCTGCTTGACCTGATTTTTTTAGAAGTTTCACTTCAATGGACTTAGGCTCAATGTCCATCTTGGACTCTCAGCTAGATAGCTAAATAGGGAAAAACTCTTCAAGCCTTATCTTTATCCAGATTGAGATCCATCTGTGTTCTAGGACTTTTGTCCCTTATCTATTTATGTCGAATTTCGGTATTTTCGTAGATAACCTCGACCCAGCGGAGATCATCGCGACAGTGTAACCAGACCACGTGACACCTCGACTAACACAACGACGTCACCTTAATCACGTGTTGTCATTCATAAAATAAATCTCCATAGATTCTACCCAAGAACCAAACTAATCTCATCTAGCTCATTATCTTTAGATCTAAAATTCAAGGGCGTTTAGTTTAATAGTCCAAATCTAAATTTATTTTGTCTAAAGGTGCAAATATGAAATTATTACATTCATAAGGACATTACTTCTGCACAATTATTAAATTATCCCATATATTTAAAATCACAACCCTTTCTATTTTACATCTAACCCGTCTCTCTTTCTCTCTCTAAATCATCTCTGTTTCTTCTGTTTCATTCTTTCTCTTCTCTCTTTCTGTCCTCCTCTTCACGGCGAGGCCCACTGCGGCAACCTCTTCTACAAACCCCTCACTCTCTCTCTCTTCTTGTCTTTCTTTCTCTTTCTTCTCTCCGATCTAACGACAATCTGTGTCCTTATTTCAGAGATTCCAGACTAGAGTGAGAGACATGGAGGACGAAGAAGAACAATCATCCACCCAAACCGCCCCTCTCTTCCGCCTGTAAACAGCTCTCTACCATCACCAAAACTTCTTTCGGTCCCAACCTCTTTTGGATCTCTCATAAGTTTCTCCATGCCTTTTACACTCACTTGCATCTATGCAAACTTTTGAGTATCTAACGGAGAATCAGTATCACAAAAACAAGGTATGTGTGTGTGTGTATATATATATACTCGAATCAAATATCAATTTTTTTTTTTTTTGGGATCTGAGGTTCTTGTTATAGATCTGGATCTTGAAATGAACTCAGATCTGTTTTGTTTTGTTTTTTGTTTTTAATTTTTTGAGTAGAAGATCTGATTTGGTTTGGTTTGGTTGATTTCAACAGATCATTTTTTTTCTTTCTTTGTTGTTGTTGTTGATTTGATGATTGCAATAGATAAACAAAAAACTTATAACACAACAGATAAACCAAAAAAGTTACGCCACGATTTTCAACATATCAGATTAAAAAGATTCAATTTTTGACCGATAGAGATTCAATTTCATCTGATAGCAAAAATTGATTTATTGAAATTTTGCCTCCGTTTGGGAGGTCGGTTGGCTTTTTGGCTATTTTAGCATGGGTTAAAAAGTTTGGTTTGGGAAGGACTTTTTGACTTTTTTAACTTTTTTTGTGAGAGAAGAATGTAATGATTATAGGTTGGATGTGATGTTTTGTTTGTTATGGCTAAAATAGCCTATTTTGTTTTTTGTGGCTAAAATAGCCAAAAAAAACCTGAAAAAGTCCTTGCCATGATGGATACAAATTTGAACATGGTAGGTTCAAAAAATTGAACAAATAAAATAAAAGTAAGCCAAGACATACAGATATATTTTCCACACATAGAATAAAGAAAATTCAACAGATAGAAAAAAGGAAAATTTACCTATAAGTCATAGTTTCTGAAAAGTTGAACCATTTAGTTCTAAAAGTTTTCTTATGTTTCATTTAGTCCCATTTGCACATCAATTTAATGTTTGAAACATTAATCTGATGTTCGAAATCTAATGTTCGAAACATTAATCTGATGTTCGAAATCTAATGTTCGAAACATTAATCTGATGTTTGAAACATTGTAATGGGATCTTTCAGTCTATAAGAAAACTTTTAGGACTAAACAGTATATAAACAAGTTATTAATTTAGGATTTATTGGTGCATCCCCCTAGAAAAAATTCAATAGATAGAATAAAAAATTTAATAGATAGAAAAAAAAAATTCAACAGATAAAAGGGTAAAATTGAAAACAAAATGTCATTGAAAACCAAGCGTGAACTTCTCATCAATAAATTGGACTTAATGCCTTAGACAATTATTAAAATGAAATTTCAATAATTTTCTCAAAATTCAACCATATGATGTATGGTAGTTCTAAGAAATTTTATATTTTTTATTATTTTAAAATTGAGACATCGACGGTAAATTCTAAAATTAGAACTTATACATTAATTAGTTTCACATTTATTTTAATGAACACACGATGCCTTATTTATGTAAATCGACACATTTATCACTGTTTTATGATATGATCAATTTGAAGATTCTCTTCTTAATTTTAATTATTCATGTCACATTTAAAAAAGTGCATTAAAAGATTTTTATAGTTATATTACTAGTTTGAATAAACCACATTCCACATTTAATCCATCCAAAATATAGCATACCTACTATGAAAATCAACCTTTATGCCACTTTTCAAAAATCAAATTCCACATTCAACATGTCACATTTTGAAAAAATATACTACAAGATTTTTGTAGTCACGCAGTTGATTTAGACAAACCACATTCTAAATTCAATCCACCCAAAATGTACCATATCCATTTTGAAAATCAAACCACATGTCACATTTCAAAAAAATATGCTAAAGGGTTTTTGTAAACATAGGATGATTGGACCCACGGATTAATAATCCCAATCCTATGCTTTAATCCTTCCAATCAAACATGCCCTAAAAGATTTTTATAGTTATATTACTAGTTTGAATAAACCACATTCCACATTTAATCCACCCAAAATATAGCATACCTACTATGAAAATCAACCTTTATGCCACTTTTCAAAAATCAAATTTCACATTCAACATGTCACATTTTGAAAAAATATACTAAAAGATTTTTGTAGTCACGCTGTTGATTTAGACAAACCACATTCTAAATTCAATCCACCCAAAATGTACCATATCCATTTTGAAAATCAAACCACATGTCACATTTCAAAAAAATATGCTAAAGGGTTTTTGTAGTCATATTGCTAGTTTGGATGATGATCATGTAATAGGTGGTTGTTTTTATTTTCAGTAAATTAGTTTATATTCTTTCAAAAATCAAATATGATGACAACTTTGATATCATTATTAAACCAATCCATTAAATTAAAAAATCCAAAATTAAAAATAATTCATATATTAAATATATCAATTACACATTAAAATCCTAACAACCACCCATTACATGATCATCATCTAAACACATAATAAAAATTAATTTGGTAAAAAAAATAAATAAATAAATGTCTAAAAGATTTATCAATTTTACATAATTTTATTTTTTGTTGGTAAAAATAATTTTAAAAATATTTTTTTGACATTTATTTTTGTCAAATTAGTTTATATTTTATCAAATTGACAATTTTACCCTTGAAATTAAGCAATGATATCTTCAATTGTCATTATTTGGAACAAGATTCAAAATTCAGGGTCAAATGTGTCATAATTGAAAAATCAGTGACCAAAGTGACACGAGTCATAAACTATACGAACTGTTAGTGCAATTTGCCCTATTAATTAAATTATTTATATGTATATATGTGGTAATATTAATTAAATATTTATGTGTATTTCTATATATAAATACAAATAAATTTTTGTGTAAATTATAAATGCACCCCTTGATATTTGTTTAAAATATAGATTGCCCCTTTTGATTTTGGAGATTACAAATACCCTCTGTCAGAATTTTTTATTTTACAAAATTTAAAATTAAAAAAATCTAACCACTCTCCTATAGAATAATAAAATTACCAAAATTATTAATTAAAATGTATTTTTGATATCATTAAAAATTATTAGTTGACTTAATGATTTATTAATAAAAAATATCATTTGTTATGCGATTATAAATTTGAAGGGATGGAATGCAATTTTTAAAATTATAAGGAACAATTCTTATTTTAAGTAAATTTTAATAAATTTATTTATAATTTACTCTAAAATTTATTTTAAAGTATGTTGTCACGTTTACAATGTAGAAAAATAATTTTAACTATGTCATACTATGAAAGTGTAACTTAAATTAATATTAATATCAGTGATACTTTAATTTAATATACTTATATGTATCCCTGCATATATATATATAAAATTTAGGGGAATTTTTTTTCAGGTCCCTGGTATTAAGACTTTACAGCATAAAGGACACTCAATATTTTTATAATGTCTAAGGTCTCTCAAGTTGATCCAGAGAAAATTGGTCCAGAGAAAATTGGTTGAGAGAAAATTCCTTAGTATTTTCATAATTGATTAGAAGCACCGTTACAATTAGCAAAAATTGATTAGCTTCTCAAATACTACCAGAAACACCGTTTCAATTAGCAAAGGCTCCTTCTGTTGTGTCTTGGAGAGACTCGCTTCACTTTTTGTTCCTTCTCCAGCCTCGGTAGATGGATATGTTGATGAGCTATGCTTTTTTAGTAGGGCAGCAGTAAATCCAGCGACTCAGACCTACAATTACAAAGGTTGTGCTCTTAAGAAACGAGTAAAAATGAAAAGTCAACAACATCCAGCATGTTTTATTATCAACAAATGGAGCAATAAACTGAAACTCTAAAATCAGAGAGTATAAAAATGTAAAATCAATTTATGTTTGAAACCGATTACCATAAAGTTGCCAAATTTCTCTGGACAATATTGAGGACTAGTTCAATCCAAACCAGAGAATTTTTCTGGATCAACCCAGAGAAATTTCAGTTCAAACCATAGAATTTCTCTGGACCAATCTAGAGAAAATTCAGTTTAAACCCAAGAATTTCTCTGGACCAGTCCAGAGAAATTTCAGTTCAAATAAGAAAATTTCTCTTCACCAATCCAGAGAAATTTCAGTTCAAAGCAGAGAGAGAAGATCATTTCATTGAGTGAATAAGCAACAATAAACAAATTTCTGCGTGTTTGTTTTTCTGAAATTTCACTGACTTGTCACCATTTCTAGCCTGACATATATAAATTACTGTTTTTCCAACAAGTTAGAAAATTCTTTGTCATTCCATTTTGGTATCAGTGTATCACATTTTTTTTTTCTTTTGGTAAGAAAAGAAAATTTTGTATTAGTATATTGAAATTTAATTTCCCATGTAACAATATTCCTACCCCACCCCACTTTTTTTTATTATGCTTGATACATTTATCTTTGCCAGAAATAAAAACCTGGATGTGAGTCCATGGTTTATTGCATTTCAGACTTCTGGAGATTGATGCTTAACAACACCTCCTGTACCATGGGATCCAAAAATTAATTTGATAATTGACAGATAATCATATGTTCCTAATTGTAGGTTTCTGAATATGCTAGTTGGTCAGGATGTTTCTACGTTCGAATAATCCATGTTGCCCTTGCTGCTGTATGCGCTCCTGAAAATTTGGTTGATGTAATAACAGAAGAAAAACCTACATCCTCTTGATTGCTTTGCTCGCCTCGCTCTTGCAATGACGGAATACTGGCAGGGCAGCAAGGGGACGAAGTCAGATTGGTGAAGCTCAGCCGTCGCCGTGAACCGCCGTCGTCTCAGTTGCACCAAATTTGCACCAGATCTTCATCTACAACAAAATCTCCCGCAACTTTGCATTCGCCGCCTCCTCCAGCAGCTCTGGTTGCCATCATCGCTTCTCTCTCTCTCTCTCCTCTGTATTCCCCCTCTCTCTCTCTCTATATGTATATATATCACCCACTCATCAGATTTGAGAGTGAGTGCTATAGTGTAATGGTAATCTCAATCACACACAGATCGATTGACTGAGTCAAATTTCTCTAATACATGTTTAGGGACCTTAGACATCAAAAAATAATTTTATGGATCTCTTCCATTACGAAAAATGGGAGAGGGACCTTAGGCTAATTTTTCCTTTATTTATTTAGGTGCTTTGGGCCGTAACAATTAATGAGAGAGAGTGAGAGAGCGCAATATAGCCTTAAAGTTCATTTGGGATGTAAGTTGACT
>NW_021026923.1:1730998-1762771 GCF_004153795.1 Camellia sinensis
TTCCAACATATAGGCATAGGGTACTCATCTTTGGGATTGCCAGATTTAAATTTCTTGAAATCGATACATACCCTCATTTTGCCATTCTTCTTGACTACAGGCACAATATTAGATAGCCACTCGACATACCTGCTACTAATAAAACCTGCCTGAGGAGTCTAAGGATCTCTTCCTTGACCTTCTGAATTACTTCTGGACTCATCCTCCTTGGTTTCGTGCTTGTAAGGCTTGAAATTAGGCTTGATAGAAGCCTATGTTCCACTAATGACTTATCCAATCCTGGTAGTTCATTATAAGACCATGCAAACAATCTTTGTATTTTCTTCAGAACAACCAATAGCTGGTTTCTGTCCAGAGCATTCAAACAAGCACATTATATAAGTGGGCTGTTGTATAGAATCTTCCCCTAGATTTACTTCTTCTAAAGGGTCTTGTGCCTGAGGACTTACCAAAGCTTCTTCCTTGATTCCTTCACCTTCGAAGTAGCCCTCTTGCTTGTTTCTGCTCCTAGGTTCTTTAGTTCAACATCCTTGCCCTCCTCCTCATAACAAAAATCTGTCCATAAGGCATCCTCCTCCTGTATCTCCTGGACTTTTGTCTCAATGTCCAATGCACAATATTTCCCAAGGGTCAAAATCTGACCTGTTGCTGTTTCTGCCTTACAAGCCGAGTATCATGGCCTCCTTTCTTGCTTCCTGTACTCTAGACTTATTGCTCATACATGATCACAATGTTGAGGAATTTAATCAGAGCCAAGGATGTGGCTTCTTGCTTTTCACTTCTTTGCCTATAACCAGGCATCATTGTTTCATCCTTTAGAACGACCTCTTCATCAGCACTTTCTTGGACTAAGTGCTTCAAGTGTGCCACTTCCTCATCAGCCGTCACTTCGGCTGAATCGTCATCTTTCATCAGTATACTGAGCGGTGACACTCCCTCAATATACAATTTAGCCCCTGCAAAGTCTGCACAGGCTATGAAGGAGTTGAGGATCTGCATCGATTTCCTCTGTCTCTCCATTGCCTAAAGCCATCATGATTTTTCTGATGCAAGGAAGAAGGCACACATTTGTTAGGTGGATCCAGTCCCTTCCAAGCAAAGCATTATATTTAGCATTACTGTCGATACGAAGAATGCTGTCATGCAATCCCTGGTTCCCACACTTAAATTAATGGGTAGAATCCCCTGAGCCATTTGCTTATCTCCAGCAAAACCAGCGATGGTTGTGCTGGTGGGATCGAACCTGGGATTCCTTTTCCCTATTTTTCTTCAAAGAAGATTTTGGCAACAAGTTTAACTGCTGCTCCCATTGTCTATTAGGACTC
The DNA here is from genome assembly GCF_004153795.1 of Camellia sinensis. Lineage (NCBI taxonomy): Eukaryota > Viridiplantae > Streptophyta > Magnoliopsida > Ericales > Theaceae > Camellia > Camellia sinensis. The sequence continues at coordinate 1,732,324 of NW_021026923.1, forward strand.
GATTCAGTTGTACCCCATCGAAGAAAGCCTTGATGTACAAAGGCTAACATGTTGTGTCAATGGAATTCGAGGGATTACTCGAATGGATACGATAGGTTGATGCTTACCACTTCCTCGCTCTCATATTCATTCTTCCATCGGGGGTAACCATTTTCGAAATTATCTTGCACCATACTTGCTTGTGAGTCTTCACCAGAGATCTGACTGGATCAGACTTCCTGCCCCTCTTGATTCTCATCTCCAGCTTGAAATTCCTGTGGTAGTATGTGTACCATGTTCACTGATACTGGGGAAACGAGCCAAATTGGATGGCTGGCTGTACCTGTTTCCCTTTCTTGGTCACTTTGGTGACTTCCTTCAGAAACATCCTGCATGATGCATTCTGGTATTCATTACTAACTGATCCCTTCGAAGGATCTTTCTTCAACTGAGCTCTTCAGTCAGAAACGTTTGTTTAGCCATGAAGGCTTCGAACATCTCTTCTTCCATCATTCTTTCTTTTTGGCTTGTTGCCACTTTCTTCTGTCTCACTATCACTCTTCCATCAGAGTCTTCTCCAATCACCAGCTAAACTAGCCTTCTCTCTGGCTGTTAGTTCAGCATGAACCTTAGCCAATTGTTCTCGCTGCAGACCCACTTTTGCTCTGTGGAACCGGCTTTGGAAGCATGGTCTGACTTTGGGTTCTTCCTTCCTTCCGTTTGACTAATGAAGAATTTTCTCCACCTTCCTTCAGAATCTTTTTGGTACTGGGTGTACCTGCGCCTGAATTTTTCTCCTCTGTGATCTTGAGATGACTGGGACCATGTCTGGTTCCCTCGTCTTTGGGTGTTTAAGCAGCACCCAGTTATTCGGACCACCATAGAGGCTTTGATCATCCTGCCTTGGTTTACAGCATCTCCATTAAGCAAGCACTTCCCTAGGTTTGTTTGCATTACAAACCAGTCTGGGACTCAGGCACCCACGATCCTACAGATCCAGATGTGGAACTGTTTCTTTCTACCTTCGAAACTGCCTCAAACTGGCTGTGAAGTAGATGCTTGTTCCTGACTTCATGTCTCGAGTCTGTTTCTGGCCTTTGATGAAAGTGGCCACTTCAGTTCTGCGTGAGGTTAGTATAGGAGGCCAATCCCTGCTTTAATCTCGTAACCTGAACTCTTCCCCAACCTTTTTTTTCAGAATGGTTGCTTTCTACTCTGTAATAGTTAGGTGGTCTAGACTCATACAAGGACCTATTGCTTTTAGCATGCATTCTGTCACTGCAGGTTCAACCATTGATGGTCCTGCCTTATCACTACCTGGATACGGCCTTTTGTTGTAAGCATTGGTTGGCTTAGATGTCTTTGAAACATCTCTGTAGTATTGTTCCATCAATTGAAGCGCCCCTCAACCATTTATGACTCAGTCTGCACCTGGGACACATCCTCTGCATTTACAGCTGCTCAAGGAATTGTCAATCTAGTGCTTCTTCGTCAGAGTTGCTCCTTCTGATAGAGAAACCTCGTCCAATAAGCTGGTGGGTTTCTAGTCTCCTTCTTAGCAGTTGTCTGAGTTGCAGTATGCATTTGCACGTTGACTCTTCCAAACTCCTGCAGAGATAGATTCTGGAAAGTTTGGTACAACCACATTTAGCTGTGCCTTCTCCAACTTTCTGGAAACGGGTTACTATCAATCCCCATGATCTTTTCTGTTTTGTTGGGAATTTCAGACTTCCTTTCCGAATCTGCTCCTGGATTCCTGTCTCGAAAAACAATGCAGTTTTTAGTCGAAGTGAGACCAAGAGTTATGCCATTTACAATATATTTTTCCTTTAAGTTCATCTGGAGATGCAGTTTACTCCCTTTGGTAAACTTAAGGAAATGGCGCCGAGCAAAATGATCAAAGATGTCATCTGCTTTTGTTAAATCGAAAGAGTATCTGTGAAAGTCCTTTCTTTTTAAACTCGCTGGTCTATAGTTGTATCCTTATGAATTAATGCTTCACATAACAGGTTCTTTGCCTATAATCTCTGCTGCATCTATTTCATAAGATCTCTATAATATGTCTTATATGATGCATTATTTCGATCTTGTCCTCTTCTAATAATACTCATATCGAGGACACCTTATAGGTCAGTTCGACCAAATCTCTGAATTTCGGTAAAACTCTTCTTCGAAGCCTGAATTCTAAACCATTTTTGAGCCAATCTGACAAAACTCTGGCTCTGGGAGAATGACTCTACATTATTCCGTGCCCTTTTAATCTGGCAATAAACTGAGTAGCCTTTTCCTCAGGCCTTTGACTCAATCTAGCCAAGGTCTGCCATGGAAACTTCTGGCTCTGATTGGAAGGAATTGGCATGGAATGCCTCTTCCATCTGTTGCCAAAATGGACCCAGGAGTAAGGTTGATGACCATACAATGCTCCTCCAGTCAGAGGAATTTGGAAATAATTCTCAGTTTCATATAATCATGTTAGTGAATCACCGCATGAGCAGCAAATCTAGCAATCATGCTCTACAGTTGACACCAGTTCATTAAAAAAGTAAAATCTGTATTCTGAATCTCTTGGGATTCTGTACCCTACTACCCATTCTGGGTATGGTTTTTTGTATATAGGAGTCTGGACCCCCCGAAGCCATTGGTCCACATATCTCCCAACAAATATCAGCAATCTGGTCTCTAGGGACCATATTTTGTGCCTGCTGAACCACTACTGGAGGGGCAAACACAGGATTTTGGTAAGACAAACTTGTGGCTTGTGGTCCTCTGGTCCATAAGGTGGTAAATTTGGGGCTGTTGTCCTGTGCAGTGCAGGTTGCCTGTTGAGGGTATGGGGTAAACCTTTGAGCATTGACCTACGAAAGGACTGCAAAAGGTGGTTGGGAACAGGTGTTGTGTCTCTGCCATTTGTGGGAAAACCCTCCAACCCCCGGGTGTAAATTCGAATAATGGGATTAGTGTACCCCTTGTGCCAGGTCATGGCTCGAACATGGGATTTGTAACCATTCTTATGCCAGTTTCTTGTCTTGGCCAGATCCACCAACTTGTGTGGGCTTCATTATTAAGTACTGAGGCATTTTGGCCTGCTAAGCCTGAAATGGGTTCATACCAAGACTGAGGTGATGGTCTTTCAAGAGTTTGGTGTACTAGTTGACCATTAGAATGTCATTAACTTGCATAGGTCTGTTTTTCTCTAGCCAATCTTTGTCGGGGACATTTACAACTTTCCTCCGTGTGTCTTGTGTTTGTTGGTTGGTGGTTATTCATTCGATCCAAAAGATGTTGCCCACCTTTTCCATTGTGTCATTAATTGTTGTCCCATGGCATCTACTAAACCATCCCATGATTTGCTGGTTGAGTAAATGGCACAGTGGATGGTCCAATTCCTTTGTTTCGTCCAGTAATATGAACATATGGTTCTTGTCCAGAAGTACGGTTTGTGTCGACCATAGGTTCTGACAATATAGGAGTTTCCACAGGATGTTTACCACATTATCCTCTGGATCTTGGTATTTCTACCTCTCCTTCCATGCCTTCTTCGAAGCGTTCATTTTCTCCTTGTCGTCTTCTTTCTAACCATTTTTAATTATGTCCCACTGGGCTGCCAAAAAATATTGTTGGCTTTTTGGCTTTTCGAAGGGTATTTTTGTGAATGTGAGCTGTGCAGCAAGGATCAATCAGTCCTTACAGAAATTGTGATTGCCAACCAATTATCAGACGATTGTGTTTTAGTTCTTTTCAGCCTCAATGAAGAGGACTTTTACTGGTGGCTTGACTTAGGAGAAGTTAATAGAAATAACAGTAATATGAAGAAACATTGAAGTATTTCATAAAAATGAACACTTACAATAGTCCGAACTCAGCCTCGGAGAGGTTTACAACAGCAATCTACTTGAATCTACTTGAAGCTACTCCTATGAATCGAAGTGCAGTGCGGAGGGTATTTAAAGTGCAGGGTATTTAAAGAACAGGTATTTAAAGACTGGAAATGTAAAAGACTGGAAAAGAAAATATATGAAGTAAATGACTGATTTGTATGATCTTCAGTCCCCTTTTTTTTCTAGGGGCTGCCCTGCTATTTATACTCGCAGGATGAGTGATGACCTTCGAACTGCACTTCGAACTGTCGAACTGCTCCTCCATGATCGCTGATCATGCTTCCTTACAAGTAGCTCCATTACGCCATTACTGGCAGTTGAGCTTCCCTCTTGTACTTGGATTTGAATATGAGTAACGTTTGAAGACACGTCATCTTGCATCCCGTTTATTTGATCTAGTGTTACTCAGATCATGTGAGGACCAATATTTATTGCCACGTGTACGATCAGGATTAAAGGCTTGAATAACCTTCCTTTATTACCCTTACTCTGCCACGTGTCGAACTGTAACTGGCTTTTACAAAATATGTAGCCAACAGTATCACATTTTTTTTTTTCTTTTGGTAAAAAAAGAAAACTTTGTATTAGTATATTGAAATTTAATTTCCCATGTAACAATATTCCTATCCCTACCCTACTTTTTTTATTATGCTTGATACCTTTATCTTTGCCAGAGATAAAAACCTGGATGTGAGTCCATGGTTTATTGCATTTCAGACTTCTGGAGATTGATGCTTAACAACACCTCCTGTACCGTGGGATCCAGAAATTAATTTGATAATTGACAGATAATCATATATGCCTAATTGTAGGTTTCTGAATATACAAGTTGGTCAGGATGTTTCTACGTTCGAATAATCCATGCTGCCCTTGCTACTGTAGGCGCTCCTGAAAATCTGGTTGATGTAATAACAAAAGAAGAACCTACAGCCTCTTGATTGCTTTGCCTGCCTCGCTCTTGCAATGACGGAATACTGGCAGGGCAGCAAGGGGACGAAGTCAGATCGGCGGAGCTCAGCCGTTGCTGTGAACTGCCGTCGTCTCAGTTGCGCCAAATCTGCACCAGATCTTCATCTACAACAAAATCTCCCGCAACTTTGCATTCGCCGCCTCCTCCAGTATCTCCGGTTGCCATCATCGCTTCTCTCTCTCTCTCTCTCCTCTGTATTCCCTCTCTCTCTCTCTATATATATGTATATATATCACCCATTCATTAGATTTGAGAGTGAGTGCTATAGTGTAATGGTAATCTCAATCACATACAGATCGATTGACTGAGTCAAATTTCTCTGCTGCATGTTTAGGGACCTTAGACATCAAAAAATAATTTTGTGGATCTCTTCCATTACGAAAAGTGAGAGAGGGACCCTAGGCTAATTTTTTCTAAAATTTAAGGTATATTAATTGTTTTTTTTAAAAAATAGATTACTCTAAAATAATAAACAAAAAATATTACTTTAAATAGCACCGGCTTTGCAAAATAGCATCAAGAGAACAAAGCTGAAGAAAAAATAAATTAAAACGGTGTGAGTCAAAGCACCACAGGAGAACAGATGCGAAGATCACAGCAGTGACCCGCATCCCCACAATAATATATTAAAGAGGATTTCACAAAAAAAAATGTTTCTAAATGAATGGACCTACCGGTCTTAAGAAAAAAAATAAGGGAAACTTCATGGTATATAGACCTCTGAAAGAGGGTTTTCAAGTAAATTTCCCGTTAAAATTATAGTTTTAAGAATTTATATATATATATATATATATATTGTTTTTTAGTATTTTAAAATTAGTATTTTGCTAGGAATCTTAAAATATCCTAGAATTATTAAGATACTTAATTTGCATTGATTTTATTTATTTTTTTAAAAAGAAATTAGCTCAATTGTTTTACGGAAGTATACTAGTTGATTGTTTTCTATTTTTTAAATGACACTCAGGCCAGATGTTAATTTCTGAAAGTCAATTAGGCTTAAGTTTAAATTTTTTTTTGGCCAAAATGACATTCATTTGTTCAAATTTACCTATATGATTTATATGTTCAAATATCATTTATCCGTACAATTATATGTACACATATCACCTATCTATTTACGTGTACACATCCACTTATCTATTTACATATCTATTCAATGTCACATATTTGTCTATTTTAAAATCACCAGTTGCCAATCGCCGACAACTTTTCTGACCAATTTTCTAGTGACTTTTTTGACAACTTTTGGTGACTTTTCAACACGTACTCTTATCACAAAAAATTATTAAAATTTAGATTAAATAACATATAGCCTCATAGGAATGCTATTTTCAACAGGGGATAATTCTAAAAAAAACCCCAGATTTTGACTCACATCACAAATTAAACCCTAGCGTTTTAATTTTATCAAATTAGATCCTGATATTTTAAATTAATTTCAATTAAAATCATCCATTTATTTTTCATTGACTAAGCTAATGGAGTCAATTTAATAGTCATCTTCTCCGGCATATATATACACACAGTGTATACATAGTTTTTAACCATAACTTATGTTATTTTAATATTAAAATTATATATATATATATATATATATATTGTAATAGTTACATAATCATACGATATGGTGAATTGAAGGGTTTGAGTGTGAGTTTATTGTTCCCAACTAATTATGCATGCATTATGGTAAGTTACAATTATAGTTCAAGTGAAACATTATAGGTTACTTGAATCATTATTGTATAAAATATGACAACTCTTCATTTGTTTGTAAATGTATATAAATTGGAGCTTGTACATCCATATTTTATATGAAAAATTGTGATTGTATCTATATATATTTTATGTTGTGTTCATACAGAAATATTAGGTAACCTATAAAGATGTTTTTGTACTGGAGCTTTGGACTCACCTACTGGTGTAGGGTTGGTGGAGTCAACACGACTAAAAGTTAAGTTATTGTATCCTAGGGGAGATAGGGCAATATGTAATATTCTGCTGCATCTGGGAGTGGTAGTTTTTACCGACCAAGAATGGCTTGAATCTCCTTAAAGAGAGCGAGATTATTGTGTCTCAATCTCATTTATTGTATATTCATATATTTGGAGATATGATGTGTAATACATAATTAAAATAGTGGACGAGGGATAATATCCGTGGATGTAGGTAAATTTTGTCAAACCATGTAAATCTAGTGCCTTCTCATGGTGATGATTTTTGCTTATATTTATTTTGACTTTATAATGATTTATTTATTTTGGTAAATATTCCAACAATTTTAAGGAGATTCAAACATGGAGTCAAAAACATGAGAAGCCAAAAAAAAAAAAAAAGAGGTAAATTACAGAAATGGTCCCTATAGTTTATCCGTGTTTTCATTTCAGTTCCTGCACTTCTAAATGTATCAATTTTGTCCCTACAGTTTGGTTTTTGGCTCGAAATGGTCCAATAGTTAACGGTGGTTAGACATTTGGATGGAAATTCGACACGTGCAATGCACGCACATGCCAATTTTGACTTTCTTGGCTTTCTTGAACAATTTTGACTTTCTTGAGCGTTTTTGGATCAATTCAATTTGTTTAATAGATGTTTTATTTAATTTCATTATTTAATTATTATTATTTTTTAAAATAAATTTATTTAAAATTTTAATTAAAAAAATGACATATATTTTTATTGATATTTTATTTATTTAATTTTTAAAAATAAATTTATTTAATTCTGTAAAAAAAAATAAATTTTTATTTAATGTAGCTAAAAATAATTAAAATAGTAAATATATGTTTAATATTGCTATTACTTAGTAAACAATTGAAAAATGGTAAAATAGTCTTTTGCACATTTATCCTTATCTAGTTCGGCCAACCAAATATTAAATTCATTAAAAATAGTCATTTTTTGACATCTAATCCCATGAGAAAACAAACACGGGATACGCATCCAATCCAACCAAATAGTTCGGGGGATTCGCAGTCCCAGGATTCAAGTCCGATAGATTCTAATCCCTCATTTTCTAATTGTTTACTAAGTAATATCATAACGGTAAAATAGACATTTCACACATTACTCCCATTAAATACCAATCCCATGGAAATAATCTCACCCTAGGATTGTTTAGTCCCTCATATGAGGGATATGGAGTCCCTCATATAAAATATAAATTATAAATTATAAATTATAAATTGTATATTATAATTATAATTTTATAAATTTATAATTTATAATTTATAAGGTCATAATTTTTAATTTATTACTTTAAATTAAATTAAATTTATAATTTATATTTTTTATTAATATATAATTTTAAATTAACAACACCAAAAAAATAATTTATAAATGTTTATATTTTTTATTAATATATTTATAAATGTCTATTTTAATAATAAATTATTTTTTATTAATAATTTAGTCCGCTGGACTCCATATCCCTCGTATGAAGGGCTAAACAATCCTAAGGAGGATTATTTCCATGCGATTGGTATCCCATGGGATTAATGTGTGAAATATGTATTTTACCGTCATACTATTACTTAGTAAACAATTAGAAAATGGGGGGATTAGAATTCATCGGACTTGAATCTTGGGATTGTGAATCCCCCGGACTATTTGGTTAGGTTGGATGTGTATCCCGTGTTTATTTTCTCATTGGATTAGATGTCTAGAAAGGACTATTTTTAGTGAATCTAATGTTTGGTTGGACGAACTAGATAAGGATAAATGTGTAAAAGACTATTTTATCATTTTTCAATTGTTTACTAAGTAATAGAAATATTAAACATATCTTTAATATTTTAATAATTTTTAGCTAGATTAAATATAAATTTATTCTATTTTATTTTTTACACAATTAAATAAATTTACTTTTAAAAATTAAATAAATAAGATACTATTCTCTCTCACTTTTAATAATGGAAGAGATCCACAATATTATTTTACGATGTCTAAAGTCCTTCAACTCCAAATTCATATATCACAGAGAAATTTAAAAAAAAAACGAAAGGGCTTCAAAAACTGAGTTTGGTCTGTCTTCTCCCACTCTGCTCTCTGCTCTCTGCTCTCTCTCTCTCTCTCTCCTACATCAACCCCAAACCCTAGCTTGCAGTGGTGACGTTGCTTTGAAATGGTGATCGTTTGTTCTCAGAATTTCTCTTTGTTCTGGGTTGTGTTTCTATGCTGGTTTGTGGCATGTCCAGTGGGGTTGTTTGTTTCTAGGTGGGCTCGCCATTCACCGTGGTGCTTGTGGGTTTACCGACGCGGTCGCGTGGCTCTGGACATGTATTTTTGTGTAGCGTTGATCCAGGTTCGCTTCCGACGGTCCTGGGTTATACTCTGTTGCTGTCGATTTTTTGCGCCGGTGGTAGTGCTTGTTTCTGGGTTTGCATTGGTGGTCATGGTGTGTGGGGAAGAAAGATGCAGGCATTTATGCTGCAACAAAAACTACGAAATCAGCAGCAGCGACAGGTTTTGTAGTCAATTCTGCAGTTTCTTGGGGTTCCTGCACAGCAACAGCTATTGAGGCATCATTTGCAACAGTAGGCCAATCATCAAGTTTCTGCGGTCCACACCCATGATGCTGGTATCTGTTCTCGACGGTTGATGCAGTATATATACCATCTGCGGCATCGACCATCTGTGAGTTGGTTAATTTAGAATGATATGGCTGGCTTAGTTTTCCTCCTCTTACATCATACAGTTTCTTATCACGTTTAAGTTGTGTTAATATGTACTGCTTAACATTTCTTTATTCTTTCTACAATAACATTGCCTATTGGAGGAAATTTGTGTCAGAGTATTATGCTCCTGGTGCTAGGAAAAGGTGGTGTCTGTCTTTATATGATAGTATAGGAGAACATGCCCACGAGGTTTTCTCTCAGGCAGCTATGGTCAGTTTTTGCATTGTCATACAGTCTTTTTACACTATAATGCTATGTTTTTTAATCTACATGTTTTCTATATGTGCATCTTCTTCCTCCTACCCTTCTTTGCTTTCATCATTTTATCCTGCAGCTGCTGATTATTGGGATGGGTAAAAGCTAATCATCTTTATATATTATAGTGCAAAAAACCGTGGGCTGTGATATTTTTGGTCGATTCTGGTTGTGTCCGCAAAGCTGATTCAGATGATCCATTATCAGAAATAAATGGTAAATCACGATCACCTGAACTAAATTTTTTCTGGATTGAAACCAGAGAAATTTCTCTAGTTTTTGAACTGAATTTTCTTTGGGTTGAAACTAGAGAAATTCTTTGGTTTTTGAACTGAATTTTCTCTGGGTTGGTCCAGAGAAATTCTTTGGTTTCGAGTTGGAACCTGGAATGCTTAATTTGTATAAAACCCAATGTTTGTGAAATCAAATTTTGAAACCTTCTTGTTGAGAAGGAGAGCAATATTGATGTTGTTCGATTTTATCTCTCATTTTCTCTAGAGAAATTCTCATCTAGAGAAATTCGGGAATTTCTCTGGAGAGAATTTCTCTGAAAAAGGCCAAAGAAATTCCCATAATTTGCTTGACACCAAGAGTGAAGGCAAGCAAAGCAGCAAATCACAGAGTTATTTGTTAGAAAATTATAGAAAATTCAACCATAGAGAAATTTCAAAACATAGAAAATCAAAAAAATTGAACAAACCAGAGAAATTTCAAATTTCTTTGGTTTGAAATTTCTCTAGATAGAATTTTTCTGGATCAAATTGAGGGACCTTAGACATTATAAAAATATTAGATGTCCTTTATACTGTTAAGTCTTAATACCAGGGACCCTAAAAAAAAAACCCCAAACATCTATTAAATGAGTTAAATTTGAGCGATGATATTAGAGAATAAATTGAATTGATTAAAAAACACTTAAGAAAGTCAAAATTGGCCGGTGCGTGCCTTGCATGCATGCATCGAATTTCCGTCCAAATGTCTAACCACCGTTAACTATTAGACTATTTCGAGCTAAAAACCAAACTGCAGGGGCAAAATTGATACATTTAGAAATGCGAGGGCCAAAATGAAAACACGGGTAAATTATAGGGACCATTTCTATAATTTGCCCTAAAAAAAATTGGAGAAATAAAAAGTGATTCTTAGTAGATGATAGACCATTGGCCACATGAGATTAAATAATGGAGATTTCAGTAAGTCTTTCCGATGCAGCATAAGAGAATTTGCGATCACATGCTTTCAAATGGTGGAGGAAGATTAATGGCCAATTTGTGTCCTTTACATGGAGGTATCCATCACTTTGATATAAATTTATTTTTACACTTATCTGATTTACTCAAACATTATTTTTATTCTATTGAAGCCATAAAAATTTGAGAATTATTTTGTGATAGGAAGCCCCAAGTTAAATGAGTTATAGAACCAATAACCCCCTTATATTGTTTGTGGCAAGAATGGGCATACTGCTTGAATTTGGAAATATCAGAAACGTATGTTCTCAATATTAATGTTACCGAGGAGTCATTTTAAGACTATAATTTTAGACATTTTATTGGTGGAAGGGTGATATGTAGAAATTGATACTTTTAAGCATATTTACTATGTTAAAATTGGTTTAAAATATTATACTCCCATAAAATTTGAAAACACTTTTATACTTGGTGGCTTTTGATGTTACCAAGATTTGTTGGGTGTTGTGAAGTTAAATTGATAAATTTCTAGATGAATGTATTTTTTCAAAAATCTGTAAGATCTATTTAAGAGAATTTATTTGAGTTTGGGTTTTTACTCAATAAAAGAAAAATTGGCTTCACATAGACTTGTGGGTATGAGATGTGTAAGTGATGGAAGGTGACAAATTTTTATTTTTAAATTAGATGATGCTGTGAAAAACTATTTTTAAATTTGAAAATAGTGGAAGAAATTAAAATTTTATTTTTAAAACTAGTTTTCCCATGCGCAAAAATTATTTCAGCAATGATTCATATAATAAAGACTTGTGAGAAATCAATTTTAAGTCATGAATTTCTTGTGGGTTATTCGAATAACGAAATTATAGCTTTTGAAATTCAAATTTGTAGGTTATTCAGTTAAAATATTCGATTTTTCGGTTCATGAATATTATATGAAATTCAATGACTTGTGGGCTATCAGAATTTTAAAAGGCCATATGATTTTTGGATTAGTTGGGGTATTCAAGTTTTTGTGATAGCTTTTGCTATACAAAATCTATATTTTTAATCTAACATTTGTTATAGAGAATTGAGTATTTTGTAGGATTATAATCAAGTTAGATTATGATTTTTGGCATATCTTGAAGTGGTATGGAATTTTTATTTGGATTGAACAATAAAGAATGACTGTTTTTTTTTTTTTTTTTTTTTGTAGAAGTATATATATTTTAAAATTGTGAAATAGTATTGATATATTTTGTCAAGTCATTTTTATCTACCGCTAATTATATTTTATGAAATGATGTTATATTTAATTATTGCTAATTGTAGCAATTGAGAAGGTGAATTGTTAAGAAATTTTTTGATGAAATTAAATTTTTGAGAAACCATTTCACATTTGTGAATAATTGTAAGAACACCACAAATATTTTTGGTAGAGGTGATTGTTTTTATAATGATAAATCCAAACTCATGTGATTGAGCTCTTAAGTACTATTTTGGATGGTATTAAAGTGTGTGACTGGCTTCTAAATCTATTTTAAAAGACTATCTAGATATATTACATCGAGGGGGATAAGACGAAGCCCGTACAAATACAATAACCAATAGGAAGTAGAGATCCATGACTAGGTTCAATGGGAAGAACAAATCATATAGTGGTTGTAAGAAATACACTAAATAAATTTATTTATTTATTTTTGTCTATCATTATGGTGTGAGTTCATTTCTCTTGTAATGTTTGGAGGGTTGAGTTTTTTAACTCTTAATGACAACTGTAGCTCTTTATGAGTCGGTTGTCAGAATTACAGGAGCACCTTTGATAGATTTTACCTATGTGAGTGTGAAAGTGGGGCTGCTAGGATCAGCACAAGGTCGTAACATGCTAGCCATCAAAGCTTATGTCAACACCTAGATTATTATGTGTGGGTAGTGATAAGCAGTCATAATTCAAGTCTAAAACCATTACTAACTCTGGAGTAGAGATCACTATTTTACTAGTGGGGGTTCTATGTAGAGCACATCTTCATGATGTATAATATCCCTCTTTGCCTGATAATTTTTGTCTCTAGTTTTAAAATTAAAATTAGTGGGGGATTGTTGGTGTATAAATGCATTCATGTTATTTTAATATTAAAATTATATATATGCATTCATGTGTATACATACATTATTTCATAAAGTGTAGTTAATAATTATATAATAATGCAATATGGTGAATTGAGGTGTTTGAGTGTGAGTTTATTATTCTCAACTAATTACGCGTGCATTATGGTGAGTTACAATTATAGTTCATGTGAAAGGTTATGAGTTACTTGAGTCATTATTGTATGAAATATGATGACTCTTCATTTGTTTGTGGATTTATATAAATTAGAGCATGTGCATCCATATTTTATATAGAGAATTGTGAGTGTATATATACATATATATATATATATATTATATTGTGTTTATTAGGCAATCTGTAAAGGTGTTTTTGTGGTGGAGCTTTGGACTTATCTACGGGTTGATGGAGTCAACATGACTAAAAGTCGGGCTGTTGTATGCTGGGGGAGATAGGCTAATATGTGATATTTTGCTGCATCAGAGACTGGTAGTTTTTACCATATGAGAAGGACTTGAAATCCTTAAAAAGAGCAAGATTACAGTACCACAGTTCGATTTATTGTTGTTAAGTTTTTGTAATTGGCAATCTCGTTTGACAAAACTCTTTTTAGTTGTAATTTTATTCGCTATTTTATTTCAATGAGGATATGAGTGTTTAGGTTTAGAAGTGAATCTAACCCGAATTGTGGTTATGTAGAGGAATTTGTGTTGACATTTTGTATCTTGAGCATTCTTTGTTTGCCCTTAGTAGGTCCGGGGTAGCGCCTAGGCAGGGTCAAGGGGCAGTGCTCTTGAAGCCAAAGTTGTTTGACCGCTCGAGCGGTGAAGTAGATCATCCAGTATCTATGCCTTCAAATTAAACTTTTGGAAAATATGTTTTACCGCTTCAACAGTAAATGTTGCACTCGAGCGGTTGACCTATATGTTTTGCACCGCTTTTACTCACACTGCTCGAGCGGTAAAGTGGTGGCTCAAGTGGTCATCACGACTTTGTTTACTATAAAGTGCACCGTTTGTTATTTTTAAGGTTGAACCTGTCCAGGTTCTCAAAGAGGAGTAAAATACAAAGAATTCTATATTGGAGGTTGATTTATAGGAGTTTCCTTGATGTATTAAAGGTGATCAATTGATCAATAAACTACATATTGATAAACATAAAGGGTTGATTTTTTTTGTTTATTCACAAAAAAAGAGGTGTTCATTTGTGGATTTTGAGAAACTTAGGCCTGAAGCTTTGGTGGATTTCGGAGTGGTTTATCATCGTGGATTCGACTTTGGCGTTGTTAGGCAAAGAAATTCCAAGGTGAAGACGATGGTGGAAGAGGTACATTGGGTTTGGTTTAATTCGGGTTTTGTACTGTAATTATTTGTCTTCTTAGTGGATTGTTTTGTAGCTTTAAAGTCTTGGTGAATCCGAGGTTGGATCCACAGGGATTAGAATATTCAAATAAAGAATCAAGTGGTCAAAAGTAAAATAAAATAAAGTGGAATGAAATTTTTTTTGAATGATTTGAGAAAATAATTAATTAAAAATAATTCAAAGTAACAATAACCTGAAAGTACTAAGACATTAAGGGTTCGCTACCAATGTTTTATTTGTAAAATATTTCTAATTCAATTTGTATAACTCAACTGAAGATCACACCAAAGGTGTTTTCAATCAGAAAATAAAATAGTTATTCTGAATAAAAAAATATCTCAAAAGGATTCATTATTTTGATTGATTGATTACATAGTAAAAATCTAATTATTTGATTCACAGAAAATTCTAAGTTTCTACCATGTTCAGAGTCTACGATAGAACAAATAATTTTATACGACAAAAACTTTACCCAAAAATATTTAAACTAAATAAAAACTATGATTGAATCATAAAATACTTAAAAATAATTTATTGTGATTTCACCCCTAATCTTAACAAAGAAAACTAGAACTCAATAAAAAAAAAAAAAAACTGTATTAAAAAAAACGACTGAATGAATGATAGCTCTCACAGTAGAGTTCATATATTTATAATAAAAAAAAAATAAAAAATAATAAGAATATTCTACGGAGGTAGGTTCGACAAGATTTGGTGTGACTGTAGTATAGGGGTGCACAACAGTGTAACAACCTCGATCTGTGATTAGCCTATGATTCATGATTAAGAGTGCTTAATTGGTAATTAAGAAGAAATTCTGAATTAATTACATGTGTACTGCATTATTTGTGTTTATATCTGTCTGTTATAGGAATATCTATTTGCGTTTCTGATTTGTTCTGTGAATTGAAAGCCTTATCAGCATCCAATCACGAAATTGACTTGGTTTATGTGTTATTTAGAATTTTTAGGATTTTATGGTAGGTTTAATTGAAATTTGATTCGGAACGAAATTATTAGATTAAATTCAATTAGACTTAAGCTAAATTACCTTTTCTTTTTTTAATCATACTTGATTAACTAACCTATATAAGGATAATTGAACTTCGCTGCCTCACTCTAGACTTCTTCATTTCCTCATTTTTGAGCCTACAACCATTGGAGAGAGAGAGAGGAGAAGGAATTCAAGCTCAACTAGGGAGATTGCTAGGAAATTTGAAGGAATTGGCTTGAACTTAGCTAGAATTTGAGAAATTGGGAAGAATCACTCAAGAGGTCAAAGAATTGAGACTTGTAGGTTAGAAATCCAACCCTTGAGTTATGTAGTGACTCACTCAATTTGTGAATTCAAAAGAAAATGAAAGAGTAATGTATGAAATGAACTAATGTAATAGGAAAGAAGAAGATTAGAGCATGCATGTGCATTTCATTGTATTTTTTAAGTAATTCTTCCATGCATGTCATGTTTCTAACGTAATTTTGAGACTTCATCATGTTTTCCATCAATTTATCTTGTTTTAGCATGATTTGAAAGGTTTAAGTTTAAGGAATTTACTTGCATATTATGTTTTCAACATTCCAAGCTTAATTTTGCACAATTGGCTTGCTTTTGGGCTTTGATTTTACTAAATGATTTTGAATTTACATTGTTTTACAAGTTTACACATGTTTCCTTAAGCTTTTGGCCCAAAAGAACATGATTTGTAATTTTCAATTCGAGTTTTGAAGCTTGAAGAGCAATCTAGAAATTCTAGAATTCTACCTCTTCGCTTGAGTGATAGAACCTACGCTTGAGCGACCACACTTACATTTGTACCTCTGCTCGAGCGAAGGAGTCTAAGCTCGAGCATAAAATTCATGCTCCCAGAAATTTTACAAAATTTTGCAGATTGCTCGAGCAACAAAAATTGCGTTCGAGCAAGGACCTTGTTTTCTCAGTCTTGCACTCGAGCGACCGTCGAGCGGAAAAATCATGCAACCAGTACTTTTGCAGAGTTTGCAGATCGCTTGAGTGACTGAAGTTGCACTATTACATTGTGTAGGTCATGCGCCATAAGCTATTTGATCTTTCTACTCTGTCTGTCTACTTCTAGAGCCATCTGTGAGTAATAACTTTGTAAAGCTATGTTCAATTATAAGTATTTTTTGAATGATATAAGATGATCTATTTTCTAAAATATTATTTTGTATATGAATGAATGGTTGTTCAATGTTTCTGAAATGTACTCATGGCATCATTAGCTTTAGATGACATCTGTTATCTGTTCTGTTATGTCCCAATTATGGGCCAACTGTGCGTCTCATGAGCCAACTGTACCGTCTCCGTGTATGTGAGTCAACTGTATGCCTTAATGGCCGTACTTTTATGGGCCAACTGTTTCTCCTAGTGCTAATGGATGTACCATGTATAACTAATTGCAAATTCTGAGTATGAGTATGATTCTGAATTTATTTTTGATATGAACTCTGTTTTCTAAACATGATTATGAATCCATTTTTGTTAACTACGGAATACTATTTTCTGAATCTGTTATGAAAAACGTTCATTAAACCCTTACTTTGTTATTATTCATTGGGCTTCCGCTCACTTTATTGCTTATGTATGTAGGTGACTAGGCACGTGACCAGACACAGTGATCATTACCTGGAGGTCTGTTTTGTTGGCCAACCTTTGTGCCTCCCGAGGAGGTTCCGAAAAATTCAAGTGGTTGAGTTTTGTGGAACAAGTTATAAGTTTAAGACTTTTTTTTTGTTTTTGTTTTTGTGAACACACTCTTTTGTGTTATGTTTATTGGCTATGTAAGATGGATGTATACTCGGCGTTATATAAGGGTTTATGCATAAAGATTTAAATTTCCTATCCCATGTATGTCTACACAGCTCAATGGACTATATATGTTTTATATACATCTGCATCTATAACCCTTTATTATATATTAATTTGTTCTGAGGCCTTTGGTAATTTTAAGATTACTGGCCAGTTACGACGCTAAACCTATAGGAGCGGGTTTGGGTCGTAACAGAGTGATATCAGAGCACGAGTTATATCGCACACACGAGTCCATATGAGCTATAGGGTGTCCTACAAAAGAATTAGGCACATTACATCTGCATGTGTGAGTGTGTGTGTTAATTTTTGTACATTTGAAAAACTGAATCTGAACATGAACATATGAATAAGATTATTCCTATATTTATTATTGTCTTGGTTACCTATAGCAAAATGGACCGTACAAGAAGTGATGGTACAACCAATCCTTTAAGGGCTGAATGAGTCAAATGGAACAGATGCTCGAGGCTTTCACAGCATTAATGATGCAACAACAAAGACAACAACCTCTGCCTCCTTCGCCCCTTCCGATCCAAGTTGAATTGGAAAACAACAACATTGTTAATTTGACTCAGAAATTCACAAAGATGAAGTTGGCAACCTTTCTAGGTGGTATTGAACCACTGAAAGCCGAGGCATGGATGCTAAAAATGGAGAAACTATTTGAAGTATTTCCGTATTCAGAAACTTAGAAAGTTTTACTGCCGTTTACACTTTCAAAGAGGAAGCCCGATGTTGGTGGATGTTGATCATAAATGATGTTGGGACCATGACTGGAACCAATTTAGGGAAATTTTCTATGAAAAATATTTCCCTTAGTGTTTCAGAGATCGCAAGGTTTTTAAATTTGAACAATTGAAGCAAGGCAACATGTTTGTAGCCGAGTATGAGGCTAAATTCACTGAGTTAGCCCGATTTGCTCCTTATATGGTAGATTCAGACTACAAAAACGCTCAAAAATTTGAAGAAGGCTTGACTTTGGAAGTGTTTGCTAGGGTTAGTGTATTAAAATTGCTTAAATATGTGGATGTGCTTGATAGAGCCTTAATGGCTGAGGCCAACTTAATTGCATTGAAACAGACTAAAGCTCCAACAACTGAATGGAGAGGTAAAAGATCTGGATTCAGTTTCAAAAAGGGCCGTTCTTTTGCTACAAATAAGAAGCAAAATACGAGATCAACTAGCAGTTCAAGTCAAAGTAGTGGATCTGCACCTATTTGTGCTGAATGTAAAAGAAGACGTAGAGGGGTTTGCCATCGTGTATTTGGTGCTTGTTTTCGTTGTGGAAAGACATGTTACATGATAAGAGATTGTCCAATTAGGTTTGAGAATGTCAATTGCCCCGCAGCAAGTTCAGCCGGATCTGCTTCTGTAACGAGGTGAGGTACAAGAACTAATGCCAAGGGTAACACCGGAAATGAAACGTTAAGGCAAGAGAGAGTGTTCTCACTAGTACCTGGGGACGTGCAAAACACTAAGTCTGTGGTATCAAGTATAATTTCCATTTGTGCCCAAAATGCATATGTCTTGATAGATTCTGGTTCTACACACTCTTTTGTGTCGTATGTTTTTTTCTTGAAAATTAACTAGACCTTTAGAACCCATTGTAGACACCCCATTTTTGACCGTCCTCAAGACTTGGACGTCACCGCTTGAACACTCGGTGATCATCCATGTTTGTGTTCGTCTTGAGTTCCTGGAGGTCTCGGCTACGCGCCTTGCCTCAGGATCTCTTGGCTCGACTGTTTTGTGTCTGGTTTTGCACCAAACACTTGTGCTTTGCCTTGGAGGGGCAGGGAATGGCCTATGGGCCATCCCCACACTCCACCGGCCATGGCTTGAGGCCACCGGTTGTGCTTTGTTGCCACCGGCCAAATGCTTGGCCGGCCGGCTATCTTTTTTTGGTCAATTGCATTTTTGGCCGGCCGACTACTGTGCATCTGCTTTTGCAGATATTTTTGTGCAGCTGGCATACACTGTCACCCCCTCCATACACGTGTATGGAGGGATTACCCTCTTGTTAGCTTCCTTTGGAAGCTTTACAAGACTAATTGTCTATAAAAGAGAACCTCTTCTCTCTTGTTCAGGGGTTAGATAACTTAGACAACATTTTCAGAGCTTGAGCTTTAGGGTTAGGGTTTACATATATCCTCTATCTCTGTATCTCTCTCTTTCTCTCTCTTGTGTTTAGTGTGTGTTTAGTCTCATTTTTGTGCACAAACACCCACCATCACACCTTTTCTTGGAGCTGAGGCCCTTGAGGGTTGTTTTTGGAGTTGTGGAGCTGGTTTGAGCTTGAAGAACCAGCTGGTTCACCATTGGTGAAGAGGGTCTACAAGGGTAAGAAACTTGTCCCTTTATTCCCCATTTTTGCATTGCATTTTTGCCTACCTTGCATCTATTTTTGAGCTTTGTGTATAACATATAAAAGTCTTGTTTTTGTCTGCTCTAAATAGTTTGTTAAGGGTGTTTTAAGCTTTGGAGTTGTTTGACCCCTCTTAAGGCTTGTTTGGCTTTGTTTTGTGCCATTTTGGTTGAGCTCCGGACCATTGTTGTTTGGCCTCCTCACCACTGAGATTTCAGAGGTGAGGATGGTGCCTTGAGGTCTAGGAAGGAGAGGGCCACCGCCTCTCCTTGTTGTCCTTGAAAAGGGCTATTTTTGCCTCTTGAGGGAGCATCTAGTTTAAGTGTGTGTTGACCATGCCTTGACTGAATTTATTGCTTATTTTGCCATGAAATAGCATTGTGTTGAGTTGGTTTGGACACACCTTGCATGCTTTGCATACATGTCTTGTAATGCCATCATTTAGCCTTAACATGCATCTAGGCTTTGACCCTTGTTCAAGCACAGTTTTAGGCCTTGCTTTGTGAAGCTTTCTTACTTGTTTTTCCATGCTTAGGTCTGCCTTTAGTTGTTTTGGTCGACCATGGCATGCATTGCATAGCCCATTTTCATTGTTTAGCTTGTAGGCTTTAAATGTGTGAGTGATTGAGCATGCATTGTGTTTGATTTATTTCAGTGGTTTGACACCACTTATAGCATCATTTCAGTCCTCATGACATGCTTGCATGCTTGCCTTTGATGCCTCTTTGATGCCTTATGAGGTTGTGCCTTATGCTCCATGTTTGGTCATTGTGCATGCCCTTGAATTTAAGTCATTTAGATGCCATCTAATGTCTTTAGGCTTTTTTTAATATGCTAAAACTCAGTTTTTGCTCATTTAATTCATGCCATGTTTGGTTTTGCTAAGGGTAGTTCATACCTCTTAGCTTGCCTTGAGTTTTGGCCTCTAATTGCATGCTCATGCTTGTCTTGTTGGCTTGGTTTGGCACCATTTTAACATGATTTTCAGAGCTTATGTTGCATGTCATTAGTCCATGTTTTTTGCTCACAAAGTTGTCTTCATTGCTTAAGTGTTGGACCATATTTGTATGACATGCGTGTGTGTGTGTTGGACCTCACTTCCATAGTATTGGCCACTGATTTTGGCAAGCTTGCAAGCTACCCATGTTAGTTTAAGCCCACCCCTTTGCATGTTGTTGTTGTTGTCCACTTTGTATGTTGTTGCATATTTGTGTGTTGTTGCATGATTGGAGTTGCATGATTGAATGAAGTCACATGCTTGCTTGCATGCTCGAACACCCACATTGTGCCTTGCATACTTGTTAGTTGCATTGTGGCCGATGGCGTCATTTGCATGGCCATTGTATGCCTTGTATGCTTCTTAGCATTGTCCATGTTGCATACTAGTCGGCATGCTTAGGATTGCATTGCATTGGCATGCATGCTTCGCCTCTTGAATTGCTTGTGATAGAGGTTGAGTTCAATTTGCTTGATTATGTGCATTGCATTCCATATCAACATGCACACTTGATTCTTTGGGCCATCATGCATGGAAATGCGTGATTGGTGGCCCGAGAATCGAGGCCCATCCTCCTTTGAGTCATAAATATGATAAGGAGTGTGGTTGGTGCATACATTGCTTGAAATGCATTGCCATGCCAAGTTCTGTCCTCTGCTGCTGTCAAACCAGTTTTTGCAGGAAGATTTGGCCGGCCGGCCATATTAAGTGCCAATCGGCCATACATAAGTGGCCGATGGATTGATTTATGGTCGATGACCATTTCCCATGGCCGGTGACTATTCCTCACGGCCGGTGGTGCTCAACAGCACTCAGAGAAGCAACCCTGGGACTTGTGCAGTCTTTAGAGAAGCAGAACAGTCAAAGCAGAGGCAGCTTGTGCATGGCAGTGACTTCCGAGAGGAATCGAGCATGCATCGCATTGGACCCTCTTCTCGAGGCTGTTTATTGCTTAAATTAGATTAATTAATTTTCTTAATTAATTAGGTGGTCTGTAATATTTAATTAGCTTGTTAGTTAGTTAAATTGTATTATTCTTTCGGTCCCTCTAAGTGAGGGCTAACTTGTAATAAGTGTGGGTGCGTGTGTGCATGTCTTCCAATCCCCCACTTCTTTTTCCCTTTTACTTACCTGCTTTTGATGGTTAGTATTAGGGTATATTTAAATTAGCATACCTTATGCTATGCATGTGTGCATCCATACATTTTTCCTACATGCACCGGGCTCGGTACATCATACTAACTGCACTTGTATTTCAATTCCAAGTTGAATACCTGTTAGTTGCAGCATTTCACATTCCATCATTAGGATAGCCGAGCCTATTGTAGTTGCATCTTGTATGTGTTGCATTAGCCATCTCAACATGAACTAGGATCATGCACATGATTACTAACTAGATTCTGTTCTGGCTTGGAGTACTCGGTAAGCATTTATGCTTTAGCATACCGCATGCGTGTGAGTGTTGCCATAATAGCATGATCACCACGAGGCTAGCTGCTTATGTGATATAACTGCTTGAATGCCTGTGGATGGAGGTTGAATTAACTGAATTGGGATAATGTATTAAAACGGTGAGTTTTAAGCCCACTAGATAGTGGCAAAACCATCTATTCTAAAGCCCACTTGAGGGTGGCAAAACTTGCATTTTTAGCTTACTTGCGAGTAGCAAACCATTTTCAAAACAAGCATGAAATGTTTTGTTCCAATTTAGGCGATTTGGTCTATACTTGTTTGTTGTGCGTATAACATAGTAATTCTAGGCTAATAACCAGAATAAGAACGCATAACGTTTTCAAAAATGGATATCACGGTTAGTAGGGCGAGAAGGGGTGCTCATAGCTGACCTTCCCCAATCGTAGCCAAGCTCCCGAGCCGAGGCAACTTTGGTGATGACGGACACGTGGCCTTTGGCACCGAGTCAGGGTTTCCTAAATTCCCCCATAAAAAATATTTAGGTGGCGACTCTGTATCTGGCAAAGCAGTCCATGTTTGACACTTCTTTTTTAAAAAATCTGTTTTCTCAAAACGATTTGCCGGATTTGGACTCTTTGGTTCAAGATTAAAGACCGTGACACAAATCGAGTAACGAACTGTGGGGGGCGCGTCCACACCCATGAATTACTTACTGTCTGTATCTACGCCATTTGGGGGTGCTATAATATGTGCTTATACTTATCCGACATGTGATGTTGTGATTGGTGGTGTAACATTGTATGTTGACTTATTGCTATTGGATATTGATCATTTTGACTGTACACTGGGTAAGGACTGGTTGACGAAGTATTGTGCAACTATTGATTGTGTGAATAAATCTGTTGTATTTCGTCCACCTGGTTTACCTGAATTTGTGTTTGCTGGGAATGAAGTAGCTCTTCCCCCGTACTTGATATCTGCTATGAAAGCTGCTAACCTGCTTAGGAAGGGATGTAGGGGTTATCTATGTTGTGTTTTGACTGAGACTTTTGATAGTCCTAATGTGGAAACCATTCTTGTTGTTTGTGAATTTCCCGATGTGTTTCTGCATGAATTTCCTGGGGACTTAATTGATAGGGAGATTGAATTCACTATTGAGATAATACTTGGAACACAACCAATTTCCAAAACCCCATATAGAATGTCAACTTCTGAATTGAAGGAATTGAAAACTCAACTTCAAGAATTGTTAGATAAGAATTTTATTCGCCCGAGCACTTCACCTTGGGGTGCTCCAGTTTTATTTGTGAAAAAGAAAGATGGGTCTTTGAGACTATGTATAGATTATCGGGAACTGAACAAAGTAACTGTTAAGAACAAGTATCCACTGCTTTGAATAGATGATATGTTTAACCAACTTTAGGGAGCCCCGAATGTTTTCAAAGATAGATCTTAGGTATGGATACCATCAGTTGAAGGTTAAGATAGAAAATGTAGAGAAAATCGCCTTTCAAACTAGATACAGACATTATAAATTCCTTGGAATGCCATTTGGAGTAACGAATGCACTAGCTGTCTTCATGGACCTAATGAATAGAGTATTCAAACAATTTCTTGATGATTTTGTTGTGTGTTCATTGATGATATATTGATTTAGGGAAAATTATACAAATAGTCCCTATAGTTTGGGGGTTGTGTTACTTTGGTCCCTGACTTTTCAATTGTGACACATTTGATCATGAATTTTGAATCTTGTTCCAAATAAGGACAATTGAAGATACCATTGTTTAATTTCAAAGGCAAAATCATCAATTTAATAAAATATAAACTAACTTGACAAAAATAAATGTCAAAAAAATATTTTTAATTTTTTAAAAATTATTTTTATCCACCAATGATAAAATTATATAAAATTGATAAAAATTAATAAAAATTACATGATTAATTTTTTAAAATTAATTTTACATGATCATCATCCAAATACATAATAAAAATTAATTTGGTAAAAATAAATAAATAAATGTTAAAAGATTTATCAATTTTACATAGTTTTATTTTTAGTGGGTTGAAATAATTTTTAAAAATTCAAAAATATTTGTTTGACATTTATTTTTGTCAAATTAGTTTATATTTTATCAAATTGACGATTTTACCCTTAAAAAATCTAATGATATTTTCAATTGTCCTTATTTGGAACAAGATTCAAAATTCAGGGTCAAATGTGTTACAATTGAAAAGTCAGGGACCAAAGTGACACAAGCCCCAAACTATAGGGACCATTAGTGTAATTCACCCATTGATTTATTCTAAAAGCAGGGAAGAACATGAAAATCATTTGAGAACAGTGCTACAGATTCTCAGAGAAAAGAAATTGTATGAAAAACTCTCTAAATGTGAATTTTGGCTTGATTGTGTGACATTTCTGGGACATGTGATCGACACGGATAGCATATTGGTGGATCCACAGAAAATTGAAGTTGTTGTAGACTGGTCAAGACCAACCAATGTGTCAGAAATCAGAAGCTTTCTGGGGCTTGCAGGTTACTATCACAGATTTATGAAAGATTTCTCAAAACTTACCATGCCATTGACATAGTTGACGTAGAAAAATGTATCATCTGATTGGACTGAGCAACAGGAATCAGCCTTCCAAGAATTGAATATTAGATTGGTAACTGTACCTATTTTGACATTGCCCAATGGAGCTGATGGTTTTTAGATTTACAGTGATACTTCATACAAGGGTCTAGGGTGTGTGCTAATGCAGAATGGTAAGGTAATTGCTTATGCTTCTCGCTAACTCCGACCTTATGAAAAGAACTACCCAACTCATGATCTTGAATTAGCAGCTGTGGTGTTTGCTTTGAAAATTTGGCGACAATATCTATATGGAGTGACTTGTGAAGTGTACACTGATCATAAAAGCCTCAAATACTTCTTTACTCAAAAGGAATTGACCATGAGACAAAGAAGATGTCTTAAGTTGATCAAAGATTATGACTTGCAAATCTTGTATCACCTAGGGAAAGCCAATACGGTTGTAGATACTCTGAGCTGGAAGTCTATTGGAAATTTGTTATGTTTGCTCACTAGCCAGAAAGAATTGTTACATGATTTGAAAAGAAATGAAATTGAGGTAGTTTTGCGTGAACGAGGTGGAATCCTAGCTACCATTTCTACTTAGCCGGCTATAGTTGAGGAAGTTAAAGAAAAGCAATTACAAGATGAATTTCTGAAGAAGATTGTTGATGAAAGTGAATCAAAATCGAGGCCGGGATTTGGGTATGACAACAATGTGTTGAAATTTCAGGGCAGACTTTGTGTACCCGACCATTCTGAACTAAGAAAACATATTATGACCGAAGCTCACAACTCGAAATTTGCTATGCACCCGGGGAATACAAAGATGTACCACGACTTAAAACAGAATTTCTGGTGGCCTAGAATGAAGATAGGTAATACTGATTTCGTGGCTAGGTGTTTGCATTGCCAACAGGTAAAAGCTGAACATTAACAACCTGCTGGATTACTTCAACCACTTCCAATATCGGAATGGAAATAGGAGCACATTACAATTGATTTCATTGTTGGACTGCCTCGCTCTCTCGAGATATGAACTCTATTTGGGTAATTGTTGATCGTTTGACTAAATCCGCACATTTCTTACCTGAAAAAACTTTTTATAATGCGGATAAGTTAGCTAACATTTATGTGAATAAGATTGTGAGATTGCATGGTGTGCCAGCATCCATTGTATCTGACAAAAACTCTAAGTTCACATCAAGATTCTAGCAGAGTTTACAACAGGCTTTGGGAATTGAATTGTGACTGAGTAGTGCTTACCACCCACAAATAGATGGCCAATCTGAACAAACCAATCAAACTTTGGAAGATTTGTTACGAATGTGTGTGTTAGATTTCCAAGGAAATTGGGAGACCTACTTGCCATTGGTTGAATTTGTGTACAATAATAGCTACCATTCAAGTATCGACATGGCTCATTGTGAAGCTTTGTATCATAGAAAATGTCGTTCTTCGATCTATTGGGCCGATGTGGGTGATAGACCCTTGCTGGGACCGGAACTTGTGCAAGAAACGACTGAAAATGTGAAATTGATTCAACAGAGATTAAAAACTGCACAAAGCCGCCGAAAGAATTATACGGACGTCCGAAGAAGAGATAGAGAATATGAAGTAGGCAACCACGTATTCATCAAAGTAACTCCTATGATAGGGAAAACTCAATTTGGGATTAAAGGCAAATTGGCACCGAAGTACATTGGGTCGTATAAGATCCTAAAGAAAATCAATTCAGTAACATACCGAGTGGCCTTACCTTTGGTTATAGAGAATATGCACAATGTTTTTCATGTTTCGATGCTTCGGGAGTATTTGTGGGATCCGCACCATGTTATTGAGCCAACACATGTGCTTTTGAAGGATGACTATACATACGAAGAGAAGCCAAATCAAATTGTGAATCGCCGAATCAAAAGATTGAGGAACAAAGAAATTCCATTGGTGAAAGTGGATTGGAAAAATCATTGAGGAACATATGCAACATGGGAAATGGAAGAGGACATGATGAAGAGATACCTTGGTTTGTTGCCTTTGGACCCGATATTCTTCTAAAACAAAAGTAATTTGAGTTTGGAGGACTAAACTTTTTAAGGGAGAAAGACTATAACAACCCCGATCTGTGATTAGCCTATAATCCATGATTAAGAGTGCCTAATCGGTAATTAAGAAGAAATTATGAATTAATTGCATGTGTATTGCATTATTTGTGTTTATATTTGTCTGCTGTAGGAATATCTGTTTGTATTTCTGATTTGTTCTACGAATTGAAGGCCTTATCGGTATCCGATCACGAAATTGGCTTGGTTTATGTGTTATTTAGAATTTTTAAAATTTTGTGGTAGGTTTAATTGAAATTCGATTCGGAAAGAAATTATTAGATTAAATTCAATTAGACTTAAGCTAATCATACTTAATTAACTAGACTATATAGGGATAATTGAAGTCCACTACCTCACTCTAGACTTCTTCATCTCTTCATTTTTAAGCTCACAACCGTTGGAGAGAGAGATGAGAAGGAATTCAAGCTTAACTAGGGAGATTGCTAGGGAATTTGAAAGAATTGGCTTGAACTTAGTTAGAATTTGAGAAATTGGGAAAAATCACTCAAGAGGTCAAAGATTTGAGACTTGTAGGTAAGAAATCCAACCCTTGAGTTATGTAATGACTCACTCAATTTGTGAATTCAAAAGAAAATAAAAGAGTAATGCATGAAATGAACTAATGTAGTAGAAATGAACATTGTATTTTTCAAATTGATTTCAAGTAATTCTTTCATGCATGTCATGTTTCTAACTTAATTTTGAGACTTCATCATCTTTTCCATCAATTTATCTTGTTTGAGCATGATTTGAAAGGTTTAAGTTCAAGGAATTTATACGCATGTTATGTTTTCAACATTTTAAGCTTGATTTTGGACAATTGGCTTGCTTTTGGGCTTTGATTTTGCAAAATGATTTTGAATTCACAATGTTTTACAAGTTTACACATGTTTCCTTAAGCTTTTGGTCCAAAAAAACATGATTAGCTTTGAATTCGAGTTTTGAAGCTTGAAGAGCAATCTGAAAATTCTAGAATTCTGCTTCTTCGCTTGAACGACAGAACCTACGCTTGAGCAACAACACTTAGATTTGTACCCATGCTAGGGCGACGAAGTCTAAGCTCGAGCATAAAATTCATTTTCCCAGAAGTTATACAAAATTTTGCAGATCGCTCAAGCGACAAAAGTTGCGCTCGAGCGAGGACCCTGTTTACTTAGTCTTGCGTTCGAGCAACCGTCGAGCGGAAAAATCTTACAACCAGTACTTTTGCAGAGTTTACAGACTGCTCGAGTGACCGACGTTGCGCTCGAGCGACCACCCTTATTTTTGAACCTTAGCTCGAGCGAAAGAAGTTGCGCTCGAGCGAAGACCCTGTTTTCAGCAAATTTGACTAAGTGTTTTGAATCACATTTTGGCATCCTCATTGCATCTTAAGCATTCTTAAGCCCTAATTAAGACACAATAATGAGAATGAGACTTAGAAACACACTAAGAACGAAATGAAATAAGTTAAGTATAATCCGAGTATTTGTTTCAATATGTGTATTTGTTACGTTGTGTAGGTCACGTGCCGTAAGCTTTTTGATCTGCCTGTTCTGCATGTCTGCTTCTGGAGCCATCTGTGAGTAATAACTTTGTAAAGCTATGTTCAATTATAAGTATTTTCTAAATGATATAAGTTGATCTATTTTCTAAAATATTATTTTCTATATGAATGAATGGTTGTCCAATGTTTCTGAAATGTGCTAGTGGCATCATTAGTTTTAGATGATATCTGTTATTTGTTCTGTTATGTCCCAATTAGAGGCTAACTGTACGTCTCATGAGTCAACTGTTATGGATCCTTCTGTATATGTCTCATTTATGGGCCAATTGTATGTCTCATGAGCCAATTTTACTGTCTTTGTGCATGTGAGTCAACTGTATGGCTTAATGGTCGTTCTTTTATGGGTCAACTATTTTTGCTAGTGCAAGTAGATGTACCATGTATGACTAACTGCAAATTCTGATTATGAGTATGAGTATGATTCTGAATCTATTTCTGATATGAACTCTATTTTCTGAACATGATTATGAATCCATTTCTATTAACTACTGAATTTTGTTTTCTGAATTAGTTATGGACAACGTTCATTAAACCCTTTACTCTGTTATTATTCGCTAGGCTTTCGCTCACTTTATTACTTATGTATGTAGGTGACCAGGCGTGTGACCAGGCACAGTGATGATTGCCTCGAGGTCTGTTTTGTCGGCCAGTCTTTGTGCCTCCCGAGGAGGTTTCGAAAAAGTCAAGTGTTCGAGTTTTGTGAAACAAGTTATAAGCTTAAGACTTTTATTTGTTTTTGTGAACACACTCTTTTATGTTATTGTGAGGACCGGGTCTTGTTTTCTTTTCTTTTCTTCCATCCTCACTCCGTTTTCTTCTCGCTTTTAGTGAGTTTGAGGTATCCGGAAATACTCCTTGAGATTTAGTTCTTCTTCTTGTCTTGTTTATTGAGAGATTTCACCTATTCCGGAGGATACGTTATAGCGATCCCGGTTTTCCCTGTTGTTGTTTAACTATAATCCGGACTTGGTCCCGTAGATTTGTTGTTGCCCTATTTTCATTGCAGGCCTTTACTTTTTGTATTTAAGTCTTGGATTGTGTTGGGCAGGTTTGAAACAGGTTGGTTGAACTTAGAAATCTAGAGTTGATGCCCAGAATTTGGCCTTCACGCTCGAGCGGGGATTTTGACGCTCGAGCGGGACCTTCGTCGTTGCTTATCCGCTCGAGCTGGCGTTTTGACGCTCGAGCGTGGATTCCCATCTCCCAGTATCTTCCTCTGCAGGTCTTCGTGCGCTCGAGCGGGAGTTTTGACGCTCGAGCATGAACCTTTGATTTTGTTCGTCCGCTTGAGCGGGGAGTTTGACGCTCGAGCGGGGACCTAGTCTGCAAAACTTCTGGAAGTGTGCAATCTACGCCCGAGCGGCTCTTTCCGCGCTCGAGCGTGAGTCTGTGTCTGACGTTCGAGCGGGGGTTTCCACGCTCGAGCGGGGAGTCGATTATATCAGTCCGTGAAATCACTTTTTGAATCACCCTTTCACACCCGTTTCTCTCTCTTACTTTTCCAAAAAGCCATTTGAGAGCTCCTCTCTCTAAAACCATAACTTTTCTCTAAGTATTGATCTAGTTAGGGTGTTTTCCTCACCTTTGGTCTTTACAAAAGTTGGGTTGATCGTCGAGGGCTTTCCTTTGATCCGAAAATTTCAAGTTTTGGAGCACGTTGAGTTCCGTCATCTTCTTTCCTTGAGCCCCGAATTTGAGGTAGGGATTCCTACTCACTATTATGGTCTTCGACATAGATTATTGGTAGTTTTGATAAAGTGTTGAAGTTGGTTGATTTTGGGACTTAGGGTTTCACAATAATATAAACAAGGGTTTGTTATTTTGATTCTTAAACATGTATTTTGGGTCTCAAAATGATGATTTGAGTGTTGGTTGTTGATATTTGAACCTATGGTTAATATTGAGAGTTGGGGGAGAAAGCCCAAATTTGTGTATTGATTAATTGATATAATTAAATTTGGGAAAGTTATGGATTTGTGAAATTGAAGTGAATATAACGAAATTGGCTCATTAGTGGTGAGAGAGAGAGTGAGAGAGAGAGAGAGACTGTGTGGAATGGCTGAACTAAAATTGATTAATATATATGGATAGACAGAGGGGACAAGGGATCAATGAAGGCAAGGGAGATTTTTTTTTCAAACAGTGATGGCTGAGTGCGGGAGACACAATTGAACATGAATATACTCTCTTCCTCTCTCTCATCAGTAAATAGTATGATT
>NW_021026923.1:1762807-1832636 GCF_004153795.1 Camellia sinensis
GGGTGTATAAAGTTATCCCTTTTGTTGCTGCGTTGTTGGGAACTTCTAACGTTTAGGAGTCCCTATTGGGGTCAAATATATATATATATATATATATTTTTGGGAATTGCGTCATTACCGTGAGTATGGCAGGTTTTGTGGGTGATTATGTTGTAATTCGCTTGAGGGAAAGCCGTTTCTGTACTCAGCCAGGGGCTACTTTGGGGGTTTTACAACCTAGTCGGGTCCAGCCTTATTTGACTGGACAGGGGCAATACCGTTTTGGAGAACAAACAGGCCAGATTTCGAGGGCCTCGGGAGAGTCGAGTTCCCAAGCCCCGGTTGGTGAAGTCCGCAGTTGTTCCAGGTGTGGCCGGCTGGGGCACACCAGTAGTTCTTGTCCGTGGTTCGTAAGCTCGTAGGTTATCTTGGGTTGGAAATGACCAATTTTTGTGGTCCAGCGAGGGACGGTAGTGGTGGTAATACCGATTGGGTGGTTTTGTTGTGACTCTAGGTTGTTGGCTAGGTCCTGAGCCGTAGTTGAATTGTGAATTGGATAAGAAATGGAAAATGAAATGAAACATGAATGCAGTGGTCTTGTAACAAAAGTGGAGTGTGAATTGATTGGTGTGAGTTAAACGTTTATCAATTGCTAAAGTCTTAGTTATTGCTCATACTGTGTTTAGCATATCTCTACTGGGCGTTGGCTCACCCTATATGGGACATCATTTTCAGGTACAGGTAGCATGCCACCTCCAAGGCCATAGCTTGGATAGAGATGAGAGTTGAAGACTCTTTTTGATTCTTTTGTTTGTATTAAACACGTGTACCAAGCCTTGGGCTTTCCTTGTATAGAGTTAGTACATTTTTTTTTTTGTAATCAAGTGTTGACTTGGAAAGCTATAAGCCCTTGGGGCATTTACTTTTGTTGTTAACATGTAATATTGTTGTAAGAATTACTCTGATGAATGGAAATGTGTTGATTTCTCTTATCTCATTGCATGTCTAGAGTGTTGGGTTTTGTGTACTATTTTGAGGGCGTTACATACGCGGTTGGGTCCGGAGCCCCCGGGAGCCAAATCAGGAAATTCTGGGCTACTGGGCTAGGGCCGCACGCGCAGGGTTGGGCCGCACGTGTGGGAGGCCAAGCCGCACATGGGGGAAGAGAGGAGTCTGAGTGTGTTGCATTCTGCTTAAATTGCAGGTGCGGAGGGGAAGTACGAGACCAGCCGCACTTGCGAGGGTTAGTGCCGCACGTGCGAGAGAGGGCTGCCGTACATGCGGGGGAATGTGCTGCACGTGCAGGGCGGGACCAGTCTAAAAACTCTATTTTTTCTTACACTTTTGGGCTGTTTGTATCTCATTCTAATACCTCTCCTTCTCTCTCTCTAAAAAACATTTTCGCTCATCCTTCTCTCTAAAAACCCTCAGCAAAGCACCAAAAAAACCTTTGATTCTTGCTCCATAGGGTTAGATCATCATCATCTCTCATAACCTTGAAGATCTTGAACAAGATTTTCACTTGTGGTGGTGGAAATCAAAGCTCTCTCTCCTCATTGAATCTTAGGGTTTCTACTTTATTTCTCCATCAAACTTGAGGAAGGGAAATTTCCATGAGTTATATATATATATATATATATATATATTTATGTTTGGTTTGGTTGGTTTAAGGGTTTCATAAATGGTATTGGGGGTTTGGTCTTGTCTCATAAATGCTAGAGTTTGAATGGTGGGTTTGATTTCTCTTTCCTTCTAACTATTTTCATGAGAAGTATAACTCACATAATAAGAGAGGGAATGTCATGAGAGAGAATTTTTTTTTTAAAAAAAAAGGATGGAGATGTTTGTTTTGTTTTGACAAAAAAACCCTAGAAATTTTGGGAAAATTTTGAAAGATGTGAACATGCTTAGAGATATCTTGGTGTTCTATATTAAGAGAGTACACTTTCATCATATGTTTGCAAGAATGGCAATTTACATGATATACGAGAAATGAGATGTGATTTTAACATTATGGTTGTGTATCTTGGTTTTGTGAAAGATCGAGAAACATGGGGGTTGATGTTTGAAAAGCATCTCTTGTGACCTTGAAGGGAATAACTTGTTATGAATTGGTCATGTTGAGGGATTGTTGTTGCTATAAATTGGTGGCTTGGCCATTGTGAAATAGTGTTGAGGGGAAGTAATGAATAATGTAGTAAATTGATTTTTGTTGTAGAAATGTTTTGAAATGGAAGGATATTTTGGGTTATTTTGTATTGCATCACGTCTCCATTGGATTTATCATTATCATTGCACATTCTCATCATGTTTATTCTGAGAAGGATTATACTATAATGTGAACTATGAAATTGTGTATAGAGTAAATACGGTGGTAAGTTCGGTTAGGGGGTGTAGATGAATTTGATAAGTTGGCCTGAGAGTCCATGGTGAAAGACCAGAAAACCGCGTGGATAGGTGTCGAGCCTTCCAATTAATACCGGTAAAAATGACAGTTTGGTAGTACTCGTAGACTTTACTTGCAGACACCAGCCTAGGGATTACCAGTGTCGTATTTACTGCCCCTTGTGACTAAAAAGTTGAAATTTGGAAATTGATGAGATTGCAATTGTAAATGAAATGCATGGTGTTTCTCAAGAAAGACATAACTAATATTTTGAAAAGAGTATTACATCGCATCTGCACTTGCATTCAATTTCGGTCATCTAACATAAATGTTTATACTTTGTTTGGTATTTCTCTACCAGGCTTTACGCTCACCCCTATGGGTTTTGGTGCAGGTAAAGATGTGGTGATCTCGCTGAATTGAAGGAGTGGAATTGTTGTGAAGAGTAATACTCTTTTTATTGTTGTGATTAAATTGCAGCCAAGTGCTATTTTTGTATGGGTCTGAGAGACCACTTTTGTGTAACCGGGCTTAAGCCTTGGAAGTTATAGCCCGTAAGGGCATTCTATTTATTTTGGAACTTTATGTTTCACATGCTATAGATTCATGTGTTTTCTTACCTATGAATGTATAATTTGCATGTGGAACCTTTGTATAAACTATGGAGATTTTGATATAGCTGTCACGACCCAAACCTGGCCCTATGGGTTTAGCACCGTAACCGGCCAGTAATCCGAGATTACCGAAGGCCTGCTTAACAGAAATACAGTAAAACAGAGTACAGGGCCTGGCGGAAGCCAATACAGTAATTAAACAATGTCCATCAGTCATTAATCAGTAAACAGTATGAGGGTTGTTACAATAGCAAATGGAGAATGGTTGAAACTTATGAATGTATGTGGTTGATGCATCATTTATGTTGGGATTATTTCGGGGGCATTACAGTTATGATTATTGGCTATGTAAGATGGATGTATACCCGGTGTTATATATGGGTTTATGTATAAACGTTTAAATTTCTTGTCCTATGTATATCTACATAGCTCAATGGACTATGTATGTTTTATATATATCTGCTTCCTCAGCCCTTGATTATGTATTAATTTGTTCTGAGACCTTTGGTAATTCAAAGATTATTAGCTGGTTATGACGCTAAACTTACAGGGGCGAGTTTGGGTCGTGACAAACAGCCATTGTTGTGCAGCAAATTGAGCCCATTTCAGGGCCCATTTTGATAATCCAAACCGTTCACATTTTAAAATACATCAAGTAGAACATATCTGCAAAAGATCAAATTAATCAGATATCGTTTACCCTTTGATCCACTCACATTTGTATTCATTTTAATACTTTAAATCACAATTGTTATTTATTTTTGTAGATACAAATGTGGGTGGATGAATGGGTAAACGATATCCGATTAACTTGATGTTTTGTAGGTATATTCTACTTGATGTATTCTAAAATGTGAACGGTTCAGATTATCAAAATGAGCCCTGAAATAAACCCATTTGGCTGCACAATAGTGACTGCTATGCACCCCGCACAGTAGCTACTCCAAATCCGGTTCGGCCTAGGCACTCGGCTATTGATTAACAATTCCGACTCATTTATGTAGTTGTTTCCAACATTCTAAGTTGGCCCATATAATGAGTAAAATTTGCTCCTTCCCTTTTCATTTATTCATCTTTTGGCGCATCATCACTTCAATTGTCATGTTTTCCCTACTAGCTACAAAGTAGAATTATTTTATTAAGAGTAATGCTAGGGATACCAAATTTTCTACCAAACAAATGACAAAATGTCTCACATGGGTGTGGGGTCCGCAATTTTGTGGGCCCCACACCCATGTGAGACATTTGGTCATTTATTTGGTAGAAAATTTGGGACCTCTAGCATTTTCCTTTTATTAAACACACAATCAACCAAAGGGATTAATATAATAAAAGTGCAGTAACATCTAAAAATATTAGAATAATTACACATTTTTAAGCATTTATTACTAGAAACAACTAGATTTTAATAGAGATAGAGGAGAGTCTTTGGTGAAGTCCATGTTCTTCGTTGGAGTTTGTTTGTGACACTAGAAGTCTCTGTTTTGTGATTGTGTCGTGTATGGAAGGGGCATTAAGCTCCACATTTGAAAGCTCTGGAATACAGAGCTCATTGAATGAGTGGAAAAAGTGAAATGAGAGTTAGGAGGGATAAGAGAGGTGAGGGAAAATGGTGGTGGCATCACTGAGGAAAATAGGAAAGGGGTGAGGTACTGTTGGTGGGAAGAGGAGATGATAGAGTCACTAGTAAGATAAAGGAAAACGAGTGTTTGACCCAAGATAGTGGAGTACATTTTACAATTGAAATGGTTGGTCAAGCTTTTTTATAATTTGTGGTTGTGATTTGGTATGGTTGAGGTAACAAATAGATTTGCCATCAAGTTTAGAAGCCTAATGTAAACATGACACGTTTGTATAAAAAAATTCGATTAATCAAGCAAACGAAATGAGACAAATGGTTGAAATCGTGATTAATTTAGAATATTAGTGTTTAAATTGATAAAATTAAAATTTCATGACTTAATTTGTCATGGGGTCAAACTTTAAGTCTTCTTTGTTTTTTTTTTTTAATTTTTTTTTTTGAGCAATGATTCATAACTCTAAACTTGGAGTTCTAACAATGACACTAATGATGTGGCATGAAGTAAAAAAAAGAAAAAAAAGAAGAAGACACATACACCAAATCATTTATGAGTAGGACCCACTATCATATAAGTAGAGCTCTTATTAGAACTCTAATTTTAGTACTCTTAAACATTTTTAGTGTATAATTATCCCTTTCAAGGATTAATCCTTCTTCAATTGATGGATGAACGTGTTTTTTTTTTTGTAATTTTCAAATTATTTGGTCTAAAAAACACCCGACTTTGTATAAATATGTAAAGGCAAAAAAATAATTTTATTTCCCTCAATAATATTAAGAGTTTGTCTTTATATATGGAAAATTTAGGCCTTGTTTGGAGTGTACTAATAAGTACACACTTTTTATCTTTTTTTCATTACATTATCTCTCTACTTCTCTGTACATCTTTTCGTAAAAAGTCAAAAAGTACACTTATTTAGATCATCTCAAATCACCCCTAATATACACTTATTTTTAAAAAGAATGTACCATGCATTTTTAATTATGTTATTTTTTATTTTAATTATAATTATTATTTTTTAATTATGATTTATAAATTATATGTTGTAACTTGGAGAAAACTTTATGCGTCCACAGAATCGATTTATACGGTGTCTTTATAAATTCAGATTTCTTCGAATTTTCGAATATCGTTGTACACCACTTGTAGCTACTGGATAGGCACACAAATTCTGTGGAAGCAGAGGCGAGATTTTTAGTGTTGAATTTTGGGCTCTCTCTCTCTCTCTCTCTCTCTCTCTCTTTCAATTGAGTTGGGGCAAACAACGAGGTACGTAAATGTTTCTTTCTTAGTTTTGATCATCTAATTGAGCTCTGTTTCTTTTCTCTTTTGATCTTCTCCTCGTTGACTTGGGTTTGTTTAACCGTAATCAGGGTATTCTTTCAATTTTTTATTTTTATTATTATTTTATTTTTTAACTTTAGTTTTCAATTCAATTCAATTTCCTGATCAATATTGGCAGTATCTGATTTTCATACTCAAATTATGTTCAATTTTATTTTTTTGGGTTCAATATGAATTCCAATTAATTGAGATACATACTCATGTTTTTTTTTTTTGGAATCGTTGAGTTTGTTGAATGTTTGTGGTATTGTATTGGACTATTGTACATAACTGAATATTCACTTTGATTGAAAAAAATAAGTAAAAGTTTCAATTACATTGAACCTCTTTCCAGTATTTGGCATAAACCATGGTTTTATATATGAATTTTCTTGGGAGCCAAACACAGATTGGTAGGCAATATAAAGTGGGTTGGGTTTCTTTTTCCCCAAAATGGAATGGAAGAGAATGAAGTTCTAAGGCCTCCCGTTGGATACCCTTATGGCAGTCATGTAGGTCATTTTATTAGTGAGATTGACATCAATGGCTAATGATTTTTTATTTGTTTTGCCAAGTGAAAAATTATTCAGTTATTCCGAAGCATCATCGTGACGTGTCTGCCTAATATATATAGATTTTATTTGGTGAGAAACCTTAGTGGAGTAGAAGTAACATCGTAACACTGACTTAGGTCTTTTAAATAGTGAGAAATCTCAATGTGAAAGCAAACTTTAGTTTCTCCAAATTGGCTAGGACTATATTTAAAGCCATTCATGTCCATTAGGCCCTGAATCTAGAACCTATTATGACCCCAACATAGGAAAAGAAAAGAAAAGAAAAGAAGATTGTGTTCTATTAACATGACATCAATTACCGCTTTATTCTTCTTCCATAATTTTTTATTTTTCATTTTGATGAAGTGATGAATTTGAGTTACATTTTAGTTTGCTGGTCTCTTTCATATTATGATGTAGGACTACTTACTGGCTGTGCAACCTCAGTGTAAGTAAATTATGGGCTTTTTTAAGATGATAGCGGTGCTGGTGATTGTGTTGTTCTTGATCGTAGCTATCGCGGCTTGCCTTTTTGGTAGGGCCAGGGGTCGTACTGAAGCAACAGGAGTTCCCCAGTATTACGGCCCTTCAGTACCCCCATTCGCAGTTCAATCTCATGGCCCCCAGAAATAGGGTTTGCACAAGTTGAGTAGTTATATGTACCTTGATACCAAAATGGACTTGTAATAACAAATAAGGTCACATTTGATTTGCGGATAAATGAGCAGAATAGGACTATTTCATCCTGGAATATCTTATCCTACCGCATTATCGTATCTGCGAATCAAACATAGCCTATCAGAACTTCCTTGTCATAATGTATAGTCTTTGGGGATTGCATCATTGGTGTGTAATGGACTAGGATTGTAATTTAATGTAAGTTTTTAAATAAATTGTAAATCAGTGATAAAGTTTACTATTTAATAATTGAAATGATCTGCTTTTTCATGATTTTACATTTTTTTTTTGATCTGACCACTGATGATTTGCAATTTCCCCATTCGGCTAGTAAATTGCTTTGGCCTGCGAGTGCTACATATGTGACATGACTCAGTTGTGATTGCATTTGATTATTGTCGGCCTACTTCAACTTATTCAAATTTTCTCAGCAACGGATAAGTGTAGTGTAATCCTTTTCTCTTTTTTTATATATTAAATTATGATTGGTTTATTATTCTGCTCTCCCAAGCAAACTCAACCGAACAAAAACATTTTTTTGGGTACCCAAAAAGAAAATGTTTGGGATCCCACAAAGGAGGACCTCCACTATCTTCAATGATGTATTAATCATTGATATGTTTTAATTTTTTTTTCTATCCCTGATAGTGATGTAAATAGTTCAGATCATTTTGGGGATTGGGTAAGAAATCTCACCAAGCAAGCTCTTGATCCGGGGATAGGCTCCGTTTTATATTTTCTTCTCTCTATGCCTTTTTTTTTTTCTTTGTATATTTCAATTTGGACTCGTATTGATAATTTGAACCGTGTATCTCATAAGTTTTGTAATAAAGGTCATCTATTAAAAAAAATAAGTTTCATCGAAAAATTATAAACACGGGAATAAAAAATATTTTATTTTATTAAGTTTATGGTTTAAATTTACAATCACATATGATGTTCATTTTATAAAATAAAATGTAATTTTTTCTTTCGTTTATAATTTTTCAATGAAATTGATTTTTTGTATAGATGACCTTTGTAATAAAGTTTACGAGATTGACTATTTGGATCATTGGTGTAAGTCTAAATTAAGACTTATAAAAGGAATATGAAGAGAAATAAAGAGATGAAGGTATGAAGGGGAGCTTATCTCCTTGAGTTCTTTTGTTGGTAAATATGCCGAAAATCTAACCAAGTGAAAAGTAGTCCATTTACTTGGCTAAAACAACCAAACTTAGTTTTTAAGGATTTGAAATTGATATTTGGATTATGTTTACGTATTTTGTAATACTAGTGGAGGTGCACGCGTTGCACGTAATAATTTTTCTTATATTTATTTTTCTATTTTTTTAATTTTTAGCTTTTATAATAGTTTTACCTTTTGAACCAATTTGGTTTTTTTTTTCTTTTTCTTTTTAAATTTTTTTTTAATGTTTAATGTTTATGTTTAAAAGTCCAAAAAGTGTTTCAATTTTTCAATATTTCATCTTTGATATATTTTTGTATTTTTAGGTAGTGTTTTGTTATATAAAATGATTGTATAATGAAATTAATATTATTACACAATATATATATTTTTATTTGCTTAAATTATACACATCACGCGTGTGAAAGGCTAGTATGAATAACATAAATATATAGATTTATGTATGGTAATTCTCGCATATGCCTTATTTGTGTGGTGGGATTTAAACTATGGATACAACTCCATGTCCATTCTATGGAGTCGTCTATTGTTTGGTTGAAAATTGGTGGTTAGATTGGTAGTCTAACCAGATTTCATGTCCTTCATATGTGAGATTATTTTGTCAATTGAAAACAATAATATATCTATTCCTACGTAGGAGGGGGCATTGAATGTATGATAAAAGAATAAAAATTAGTATAAACATTTCATATATTATCTCATATTTTGATATTTCGTTTTAAGCATTAAAATTTGAAAGTAGATTGAAACCAATCACATAAAATAATTGTTGGGTATACCTCCTTATTGGAGTGTGGGACCCAATTGATTTATTAAAAGAGTTTTAATTTGGCTTGGTTTAGTATAATATATTTTTATATATTATATTTGAGGAGACCCAATTCAATTTGGATACAATTAGGATTTGATTCCACAAAGCCCCATATTTAATATATATTGTTTATGTTTCTTGCTTGGTGGGAAAAAAAAGAAAAAAAGTGGCGGCTTACATTATTTTCTGAGAACAGTGCCGAAGATTGGAATTTTTTGGTTCAATTTCGGTTTTTGTGAAGCTCAGTTTTTGGGGCATCTTCGGTTGGTGTTTGGTTCGTTATTTTGGGTCTTCTTCAACTCTGGTTCAGAAGATTTTGGTTCTTCTATTTGGTGAGGTCTTTCCTCTTTGTTTATTTGTGATTATTTGGAATTCACCTAAGGGTGGTTTTGTGAGACCATTAGTGTCTCGTTTGTAATCGTTTGGAACTTATTTGGTTGATAGTGGAATCGGATTTCGATCCCGTGGACGTACCTCACATTGAGGGAGCCACGTAAAAATTCTTGTGTTGCTTTTGATTTAATTTTTCCGCATTAGTTTTTATTCCCATTGATTGATTTACTTGTGGGGAATCATCGATTTTCCCTAACAATAATTGTAGTCCATATCATATGGTTAAACTTATTACTATTAAATATATAATTCACCGGGTTGTTTTATTTTTGTTATGTGTTTGTATTTAGAAATCACTTGGTAATTAAAAGGTGAAGAAATAAAATGCCCAACTAGCATTGTAATAATATTATTATTTAAGGTGAAGAAATAAAACATACAACTAACATTATTATTATTATTTTGAAACAAAATAAGTAATGGAAATTGAAAGATAAAATATTTTTACAAAATTTATTTATTCTCTAGTTTAATCCACTTTGTGGTTAAACTTTGGGAATTTGTTTTATTGCTATTTTTCATTTCATATTGATCTTTGTCATTTTGTACTTTTTCTGCTACAATCTTTCTCGATGTGCTATCCTTGTCATTTATTTTGTCTAGCCATGTAATAAATATATATATATGTATGTCCAGAAGTAAGTTTTAGCGCATTGTAAAATTTGCTATTCTTACCTTCATATAATAACAATAATAACAGTATAGTTTTAAATTAACTTCTTTCCTTTGTTATGTTAGTATGTTACAGATGTGACCACTACAAAAAGATTGACTTTTAGCGACGGTAAAATACCGTCGCTAATACTCCTAATGCCGTCGCTAATACTTTTTGCGACGGCAAAATAACTTTTTGCGACGGCAAGAGGGGGACAAAAAGTGACTTTTTGAGACGGCAAGTGTGCCGTCGCAAATAGTTCCGTCTCATATACCCAGTTTTCTTGTAGTGGACACTATTTATGGGTTTGGCAAACTTGTCTTTTCTTTGGATGTTATGAATTCAGTTGTTGGACATCTAATAATTTTCTCAGCTGCTTCAAATAATGTGATATACAGTTGTCTTTCTCTATCTCCCATTAGCAGACAAAAATGTACAATATGAAGGAGAAAAATAGGTTTTAATAAAACCAAGTTTGACTACCTGCTTACGGACGTGAAGGGGATACTTACGGTTAGCCAGATTAGGGTTGTCAGAAGCAGGAGGATCAATAGCAGGGGCAGAGACAACTGGTGGAGGGAAAGCCTTGTGACGAGAATAGATTAACAACGGAAGAGGAGAATAAGTAGGCGGAGGAGGAGGTGGAGAGGATGGAATAGACTTATAGGGTACAGTAGAGAGGGACTCAGCAGAAGGTGTAGTAGGAGGAGAAGAAGGAACAAGTTCATGGGGAACAGTAGAGATGTACTCATCAGGAGAGACCTCAGAAGGAAATGGATCAATGTGAACCAAATCTTCTTTAGAAATCGGAGTAGTGAGAGGAGAAAGCTAAAAGTAAGCTAGACGCTCTAGGAAGGTAATGTGGTGAGAGACATAAAGGCGACGGGAAAGAGGATCATAATAACGATAGCCTTTCTGACTAAGATTGCATCCCAAAAAGACACACAGGATAGACCGGGCATTAAGTTTTGTCCTATCTTTCCGGGGAAGAAAGACAAAACATGCAAACCCAAAAATATGAAGGAGGGAGTAATTGGGGAGTTAGGAAAATAAAGCCTTATAAGGAGACTGATCGAAGAGTAGGGGGGTAGGCATATGGTTGAGAAGTAAAGCAGTTGTAAGAATGGCTTCCCTCCAAAAGGGAGCCGGAACAGAGGTAGAAAGAAGGAGAGATCTAGCTGTCGTAAGGAGATGATAGTGTTTACACTCAGCATAACCATTTTGGGCAGGTATGTTAGTACAGGAAGTTTGGTGAATGGTACTTAAATTGGCCAGACATTCACAGAACTCAGTTTTAAAATACTCCCCACCTAAGTTAGACAATTTAATGGTAGACCTAAACTGTGTAGTGATCATAGACTGAAAGTTACGGTATATTTGGTAGAAGTTAGATTTATGAGTCATAAAATAAATCCAAGTATGGCGGGTGCAATCATCAACAAAAGACACATAGTATGCAGAACCCCCTTTAGTAAGAACAGGAGAAGGTCCTCAAACATCAATACGCACAAGAGAAAAAGGAGAAATAGAAATAGAAATAGATGTACTTTTATTAAATGGTAAAGCTGACATTTTGGCAAGTTTACGCCTCCAACATTCATTAATTTGACTAAAATAAACATTACCCAACAACCCTGATTGAGCTAAAGATCGTAAGCAGACAACAGACAAATGACCAAGGTAAGAATGCCATAAGTGAAACTGACTCGACTAAGAATCTAACTGAAACGAGGAAAGTGTAACTGGAAAGGTGGATAAGGGGAGATGCAAGCTTTCTACCACATATAGATCTCCAACTCTACAGTTGATCCCAATCTGATTTTTGGATACCCGATTTTGCACACAGCAGACAGAAAAGGAAAAGATAACATCAAAACTAGAAGCATCAAGTTGACTGATAGATAATAAACTGACAAATAGCTGAGGGAGATAGAGAATATAAGAAATAGTAATAGCAAACATGACAGAGAGTAAGACAGACCTAATAGACAGAACAAACATACTAGACCCATTAGCAGTATTAATTGTAATCAGAACGGGTGGGGGAATATAGATTTGAAGTAAGGAAAGATGAGGAGTCATATGATGAGTGGCGTCAGAATCAAAAAAGCTAGATAGAAGAACGGATACCTGAAGAGAACCCAAGTAAACTTGAATGAAGAGAGATAAGAGCAGAGGCAGATGAGGGTGGCTGAGAAAAGGACAGGATATGCTGAAGTTGTGCAATCTAAGCACTCAAGGAAGCCAAGTTAGGATCGAGAGGTGGAGTAGATGTAGTATAAACGGCAAGAGGTCAAAAAGTACCTGGAGTAGGACTGCGGAACTGTGTCGGAGTAGACTAGCGTCCTTTCTTGGGACAATTGTTCTTCCAATGACCCCTTTTATGGCAAAAAACACACTCATCTAGACCTAATGGTCCTTTCTTGGGTTTTGTAGTGGCCTGAAGTAGATGAGGAAGGGGAGTCGATAATAAAGGAGGCTTAGTAAGAGCCAATAAAACAGAGGGAGATAGAGTTTGATCAGTCGTCTTAAGATGGGTTTTCTTGGAGATGAGCTCATGAACAATAACATCCACAAAGGAAAGAGGAGATCGGTGAAGGATGCCACCGCGGATAGCCTTATATTGAGGAGAGAGAGCTGTTAAGAACTGCACTAGACGACCTTGCTCTCAAAACTCAATATAAGCATCTAGTATCTTGAGACTAGGTGGTTTCATAAGAGCCAACTGATCCTAGAGACCTGTCATCTCAACATAGAAGTTTTGAATAGTGAGATCCCGTTGACAAG
Organism: Camellia sinensis; assembly: GCF_004153795.1. Lineage (NCBI taxonomy): Eukaryota > Viridiplantae > Streptophyta > Magnoliopsida > Ericales > Theaceae > Camellia > Camellia sinensis. The sequence goes on from NW_021026923.1 coordinate 1,775,760, forward strand.
CACTCTAAATAGTTGTTTCCAACTCATACCGCTTGGCAAAGTTGGACTGCTGATAAACACCTAGTAAATAATTTCACACCTCATTGGCAGTACTATACTTGGAAAAACATCATTCCAATACAGTCATCCACATAATTATGAATCCAGGTTTGAACTTGGGCATTATCATTATCCCAAGTATCACAGATTCACAGGAAGTCAAATATCTTTCCACTTTCGAGTCCGATCGACGAGGAATAGAACTAGAAACATAGTACCATTTTTTTCTGGCCAAGAAGAAAATTCTTCATAACATTGACCTAATAGGCATAATTGCCACCAGTGAGTTTGCATTTGATGACTTGAATTTTAGTGTCCGACGTTGTAATAAAACAAAGGTATGGGTCGAAGTATAAATAAAACAAATTAGGGCTTCAAGTGTAAATACCCAGAACCAGCAGCAAAGAGAGAAGTCAGCGAGTGAGATGCGAGTAAGATGGATTTCACGAAGCGAAGTTGAGCCAGAGAGAGGCTTTGCGAAAATGACACCACCGAGAGAGAGAGAGATCAGACCTTTACGAGATAGGTTCTTCGTGAAGCAGTTGTGTAAGTGAGAGAACGAAGTCGAAGACAACCAGAGAACGAAGCAGAGCGCGAGTGAGCCCTTGCTACCTCAAAGTAGAGAGAGAGAACAAAGAAGGACCCTCGCGAGCATGATCAGTCCTAGACGAGAGATTTACGACTTTAGACCAAAAAACTAGAGAGCCTTCATGACTTTAGACCAGAGAAAGGAGACGACTAGAAGCACCAAGTCGACACACTGAGAGTACTGTGAAGACTAGCAAACACAACTTCGACTAGCGATCGTGACTCCGAATTAGGAACAGATGGTTCACCCACCCAAGTTGAAGACAACCAGTGAATCCGAGAGAGCACGAATCAAAGAACAATGGTGACAGTTCTAGGGACGACTCTGATACCATGTAAGTATTCTGAATGAAACTGTATATTAGTCTGAATCAATAAAACAAAGAATACATCACTTATATAGAACTCTAACTCCTAAGCTTAAAAGGAAACTGAATACATCATAGAAACCGAATAGAACTCATATACTCACAGATGTTACAAATGTAAGTAAATTATGAGGTTTTAATTTTGATATTTAATAAATGCAAAATATTGATTTGTGTTATTATGTAAAACTATCACATAACTTAGATGATATTCTGAATTTGAGTTCTTCCATTTATTGCATTATGCTCCTTGTTCATTTTGATAAACTTTCTTATTGCATACTTTGCAAGCAATATAACAAGGTTGGTTTAGATTGTCTATACGAAAGAATATTGCTTTGAAGGAATAATGTATATTCTACGTGGATATTTTTTAGCCATGGTGTATTAATATTAATATTAATTTTGTGAAGTAAAAGAAAAATTATGACATTTGAAAATTTTAACTATTATTAGGGTGATAAATTATGTATCTAAAAGTCAAGTAATGAATGCTTTATCAATTTTTTTATCTTCATTTGTTCGGGACTTTGCTTATTTGTTGCCCATAATGTTGTACCTGGCTTGCTTTCAATTATTTTTTTGATTACAACTCTGTATAATATTTGTTAATTTTCTTATTGTATAAAATTGTAAATATAGAAATAGAAACAATGTTTTTTAATATACCATTCTCCAATACTATCAGCTTCAAGTATTGTTGCATTTATTTGAATTGTAATTGTTGAGATTGCGTATAGATATTACACTTGATTCAAAAGAAAATTGTGAGTACACATTGAACAATATAAAATTGTAAATATATATAATTAATAATTTATATATTTTCATCATGAGTCAATAATAATAATAATTTAATATATAATATTATCTTAAATGTTCAAATGTATCTGCATAAGTTGACACTTTTATTTTGGATATTGCAACTACTAGTCTTTCTTTTGCCATATCTTCTAGAATTTCTCTTTCATTTTGGCTACATCCCCCTATATGTAAGAAGAATAGATTGAGAGTTGTGACAATAGAAAATAGAAAATTTTAGTACTTTTAATATATATATATATAGATTTTATAACTTAAGAGTTATTATAATGTATATCTTGAATCTATCAAATGGATATTTCTTTTCATTAATTTACCAATTGCTTTGTTCTCGTAATCGATGAAAGAGACTCAACATTTTGTACTTAGCCAAATACATCAAACATAATAGTAAAAAATAATTTAAGATTTACATAAAAAAATGTTAAAGACATACTAATAATACTTTTGTTTTGTATATGTTGTTTGATATGAGAGAACGGGACAAAGTTATATGCAAGTGTATCTAATTTGATTGTCATTTTGCCATCTTGTACTTGTGTTTGAATAGAAAGTGACATTTCAATTTCTTTGTGAATACATGCAAACTTTTGATTCACAAGTTTAACAAGTCCATTGAAAATGAAATATGTACTGTCCTTTTAAAATGATCAAATTATTAAAATAGAACTCTTATCGTGATGGATCTCATCAGGTCAACCGAACAGTCTAGCCACAAATATGTACAAGAGGGAAGTTTAGCTTCATATTAAAAATGTTACTTCCCTAAACAACACTTACCTCTAATAGAATTTCTCACATACACAGATCTTAATGATTAATATATTATATATAATTATTGATCAAACTTCCATTTAGTCAAGACTATAAACTATTATGGGCAAGACCAAATTCAAGGTATAGATGAAAAAGGATATCCGCCACAATATATGAACAGTTTTTTAAGTCCATTATTAGAATTCCTTAATTGTTCTTATTTTTATGGGAAAAATTACCATCCAATAGTAATCTTTAAAAATTATTATATATTAATAAAAAATTTACGATTTTAATTATTAATATTTATAATTTTTACCACTCTTTTTCCTAAACACCACTGATGAGTTATTTTTTCTATTTTATTGTTTTCCAAATATATATATATATATATATTTTTATAGAGAATTTGAAAAATACATCTTTATTTTTTATTTAAAAAAAATAAATCTAGGATAAAGAAAAGGGGAAAACTTGCTAATGATAAACCCACAATTGGAACTACCAAAAATTAACAAATAAGAAACACCAAAAGCAGCAATTGAATAACACTATTTTAATTTCTGAATAATGCACGATAAAAAGGAAAAGAAAAAAAGAAAAAAAAAATTGTATTTACTTTAAAAGGATGGGTCTAAAGTGACTTGTGTTGAAACTTCTTTATCAAAAAATAAATAAAATATAATTGGTGTTTCAATCATACTAATCGAAATTTAGAGATTTTATGGGTATGAAATCCTTTGATCAATTTCAGTATAATGATTTAGAGTTGTTGTTCCGAATTTTTAATTTTAAAAACCGAATGCGACTATTTTTCTTCAATTTGTTTGTAAATTCTATAAGTCAAAAATTTTATGGCATAAGCAAATAGTATACATACATATTTAAAAAAAGAGAAAGAAAGATAATGTTAGGTATTATGAAAGAAATATCATGAAAATCGTTTAAGAGGATTCTCTAATAAAAGCGTACATCTTAAATAATTATGAAAAATATATAATTGCTCAACCAAACACAAGATTAGAGACTTGACCATACCTTGTTATTTCATGACTCGACCTTTCTATTAATTTTCTTTTTAGTGCTTCAGCGTCTTGCTCATAAAAATAAAAAATGAAAATGAAAAATAAAAAACAATAAAATATAAAATAATAAAAATGAAAAACGATTTCATTAGAAAAAAGCAAGTACTTTATTGTTCCTGTCTAAAAATGTCTCCAGCTAATATGTTTTTTTGTTTGTTTGTTTGTTTGTTTGTTTTTTTAAGGAGGAAAAGCACATTCCATTACTAATTGTAACAGTTTACATTTGTAGCTAGCTCATGGACTGGTTTAATTACAGGTCTTCCTATTTTAATAATACTAAGAAAATGAAGGCTGAATTGCCATTGCTTTCTGGTCTACTTGTTGATTGTTGTCATTTTTTTTTTGATCGGCTGATTGTTGCCATTTAAACAAACCCACGCTGCTCCTGCAATCAACCCATTTTGATCTCCATGACCTATCAATTAGGAAAGTCCACATTGTTGAGCCTCCCTCTGTAACTGCTGCTTCCTGCAATTCTTGCTGGTTCAATTGTGTTGCCTTTGATTTAATTTTTCCGCATTAGTTTTTATTCCCATTGATTGATTTACTTGTGGGAATCACATCGATTTTCCCTAACAGCAACACCATCCGTTCCTTGAACAAAACTTATATAATTTCTTGTCCTTCTCCATGATGCCATTCGATGAAAAAATTTATTATTACGGTCACCAAAATGCATCCACTGTTTCCGAGGAAGATCATCCAATAACTTCCGAAGTTCTTGCTCTCATAAAACCGCCTCATCTTGATGGATAAATGACTGAACATTCTGAAGTTGGTTGCGGATATCCTCAATTTGTCCCTATATACTTTTGAAAGACAGCGAATTCCAATTCTTTAATGCTGTGTTTGGTTGGGGGATTGGAGAAGGGATTTGAAAAGGGAAATGAAAAAAGTAGGTGAAATGTGAATAAAATATACCTACATTTCACACAGTTTTACATGCCTTTTCCATTTCCCTTTCCAAATCTCTCGCCAAATCTCCCAATCAAACACAGCGTAAATGTTTCATTGCAATCAAATGTCGTTGACTCATTAGGAATTGGCTAGAACCGTGAATTGGCAATTGCCAAACCTTTTTAACAATATCCTTCGTTGTGTCATCCAATAACCGAACCGACTCAGACCACCTCCATTTTGGACCTTTGTTAGCCCAACAACATGTATCTAGCAACATAGGGTTGTGATCCAACCTTTGAATAGGAAGAGTAAATAGTGAAGCTTTGTTGAATTCTTGGAACCATTGGGATGAAACTAAAGATTATTACACCAGGTACACCTTCCATCACTTTCATATCATACACTAGCCTAGCACAAGCCCATAACTCACTTCACATATTCTTTTCTTCCTTGGAGGCTCAAACACCACATAGGAGGAAGAGACACACAGACTGGGCTGACCTACAGAAGGTTGAATAATGGGTCGATTACGTGTATCATCTAACTGCATTGGGCTAGAGTCCATTGTGTCCAATGGGCTACCAATTTGAAAGGCTTGAATATTATTAATGCGACACTCAACTAGAGGAATATTCATACGCTGGCCCCACTTATCCCTCTTAAGAGCCCTAACTACTTCATCCACTGTATTAAAGCTGTTTTTTTTTTTTTTTTGGTTACATTGGAAATAAAATAAGACAAGGGACTAAGCCCGTTCCATAGAACAACCTAACATATCCGCAACAAGTAAACTTCTAATCTCGGTTAGGAGTTCTTGCACCACCAGCATATCCTCTGGTTGGGCTGCTCCAAATTTGGCAAGAGCGTCAGCACACAGGTTACCTTCTTTCCAAACATGTTATACCGTATAGTTGCAGCCTCTTAGCAAAATTTTGGCATCCTCTACTAGGCTCTTGAAAGGGTAGTTTTCAGCTATGTTTTCCTCCATCAGGTGCACAACTTGGGTTGCATTTGTCTCAATAATCACATTATTTAACTCTTGTTGCAGGATTACTGTCAGTCCTTTGTACACTGTCCAGAGCTCTGCTTCCAGGCTGCTCCCTGGTTAAAGTCTGCCGTAATAGCCACAGACCCATGCTCCTCTTTCATCCCTAATCAGACCTCCAAAGCCTCCACCTCCTCCTATTGTCCTACTTCCATCAATGTTGAGCTTCAGTTTTCCTGCAGGTGGGTAATTCCAAGTGACAAGTTGGTAAGCTGGTCTAGAAATAGGAACAAAATTGAGAAAAGCTGGATGTATTTCTCTAGAGTAAGCTAATATGAAATTGACACTCTCTTGGTAACCAGAGGTTTTTCCTTCAAACACAAACAAATTCCTGTTTTTCCAGATCTTCCACAAAGCTACAACAAACACTAGATACCAAGAAAGGTCTGCATTAAAATGAGTTTTATTTTTCATATTACTCATTAGCCATTCCATCCAACTTTTCCTTCTCATATCAAACTACCACTGTCTATTGAACAAAGCAAGCCAAACTTCTTTGGCCTTAAAACAGTCTTTAAACAGATGCTGAATGTCCTCAGTCTTAGTACAGCTGGGACATTTAGCATCCTGAGTAAAATTTCTTTTCAGTCTCATGTTGTTAGTAAGAAGTTTGCCATGCTTCACAATCCATAAGAAACCTTTAAGTTTGTGAGATACTCTGAGTTTCCACAACCAGTTCCAGTCCTCTTCATTGTTATTAGTATTCAAAACAGCCTCATAAGCAGTAGAGATAGAAAAATTCCCATCTGGAGTCCCCTTCCACAGAGGGAGATCCCTGTTTAGGTTTCTTGGAGGGGCAGTATGCAAGATAATAGTAGACAAATGAGGTGTAAACATGGAATTCACAAGAGGCTCATCCCAGTTACCATCCTCTCCCAACAACTCTCTCACATTAGCATAATCTGAGAAAGTGTTCTGGGAAAGAGGATTAGTCACTAAGACAGAAGCTTGAAAGGAACTAGTTCCACACCATCAATCCTTCCAAACATTGATAGATTACGCATCACCCACTTCCCATTTCACAGTATTCCATAAAAGAGGCCTGGTATTCAAAATGCTTTTCCGAACATGAGAAGCATTTTTCCCCTTTTTCTAGTCATGGAATGAAGTTTGCTTTAAATATTTCTTTTGCAGAAACTCACACCATAGACCACCTTTGTTGCTGACAAGATGCCATCCCAGTTTAGAGATCAAGGCTAGATTCTGGTCTCTAGCTTTTTTGATCCCTAAACCCCATCTCTTTGATAATGCACACCACATCTCATTTCCAAAGATGGATTTTGGTCTTCTCCAAGGTATGACCCTAGAGAAAATATCTGTTTAGCTTATCAATGTCATTGCAGACAGATATAGGTAAGAGCATAGTTTGCATAGTGTAATTAGAGATAGTAGAAGTAACAGATTTGATGAGGGTAGCTCTACCAGCCATGGATAAGGTAGTAGCTTTCCACCCATATAGCCTTTTTTGCATTTTAGTCAGAATATCAGTGAATAACCCTTTGTTCATTCTACCATGCAACAGAGGCACTCCTAAATATTTCCCTAGATCTAGAGAGAGTGGGATCCCACATATAGTACTCAGCTCTCTAGCTCTCCTGCCATCAACATTAAGAGAGATAAAGAGCTTAGACTTATGTGGGTTAATTCTCAGTCCAGAAATACTACAAAATTCATCCATGACATCTCTAATGGTCTCACATGTGGCTGTAGTAGCCTACCCAACAAGCATAAGATCATCAGCAAAAAGAAGATGAATCAGACTAGGCCCACCTCTAGAAATGTCCATACCTTTCTAGCTTTTTTTCTCAGCTTTAAAACTAACCATATATGACAGTATTTCAAGACAAAGAACAAACAGATAGGGGGAGAGGGGGTCTCCTTGCCTCAAACCTCTTTGAGGTTTAAACTCTTGCAGAGGTTCGCCTTCCCAAATGATAGCAGTGCTCACAGAGGTGACACAACACATAATAAGCTCAATAAAGTTTCTATCCAAGTTAAATTCCTCCAAGGTTTGCTTAAGAAAATCCCAGGAAATATTATCATAAGCTTTTTCCGAGTCTATTTTTAAAATCATACCCCCTTTCTTACCCTTTTTAAGGTTCAAGGTATGTAAAATCTCTTGAGACAGAATAATGTTATCACAGGTATTACGACTAGGAATGAAGCTACTTTGATTAGGTCGCACAACCTTATCTAGGAAGGGTCTGATCCTACTAACAATAATTTTGTAGATGATTTTATAGGACACATTACATAAGCTAATGGGTTTGAACTGTTTCACATGCTCAGGATTTTCAATTTTTGGAATTAAAGCATCTAACTTTTTATTAATAGCACTAGGGATGTGATTAGTTTGAAAACAGTGTTTAACATACTCATAGACAGACTTATCAATAACTGACCAGAATTTATGATAAAACACAGCCTGGAAACCATCGCAGCTAGGGGCTTTGAAGGCACTGGTGTGCTTCACAGCCCTCCACACCTCATCATCAGTGATGGCTTTAGTAATCTCAGTATTATCCTTAATGTTCAGTTTACAATCCACCAAATTGTTCTAGTGGTCCAGATAGCAGGTAGGGGTCTGGGTAAAAAGATTAGTAAAATGGTTATGAATCAAGTCTTTAAGTTGATCAGAATTATCAATCCAAACCCCATTATCATTCTTAAGCATCTCAATCTTCCTTCTTTTTCTTTTGGCCAGAGTTATAAGGTGAAAAAATTGAGTGTTTCTCTCACCTTGAGTAATCTATCTGGCTTTGGATTTTTGGAACCAAAGAAGCTCTTCTTGATAAAGAACTTTATTATGTTGATCCACCAAGTCAATTTCTAAATTGTGGAGGTTATGGGAATAATGCTGAGCTTGGGAATTTTGAATCCCTTCAATTCTTCCCAACAACCATCTCTTCCTTCTGAAGATGTTACCAAAAACCTCTTTATTCCAAACACTAGCATCACGGGCTAGAGTTTCAAGTTTCTTACTCAGAGAGGGTGCTTGTTTACCCTAGCTATTGGTCACCACAGAAGAAAAATCCTCATGAGTGATCCAAGCTGCCAAAAATTTAAACGGTTTACAAGAGGGGTTGAAAAGAGACTTACCTCGAGTGAACACCATTATGCGAGAATGATCCGAGTACGTGCGAGGAAGATTTCAGACAGATCCTTCGAGAAATGTGAGTCTCCACTCAGTATTACACATTGCTCTATCCAATCTCACCATAATGTTAGCCCAGCCTTTGCGATTATTACTCCAAGTCAGTCTTGGTCCAGTGCAACCCAAATCCATGAGCTTACAATTATTGAGTCTCTCATTAAATTTTTGATTTCTTCTTTGATCCTGACTTCGGCTCTGACTGTTGGATTTGTAGAGACTTCGTTTGTCACTAGTAGATGTGAAATCATTGAAGTCACCAGCTACTAGCCAAGGCTCCTTTATATGTTGTGCAAGTGTCTCAAGATGATCCCAGAGCTCATTTCTCTGCCTTGCAATAGGGCTTGCATAGATAGCCGTAAGTAACCAATCTTGATAGTCTTGACGAGAGATGGTAGCTGTGATTTGTTGGGAATTGGCCTCAACAACGTGAACGTTTACCAAAGATGGTTTCCAAAGTATCCAAATACCCCACTCCGGCCAACAGGATCAACATGAGTTGAAGTAGTGAACCCCATACAGTAGAAGAACATGCCCATAGCTGTAAGTTCGACTTTGGAGAAGAACAATAATTTCAAGTTTATGGATTTGGACTAGCTCACGCAAGTTTCTCTTGAATCTCTTGTTGCCTGCCCCCCTACAGTTCCAAATTAGCAAATCCATGGAAGGTATAGTATGAGAGGGTAACGGTTGCTGATCATTTAGCTTCAGGTAACCCCGTATGATTGAAGGTTCACTTCCATCGACTTTTGAGGATTCATTGAGATGTAGTGGCACATCTCGGTTGCATCCACTGATCACCACTATTGGATTCTCAACTTTGTTTCTTCGTTCCACTATTCGGAGGTGATGAGGTGAAACACTTCTTTGCCTGGTGTTAAACACACTAGAACTCTGTTCTCATTCATGGTGTGCATCTCCATAGGGTAGTTCTCTCATTCCTCTTTCATGTTTGTCTGGAGGTTCTTTTACCTTGGGTCTAATGGGTCTCTCTACAACTTGGGTGGGATGGAGTGGCTGAATCAGGCCGTTGCTCTGGCTGGGAGCCTGGTTGCCCTCAACTGTTGGCAGGGAAATAGGCTCTTGCTCTGAAAGTTTCTGAGGAATTGATGTCTCACTTGCCCCCAACTCTGGCCCTTGATCTGGAATCTCCATTTCAGTATCCTTTTTTTTGCCCAGTCTAATCTCTTCTAGTTTCTTCACTTTATCAATCTTAGAGTTGTTATACTCCTTTCTCTCATATGGTTTGGCTCTATATTTAAAACCTCCCTCCAGTTGGGCTTTCCCTTTTTGGCCCGTTGCATTTCTTGCTTGGGCTTTGATATTATTATGGTCTTCTCCTCCTTCTTGAAATGTCTCAAATCTATTCTTCTGTTGAGGGTTGTCTCTTCTTGGGCTTGGGCCTCTTGTTTTCCTATTAGACTTATTTGCTGTCATCCACAACCCAAACTTGGTTGGGCTGGGGTCAATATTGTGAGATGCCTCATTTTGTTCTTCGTTCCCAGCGGTTTCTGGTCCTTGAGGAATTGTCTTCGGCAAGAGTCTGTCACTGCAGCTTTCTCCCCGATGACCAACCCTGCCACAAGAAAAGCAGAATAAGTGCAAATGTTCATATTCAACATTATATATGTATTTACCTAGCGCAACTTGGAAGATTAGTGGCTTTCGGAGGTCCGTTTCAACGCAGACCTAAGCATATCGTCCTCTTGCTGCCATAGCTGTGTTGATGTCAATCTTTAGAGGGGTCCCCAATACCTTCGCAATGTGGAATAAGACTTTCTTGTTATAGTATTCGATGGGCAGATTAGGGAATCGCACGCACATGGCTGTGGTATCCTCTTCAGTCCATCCGATTTGAAATCTTGCTGCCATTTTCGAATAGTGACATAATGATCCATGGCTACCCAGGGTTCACCTGTGAACACCTTAGTATAATCTTTCATCATGTCAAATTTCACGATAAAGAAGCCATGGCCCATATCTAGGGCTTCGAAGTCACCTTGTAGTCCCCAGATTTTGGTGACTTTGGCCATAAACAACTTATAACTTATAGTTTTCCCCAATAATCTCATTATCAAACATTTTCTCTATGGTTCCCTAACTTTCTTCAACAAGCTAGGTGGGATTTTTACCTGGGAGATGCCATCTCTCTTCTCCTCCATTTTCTCATCCTCTTTCTCAGTTTGGATCGTACAACTTGCTTTATCTTCATCGGAGGACAACACCATACATCGTAGTCAAAGTTTTTCTCATATGCATTCTCATTGAACCGTGAACGCATGATGGCTTGTTTGAACGATTTCGGGGCTTCAAGAACCTCAGTAGTCCCCTAGTGCACCTTAATCGCAGGGTCCCCATGATTAAGGTCCTTGTCCTCCGCTATGTCTTGAAGGCTTTGAGGTTTGGCAATAAGTTCTTCTTTATCGGCTTCCAGAGGCACAGATTCGCCCATGTCTGTATCTTCTTGATCTGTAGAGCTTTTGATCTTTTTGGTGCTTCGGATAAAATGATCATTTTCCTCCGATGAGCATCCATGTCATTATTTAGGGCATAGAGTTGCAGCGCGTTGTCAACGGTCATTTTTTCTTCTTTTCTAAGCTTCTTTGACCCATTACTTCAACACCATCTTTTATAGCTCTACTATGATTGTCGTCACATGGCTGCTCCGTCACTTTCATTGCGTCACCATCCATAAATTTCAAGTAGAACCCACTAATCAAAGGTTGATCAGTGGGAACCCATACTCAAATATGTAGAAACCGAATATTACGAGGCATAAGCAGATCTGTGTATATCTTAATCACATCCTCAATAGCTTTACCCAACCAAAAACCTGCTTCCTCCGTAAAACACTCCAATGGCAATCCGTACAACCTGATCCAAATAGACATCTAATCCATGACTAACTGATCAATCACCATACCCGATTCCCGGTAATCAACAACTAACAACGCTCATTTTATAGCATAAGGGCCATTCGTTGCAATACGATTCATGACATGCTCATGTTCAAACAAAAACATAAGGAAATTCTTACTGCGACCATAAACATAAACAGATCCTTCCAACCTCCAAATGTCATTTTTATGTAGTTGCATTACATACAATACGAAATGACACACATTTGGAACATAACCAATCAAGCACTGCTCAAGTTCATGTTGTTCAAGATCCCAAGTTGCATGCTCCATGTCCATACTGAGACCACTGCGAATGTGATGCCTTTTTGGTGGAACAAAAACTTGACTAGGATGGAGTCCCTTTCGTTTGTTAGAATACTCACTCAGGGACGGATCCAGGATTATGTCTTTAGGGGGCTACTCTGTAGCTTAAAAAATTGGAAGAGCTACTCTATATAATTTTGAAATTATCTACAAGAAATTTGGTGGTGCAAACTCCTACAATTTTAAGTTATTTTAAAAATTTTAATATAATATATGATATTTTTCAAATTTCTGGGGGTGCGGCCGCGCCCTCTAGCCCCCTAGATCCATCATTGCTCATTCCCAACCTCCGTCCTGCTACTATCGGTTTGACCACCTTCACGTATTAAAGGGGTTGCCATAAAACAGACCCCCATGCACTAAGACCAGAGAATAAAGGACAAAAAAGGAGAACCTAAAAAGAAAAAAGGATCCAACAACCTCGAGTTAATGTAAATGAATACATATTTGAATTTTTTATTTGGATCTAACAATAAAAAATGACTGTTTGTTTTTCTTTTGTAGAACTATATATATTTTAAAATTGTGAAACTGTACTGATATATTTTGTCAAGTGAATTTTATTTACCACTAATTATATTTTATGAAATGATGTTATATTTAATTATTGCTAATTGTAGCAATTGAGAAGGTGAATGGTTAAGAAAATTTTTGATGCAATTAATTTTTTGAGAAACCATTTCATATTTGTGAATAATTGTGAGAACACCACAAATATTTTTGGCAGAGGTGATTGTTTTTATAATGATAAATTTGGACTTATGTGATTGAGCTCTTAAGTATTATTTTGGATGGTATTAAAGTGTGTGATTGTCTTCTAAATCTATTTTAAAAGACTATCTGGATATATTACATCGAGGGGGATAAGACTAAGCCCGCACAAATACAATAACCAACCCAACCTAGGACGTAGAGATCCTATGACCAGGTTTAATAGGAAGAACGAATCATATGGTGGTTGTAAGAAATGCACTAAATAAATTTATTTATTTATTTATTTTTGTCTATCGTTATGGTGTGAGTTCATTTATCCTGTAATGTTTGGAGGGTTGAGTTTTTTAACTCTTAATAACAACTGTAGCTCTTTATGAGTGGGTTGTCAGAATTACAAGAGCACATTTGATAGATTTTACCTATGTAAGAGTGAAAGTGGGGTTGCTATGATCAGCACAAGGTCGTAACATGCTAGCCATCAAAGCTTATGTCAACACCTAGATTATTATGTGTGGGTAGTAATATTTTATTTCCCTTAAGCAGTCATAGTTCAATTCTGAAACCATTACTGACTCTGGAGTAGAGATCACTATTTTACTAGTGGGGGTTCAATGCAGAGCACATCTTCATGATGTACAATATCCCTCTTTGCCTGATAATTTTTGTGTCTTTTTAATATTAAAATTAGTGGGGGATTGTTCTGCATAGATGCATTCATGTTATTTTAATATTAAAATTATATATATGCATTCATGTCTATACATACATTATTTCATAAAGTGCAATTAATAATTACATAATAATGCAATATGGTGAATTGAAGTGTTTGAGCGTGAGTTTATTATTCTCAACTAATTACGCATGCATTATGGTGAGTTCCAATTATAGTTCATGTGAAAGGTTATGAGTTACTTGAGTCATTATTGTATGAAATATGATGACTCTTCATTTGTTTGTGGATGTATATAAATTAGAGCATGTGCATCCATATTATATATAGAGAATTGTGACTGTATCTATATATATTTTATATTATGTTTATATAGACATAATTAGGCAATCTGTAAAGGTGTTTTTGTGGTGGAGCTTTGGACTTATCTACGGGTTGATAGAGTCAACACGACTAAAAGTCGGGCTGTTGTATGCTGGGAGAGATAGGCTAATATGTGATATTTTGCTGTATCAGAGAGTGGTAGTTTTTACCAAATGAGAAGGTCTTGAATCTCCTTAAACAGAGCAAGATTACCGCACCTCAGTTCGATTTATTATTGTTAGGTTTTTGTAATTGGCAATCCCGTTTGACAAAACTCTTTTTAGTTGTAATTTTATTCGTTATTTTATTTCAATGAGGATATGAGTGTTTTGGTTTAGATGTGAATCTAACCCGAATTGTGGTTGTGTAGAGGAGTTTGTACAGACATTCCGTTTTGAAAATCCTAAGTGATTCGTGATTAGATCAGGATTTAAAAAGTTTCAATTCCCAAATATTTAAAACACTCAATCTAAATCATCAAGTACTTACGAAAGTGATTTAGATTGTTGTTTTATGACAAATCAATAAATCGACACAAACGATTTTTACGTGGAAAAATCACAATTGAAGAACCTTCAATTGTAATAAAAAACCACAGGTGAAACGCTACTAACCAATCCACTACTGAAGAAAGAAAGACTATAAAGATAATACTCAAATTACCCAACTCAGTCAATTTGCCTTCAAATCTTCTGTAACTCTTTCACCAAGCCTTCGTCTCAGAATTGATCCACCTGAAGTTGAATCCACAACTCCACTTGTCGAATTAACGACTATGTACAGAATCAAACGCCTTTTGAAACTCTACGTTTGAATCTTCGGAATCCACCGAAGAATAACACTCTTGAATGTATTCGATCAACCTCCTTGATGTATGTACCTTAGATCATGAGTGAAGAACTCTCTCAAAACATCAAGGAACGCTCACAAAAACTCTCCAGAAGAAAACCTTAGAAAACCTCAAAGTAGATCTGGAAAAGTAATCCTAGTCTTTGGAGAAAACCAACTACCTATAGAAATCCCGAATTCTGAATCTCGCTCGAGCGAGAACCTTATCTCGCGTGATTTCCATAAGTGCCTTCGCTCGAGCCACAAAACCTTCGCTCGAGCGAGAAATGAACTCTTTCAGGTTTTATACGAACGTAGTTCTTCGCTCGAGCGTACATTCAGCTCTTTCAGGTTTTAAGCCAGACACATTCCTTCGCTCGAGCGAGAAAGACAAAACAGCACGGAAAATTACAACTCGATTACACAAGTTTGTTCACGGGATTGACAAGACTTAGGGACCCAACAATCTCCCCCTTTTTCAATACTCGGACAAAACTTTCTAACATAATTTCCTAACCAAACAAATCAAGCTAAACAAACCAACTAAAAACCTGAAAAAGAAACAACTCCCAAATCAATCTTGATGAACAAACATTCTGCAAAAAATGAACCAATCTGCACAACATAAACTAAAGAAAATTTGTTATGCAACATAAAAAAAATCAAGACAGCATCATATAGTCCATACACAAAAAATCCAGTCCTATCTGCAAAGATACATCATGAGTAGGAAGAAAATATATATCCCAAAACAACATATATCCCAAAACAAGTAAACATGATATATACCCCTAAAACCAGTAAACATGATATATACCCCCCAAATATCCCAAACATATACTCCCCTTTTTGGTCGGGAGTGACAAAAACACAATCATATACACCTGCAAATGAAACAGTCCAAGAGAAGAAACCAAAATCGTCCAAGGAAAAATAGCTGTCCAACAAATAGCCAAGAACTAAGACTCGGTTGGAGGTGGCTGCTGCAGCTGAAGAACCGAGAGGATCTGTGCAAGCATGGTACTCTGCTTATCAAGTCTGCTGTCAAGGGCATCAAGGCGGCCATCCAAAAGATCAAGGCGATGAGTAACAGTCTGCTCAAAGTGCTGTAACTGACCACGAAAAGAGCGAGGACGCAGCTCAGGAAGATTAGGGGCACCGGCAGCGGCTGCCTCAAACTCCTCCTCCTCTGCAAGGGGATCATCATCACCTGCACCAGAACTCCCAACCTCTGACACACCCCCCCTCACATGAGCCTGACTCTGGGATACTGTGAGCTTTGTGATAGGTTTGACAGGATGTGCAAACTCATCATCATCAGAAACAGGAATATCAAGAGAAGTGAGAAACCGAGTAAGCAAACACCCATAAGGAAACCCCAAAGACTTTCTACCCTCAAAGACCCCAACCATTTTAGAAACAATCATCTCTGGAAGATCAATGGGAAGTTTATGATGAATACAATACAACACATATCTCTGGTCCTGGGAAATGTGCGAGGAATGGGTGGTGACATAAAGATTCGCACACACAGTGATATTCATAAGACGAAACCGAGGAAGCAACTCATTTTGCTGAATGAGGGCCTCGGCGAGCCAAGTTCGGTCAACACCACATAACTCAGAAACAACATGATTAAAATCGACACCTGACCGGGTAAGAAACAAAAAATGACAATTACTAACTTCAGGAAGATCAAGAAATACCCGAAACACATCCCCAGTGATAGCAAGTGACTTCTTCCTAACCCAAGTCTTAAAGGATGCCTGAAGTTCTTTTCGAATGGAATGAATATTGCAATAGAATTCCCGGATGAGACTCAAATTTTGTGGACCTGAAAAATGCAACACTTGATCGCCGCCTAATGAATCAAATAAAGACCGAATGGTAAGAACCTCAAAGGCATTTAGGAGGACATTGCGCTCTAAATGGACTTTACGAGAGGCAAACGACTCCCTAAACAACTTGGCCTTTTCTTTTGACTCGAACTTGTTAGTGTTGAAAGGGGGACGAAAAATAGTGGTTTTACGACGCTTAGACGTCTCAGCCATGAGTAAACAAAACACACAGAAACAAGATAGACGCAGAGCCCAGAAAGACAAGGAACACCCAATAAACAACATCAGAAAACCCCCAAATCCAAACCAAAGTAAACAATCAAAACACATTAGTCCAACATGGTGAGAAAAGCAATAACTCATAACTTTAGCAGAACAGACATGAAATGGTTAGTAGAGCTAGAGAAACATCAATCAGCCATAGAGAAAGCAATGCATTAAAGCCATTAATAAATGAAAACATCAATGTATGGAAACAATGTATGAAAACCATGGACAGTATGAGAAGAGAGTCAATCAGCAAGTGATTCTCACAGGGTAATAGAAAATAAAAAATAAACTAAAGAAAAGCCCCAAATTAAACCCTAACAACATCCGAACTAAATGCAAAGTACAAGATACAAACCATGAACCCTAGATGCAAGAGTCAAACTCTAGAACTAGATGTACTTAACCAAAAGCAACAATGTTGAACCCTAGAGTATAACAGAGCAAAGACACAATCCCATTAAAATCGGAGAAATAAAAATAAAGAGAAAAAAAACTTACCAGACACTGAAACAGCAGATGAAGGAAAGGAAAATACTCTAAAAGCAAGAGATAAATAGCAGAAGATCCAGCAATGACAACCACGAAAACCCTAGAGGGGGAGAGAGAGAGAAAATACGAAGAGGTGGGAAAAAATGAACTGAAGAGCCACAGTTTCAGAATTTGAACCTCAACAGGTCGCTCGAGCGAAGAATTTCTAGCTCGAGCGAGGACACCTATGCTCGAGCCAAGAACTTGTTGCTCGAGCCAAAAACACATGCTCTCAGGTCTAATATAGTAGCGGAAGCACGCTCGAGCGAGGACTCCGTAGCTCAAGCCAATAAGATAAAACAAGACCCCAAAAAAAAACCTTTTTTTTTTTTCAAAAACAAGATACTCAAAAACATGAAGTGAGACTTGGAACACAAGTAGATGATCACATTTGGCCAAACTTGACATTAAGATGAAAAAATCCGCATATCATGAACCCTGTATACTTGCAAATTTAAAAAAAACAATGACACTGGAAATTATGAGCAAAGCAGATAAAATATAATCAGTGATCATAAGCAACATGAGAATGTACAACTCAAAATCCAACATGAGATCTCACAAATAAAGTGTGTGTGTGCAATCCATGAGAGTCCACTAAGCTAGAGTTAATCCTCGTAGTGATCGGATGGCTGGACCTCCGGCAAGAGTAACTGAACATCACAGAGAAAAGTCAAACCACTAGGAATCACGGGGTATTTGTTGAGTAAATGCGGAGGCTCCCCCTCAATCAATGAGTCTTTTTTTTTTTTTTGACTTTTTCTTTCTTGTGGGCACTCACTGGTGGCATTCACGCTCAAGAGTATGGAAACCAAACCAAAGAAAAATGAAATCAATAATGATGGCTTGGTTGGTGCCTCTGAGGTAGCCTTTTCCTAATGCCCGGACTCCAATGAACTGAGGGAGAAACCGTGGAAGTGAAAAATGATGGTAGATGGTTAAGAGACTCAACATCACCCATGATATATTAGTATCGGTCAATTCCACTGTAAAAGTACAAGAAACACTGTTAGTGGTCCATAGAGAACTTTGATCACTTGTGCGGAAACCCCTGCAACAATTCATCTCAAGGAAGTGTACAGAATGAGTTCATGAGGTTAATGAGCATGGGCATTCAAAATGAGCTATGAACAAAGAACAATGAGATCTTGTAAGCAGCATGAGTAGTGTACATAAAAAGTTGGATGCAAGAAAAACAGATATCAATGACAATGAGATTATAGCATCCAAGCACACCTAAAGCCAAACATTCACACCCACTCAAGAAACAAGTAACACTCTAGTGATCGAGCATGACACCCAAAGTTTTTCTAAGGAACTCAAACCAAAGATGATCAAGGGGTTTTGTAAAAATATCAGCTTTTTGATGCTCAGTGGGAACATGCTCAAGAACAACAAGGCCCTCTTCTACTAACTCTCGAATAAAATGATGACGAACGTCAATGTGTTTGGTGCGAGAGTGTTGGACAGGATTTTTTGAAATGTTTATGGCATTTGTGTTATCACAGAAAAGAGTGAGAGTGTCCTGTTTGATCCCATAATCATGAAGCATTTGCTTCATTCACAGCATTTGTGCACAACAACTCCCTGCAGCAATGTACTCAGCCTCAGTAGTCGAAAGAGAGATGGCATTTTGCTTTTTACTATGCCAGGAAACCAGATTATTCCCAAGAAAAAAACACCCATCGAATGTACTTTTCCTATCATCAGCACACCCTGCTCGATCGGCATCAGAAAAACCAGTAATTTTAGTTGTAGTATCAGTAGAAAACCAAACCCCATACCCCAATGTCCCATTAACATATTTAATGATGCGTTTGACAGCAAGTAGATGAGACTCTTTAGGACTGGCTTGGTAACGGGCACAAACACCTACACTGAAAGCAATATTTGGACGACTGGCTGTGAGGTAAAGAAGACTCCCTATCATACTCCTATAAAGAGTAGGATCAACATCAGTACCAGAAGTATCTTTGGAAAAGTGAAGACTGGTGCTCATGGGAGTGCGTGCATGTTTGGCAGACTCAAGACCAGACTTTGACACAAGATTTTTGGCATACTTAGACTGAGAAACAAACATACCTGAAGGAGTCTGTTTAATTTGAAGACCTAAAAAATAAGACAACTCTCCCATCATGCTCATCTCAAACTCATGTGTCATGCAATCCGAAAAATATTTCACAAGATGATCAGCAGTGGATCCAAACACAATGTCATTAACATAAATCTGAGCAACAAGAATATGAGACTTAGTATGTTTCAAAAATAAGGTGTTATCCACACTACCCCTTTGGAAATCATTATCAAGAAGAAAGGTAGTAAGTCTATCATACCAAGCCCGAGGAGCTTGTTTCAATCCATATAAAGCCTTGTCTAACTTGTAGACATGATTCAGACATTTAGGGTCCTCAAACCCTTTTGGTTGTTCAACATATGCCTTTTCTTTCAAGTACCCATTCAGAAAGGCACTTTTCACATCCATTTGAAACAATTTGAAACTAAGAAAACATGCAACACCAAGTAAAATACGAATAGATTCGAGACGTGCAACTGGGGCAAACATCTCATCATAGTCAACACCCTCTACTTGTGTGTAGCCTTGAGCAACCAACCTAGCTTTATTCCTAACCACAGTACTATTCTCATCAGATTTATTTTTAAAGATCCACTTGGTACCTATCACATTCATGTCTCTAGGTCTGGGAACTAGAGTCCAAACTTTGTTACGTTCAAATTGACCTAATTCTTCATGCATAGCATTCACCCAACTATCATCTAGCAAGGCCTCTTTAAAGTTCTTAGGTTTAATTAATGAAACATAACACATATGTGATACCTCATCCCGAATCTGTCTTCGGATTTTCATTCGATCCGATACACTTCCAATCACCTGCTGAGCTGGATGATTTAGTTTCACCCTTGCTGATGGTTTGAACTCAGGACTTGTGGTGACAGAAGCAACATGAGTGATGTCCCTTTGAGCACTCTTTGGACTTGAACTTACCTGTGAGGATGGTGCTGTAACAATTCTTGTGATTGAACCTCAGCTTCTCTTTGACTTTGTGGTTCAGTATCCAAGATTGGAGACTCACCATTGTCATCCTCATTTGTTGCTGGAGTAGGGGAACCTGTATCATCTATAAACACATTGATAGATTCCATTAAAGAAGAAGTTCGCAGGTTATAGACTCGAAAAGCCCTACTAGTGGTTGAATACCCTAGAAAAATACCTTCATCACTTCGGGAGTCAAATTTGCCCAAAGGCTCTCTATCTTTGAAAATGTAACACTTACTCCCAAAAGTTTTGAAGTATTTTACATTAGGTTTCAATCCCTTCCACAATTCGTATGGAGTTTGTAAAGTGTCGGGCCTTAAATACACGTGATTTATGACATAAACAGCAGTATTTAGGGCTTCAGCCCAAAACTTTGGAGGAAGTTTCTTACTAAGGAGCATGACCCTAGTCATTTCTTGAACAACTCTGTTCTTCCTCTCAACCACTCCATTTTGTTGTGGAGTAATAAGTGCAGAAAATTCAAGCTTAATTCCATGCATATCACAAAAATCCGAAAACGAACTGTTTTCAAATTCATGACCATGATTAGTTCGGATTCTTATGATACGCCCAATGGAAACACCCTGTTCATTTTGAATTTTAAGGACTAAGGCTTGGAAAGCATCAAACGTATTAGATTTTCCCCTTAAAAAATTTACTCATGAAAATCGGGTAAAATCATCAACAGTTAAAAAAATATGTCTTTTACCTCCAATGCTTTCAGTGCGAGTAGGACCCATTAAATCCATGTGAACCAATTCAAGAGGACGTTTGGTTGTAAAGCTGTTCACCTTTTTATGTGGGGCACGGGTCTGTTTTCCAAGTTGACATGGTCCACACACATGGTTCAGATTCTTACCCAGTTTAGGTACTCTTCTCACAAGCTCTTTGTTGGCTATCTTAGTTAGGTCTTTGAAATTCATATGACCTAATCTTTGATGCCACAAATCAATGTTACTTATGATGGCAGAGTGACAAGTGAGATCATTAGTAGTAACAATCCCATAGCAGTTATCAGATGTGCGAATCCCATGCAAGACAGTGTTTCCCTTTTTATCCAAAATTTCACATTTATTTTTTGAAAATAATACTTCATGATGGGAATCACACATTTGACTAATGCTCAAAAGATTTGCTTTCAGACCATCAACAAGAAGAGCATTTTCGAGCTTGGGAAGACCAGCAACACTTATAGAGCCTTTACCAATGACTCTAGAAGTGCTACCATCTCCAATGGTAACAATTCCTCCTTCATATTTTTCAAGGGAGGTGAAGTAGGATTTGTTACCGGACATGTGACGAGAGCAACCACTATCAAGATACCACATGTGTGAGTCATGTGCTTTTAGGGCAGTGTGTGTCACGACCCAAACCCGGCCCTATGGGTTTAGCACCGTAACCGGCCAGTAATCCGAGATTACCAAAGGCCTTCTTAACAGTAATACAGTAAAACAGAGTACAGGGCCTAGCGGAAGCCAATACAGTAATTAAATAATGTCCAATGAGCTGTGACAGTCTGTATGCCAAAAAGATTTTTCATGCATTCATACATATACAAACAGTACAGTCTATACAAAATTTACAGTCACACAGTACAGGGACCTAATCCCTTGATAACAGTACAGTAACACTCGGTCTATACAGAACAGTAAAACAGTACAGAAGGGGGAATTGTAAAAGACCCCTAAGCCTTAACAGGTAGGCTCGGAACCTCGCAGTGAGGCACATAGGCTGGCTTGACAAAACTGGAGTCTAACCCACGCTCCTAACTCCGATCTGGTGGCTGAGCACCTACATATATATATAAACAGTGAGCTAAAGCCCAGTGAATAACATAATGCGTAAAGAGGTTTAGAATGAATGTCCTTACGGTAATGAAAACAGTTCAATTCAATCAGTATTTCAGTTGTTCAGTACAGTAAACAGTCATATGTGGTACATCCAGTAGCATAACAGTAACAGTAGATCTTAAAAGACCAAACAGTAATGATGGCCATCAATCAGTAAACAGTAGTTCGACTTTTTTGCCTTGGTAAAACTTGACTGCTAATTTAATTAGAATAAAAAAATAAACAATAATAGAGTGGCTGGTCTTGTACGCCAACCAGGTGCAAATATAGTCTATATATATCTCTCACAAACTCCCATCCAATATCATCACTTCACAACAACAACAACCATTCATCAACTTCTTTGGGCTACTCTTCTTCTGTAGCTCAAATCCCTCTTCTGAGTACTCCACACTTGGGCATTCAACTCCTTCATCAGTCAGGTATACCTCTCTCTCTCTCTCTCTCTCATGCACAGGCATATGTGTGAGCTTCTCTCTTACATACATGCATATTTATGCACATCAAGGGCTCCAATGGTGATCCAAGTTGTGTATCGTTAATCGGGTGACATAGTTATAAATCGATACGTATGTATTGAGAATCAACTGATAAATAGTTATAAGGGGATGTATCAATAGCAAAAGATAAAAACTCCACTTGGTAAAAAATTAAAAACCATGGTTTGTGAGTCGAGGTGCCCAACAAAGACCGCCAACTAAAATCCATCGTAAGGCCTCTCAAATACATTTCTTGTATCAAAAATGATAGTGATTTTTTTTTACTAATACAAACGTGTGTATTAACACAATAGGTGTGAATTCTATGTCCATGTGTTTAAATTAGAAGAAAAATTAATTATTAATAACGGTATGTAGCAAAGTTATTTATAAATTGTACAAATGTTTTTTGACCTTAGCAATATGAATACTAGTTGTTGATTTTTATTTTTTCCTTCTTCTCTCTTTCCAATCATATACAATTAGCTTCATGAATATTTTTTGTTTCCTTTTGTTTTTGCATGAGTATCATATATATATATATGTGTGTGTGTAACTTTTACATAATTTTATGTAAAAATTGACGGTTTCTTTATCACCACCCCCACCACCCCACACACACGTGGCGGGTGGTGGGTTTTGGATTCGGCCGCCGATAAGGCCTTCCATTAGCAGTTTAAACATATGAACATGAACAGATAATCATACTGTCAACAGATAAAATGCAATTTAACTAACATATACTCAATCAATTCGGTTTCCAATTTCAATCAGTCAGTTCAGTACTTTAATCAGTTCAATTATCAGTCAGTTATCAGTCATTATCAGTTCTGTTTAGCAGTAATCGGTGATTATCGGTAATCAATCAGTCATTAATCAGTAAACAGTATGAGGGTTGTTACAGTGTGAACAACTAAACAAGTCAAATCATCTTTTCTCACCCAAATCTTTTTGGTCTTGGTCAATGTCTTGGCGTTGTGAACACCCTCACGAATCTTGGTATTCTGCCTAGACATGTAAGGTTGTCTCCTAACCCAAAAAGTATTCGAATTTCTACCCTTTTGAGACAGCTTACCAAACAATTCATAGTAATAAGGACGAATGTGGCCATACCTACCACAGTGATGACAAATAAAAACAAGTTTTACCTCTTTTTTGTTGATCTTACCCCCTTTAGGTAGATGAAGAGAGGGATCATCCTAGTCTATCTTCAACTTTCCCTTTGCTTGAGTCTTTGGGTCATGTGTAGTAGAGGCTTGTCCCTTGTGAGTTGTCGCACCAAAGCCTAGCCCACTTTTGTCACAACCCATTTGTTGAGACCCGAGGATGTCTTCTAAAGATTTGGAACCTTTGTTCCACATGGCAATAGTGGCTCTAGCAATACGGAGTTTTTCATCTTTCTGACAGACTATCTCTCCCAATGTAGTTTGTGACATCTCAAGTATGTGGAATACACCTTTAGAAGTTCATTCCTTTCAGTTTCATAGGATAGAAGTTTTCCACATAAGTCTTGCCTGTCACTTGAGATCTTGATGATATTCTGTTTTGCTGCTACAAGTTCTCCTTTCAGCTTGACATTCTCACTTTCACATGCTTTGAGCTTGGGAGTGAGTTTGTCATTGATTTTAGATAGATTCAGAGATTCATCATAAAGCTTTTCGTTAGCTTGTTGTAGATCATCACCAGTGATCTCATCATTGTCTTCAGATGTAGATGTTTCATCATCATCTTTTTGCTTCTCATTCTTCTTGATCTCATCCAGTCGAGCAACTAAGGCAGAAAAGTTGCTGGATGGTGGTGAAGGTGAATTTCCTCTTTCATGGAATTGGCTCAAAATTTTCCATGCCTCTTTAGCCTTTGTGCAACGAACAACCCGTTGCTGTTCTTCAGCAGAAATTGCTCCATGAATAGTGATCAGGGCTCTTTGATTGCTCGGATTGTCAGCATTTTCTATATCTTCTTCAATGGCTTACCAGCCTTCTGGGTTAAAAGCTCTCAGAAACGCCTTCATTCTGATCTTCCAATATAGGTAGTTACTCCCATCAAAGGTGGGAGCATGATGCAAGTTCTGACCACGAGCTAATTCTGCTGGCTTTGGAAGAGGTTGAGTGAAAGTGGACCAAAATGCCATGAAAACACTATCCCCGTCTTCACCGGATTCAGGTTCTTCGGTTTCTTGTTCCAACCCGCTTTCATTATCCCAGGTCACAGTGTAGACATTCTTTCAATTCTTTTTCGAAGGGCATTCAAGGGCAATATGACCATACCCTTGACATTCATAGCACTTGACCCCTTGTCCCTTTACAATCTTCTTTTCAGTTTTTGGAGCAAGTTTTGGTGGAAAAGTTTTGGGTTTTTCATTACTCTTGTCTTTTGAAATAGGGTCTCTGAAATTAGGCTTCTTTTTCCTCAATTTTTTTTTAAACTGTTTAGTAAACATAGTCGTTATCTCAGACTCTAAATCAAATTCAGTCTCCAGAGTTTTTGCAGTCTCATGAGCACTAGTGAAAGCCACACTATCTTTTTGTTTTTTCTTTGAAATCTGGTGGGTTTCATAAGTCTGCAAGTTTCCAACCAACTGATCAAGCTTGAGGGTATCAACATTCTGAGCCTCCTCAATGGCTGTCACTTTTGATTGGAACCACTCGGGTAATGACCTCAAAATTTTTCCAACAACTTTAGCTTCTGCGATTTTTTTACTGAGTGTGAAACAGGAATTCATGATATCGCTGAGTTTTGCATAGAAATCATCAAACGTCTCATCATCGCGCATAAAAAGGGTTTCAAAAGCGGAGGTGAAACGTTGAAGTTTTGACCTTTTGATAGAAGTAGTACATTCGTGAATCGTTTCCAAAATGTCCCAAGCTTCTTTTGCTACCTCACACGTGCAGATACGACGAAACTTTTCAGGTGTGATAGAGCAAAATAGGGAATTGAGAGCCTTACTGTTCCAACTCGAGTTTTGGTAATTAGTTGTGTCCCATTTATCAAGGGGTTTAGGAATATCAACACCATTAATGGTGACAGTAGGTTCACTCCACCCATAGATCACGCTGTGCCAAACTTTCTCATCGATGGATTTTAAAAACCCTCTCATACGAGCTTTCCAATAAGAATAGTTTGTACCATCGAGTAAAGGAGGTCTATGGGTCGAGTTACCTTTACGAATAGAATCCATATCACTAGTCACACAAAATCACACTCCTATAGTTTTGATAAAAACAAAGAGTGACCTGCTCTGATACCAATTGAAAATCCTAAGTGATTCGTGATTAGATCAGGATTTAAAAAATTTTAATTCCCAAATATTTAAAACACTCAATCTAAATCGTCAAGCACTTACGAAAGTGATTTAGATTGTTGTTTTATGAAAAATCAATAAATCGACACAAACAATTTTTACGTGGAAAAACCACAATTGAAGAACCTTCAATTGTAATAAAAAACCACGGGTGAAACGCCGCTAATCAATCCACTACTGAAGAAAGAAAGATTACAAAGATAATACTCAAATTACCCAACTCAGTCAATTTGCCTTCAAATCTTCTGTAACTCTTTCACCAAGCCTTCATCTCGAAACTGATCAACCTGAAATTGAATCCACAACTTCACTTATCGAATCAATGACTACGTACAGAATCAAACGCTTTTGAAACTCTACGTTTGAATCTTCGGAATCCACCGAAAAATAACACTCTTATATGTATTCGATCAACCTCTTTGATATGTGCTTCTCAATTCATAAGTTTAATACTCATTCAATTTTATCAAGGAAAACTCACAAAAACCTCAGAAGAAAACTTCAAACAAAACCCTGGGACTCTTGAATAAGATCTGGGAAAAAGTAATCCTAGAAAAAGACCCAACATGCGAATTTATAGAATCTGTTCACGGGGTCCGCTCGAGCGTGGGAACTCCCGCTTGAGCAGAGGCTTAAAAAATTGATCAATATTATGTAAGAATATCATTCTCCTCAGAAGTTTCCACAACAACTATAGTCACCAAAAGCCAAAGAACTAGAGAAACAAACAAAAACCCGATGAATCTTCAACCTTGTGATCACATTTTTTAGAAAATCACCAATCCATCATCCAAGTTTCAAATATCAAAACACAAAATCAATTACTCCACTTGTTAATGAAGATTGGTGCATAGATGCATTCATGTTATTTTAATATTAAAATTATATATATGCATTCATGTGTATACATACATTATTTCATGAAGTGCAGTTAATAATTACATAATAATGCAATATGGTGAATTGAAGTGTTTGAGCGTGAGTTTATTATTCTCAACTAATTACGCATGCATTGTGGTGAGTTACAATTATAGTTCATGTGAAAGGTTATGAGTTACTTGAGTCATTATTGTATGAAATATGATGACTCTTCATTTGTTTGTGGATGTATATAAATTAGAGCATGTGCATCCATATTTTATATAGAGAATTGTGACTGTATCTATATATATTTTATATTATGTTTATATAGAAATAATTAGGCAATCTGTAAAGGTGTTTTTGTGGTGGAGCTTTGGACTTATCTACGGGTTGATAGAGTCAACACAACTAAAAGTCGGGCTGTTGTATGCTGGGAGAGATAGGCTAATATGTGATATTTTGCTGTATCAGAGAGTGGTAGTTTTTACCAAACGAGAAGGACTTGAATCTCCTTAAAGAGAGCAAGATTACCGCACCTCAGTTCGATTTATTGTTGTTAGGTTTTTGTAATTGGCAATCCCATTTGACAAAACTCTTTTTAGTTGTAATTTTATTCGCTATTTTATTTCCATGAGGATATGAGTGTTTAGGTTTAGATGTGAATCTAACCCGAATTGTGGTTGTGTAGAGGAGTTTGTACTGACATTTTGTATCTTGAGCATTCTTTGTTTGCCCTTGGTAGGTCTAAGGTAGAGCGTCCAGGCAGGGTTAAGGGGGCAGCGCCCCTGAAGGAAAAGTTGTTTGATCGCTTGAGTGATTATTTGTATGCTCAAGCGGTGAAGTAGATCATCTAGTATCTATGCTTGCAAATTGAACTTTTGGGAAATATGTTTTATCGCTCGAACGGTATATGTTGCACTCAAGCTATTGGCCTATATGTTTTGCACCACCTTTACTCACACTGCTCGAGCGGTAAAGTGGTGGCTCGAGTGGTCATCACGACTCTGTTTACTATAAAGTGCACCATTTGTTATTTTTAAGGTTGAACCTGTCCAGATTCTCAAAGAGGAGTAAAATACAAAGAATTCTATATTGGAGGTTTATTTATATGAGTTTCCTTGATGTATCGAAGGTGATCAATTGATCGATAAACTACATATTGATAAACATAAAGGGTTGATTTTGTTTGTTTATTCACAAAAAGAGAGGTGTTTATCTGTGGATTCTGAAAAACTTGGGTTTGAAGCTTTGGTGGATTTCAGAGTGGTTCATCGTCGTGAATTCGACTTTGGTGTTATTGGGCAAAGCAATTCCAAGATGAAGACGATGGTGGAAGAGGTACATTGGGTTTGGTTCAATTCGGGAAATTTGCTAGGTAATTAAGAGTACTTTTGTGTAATTTCCTTTTTTTTGTTTTCTTAGTGAATTGTTTTGTACCGTAATTATTTGTCTTCTTAGTGGATTGTTTTGTGGCTTTAAAGTCTGGGTGAATCCGAGGTTGAATCCATAGGGATTGGAATATTCAAATAAAGAATCAAGTGATCAAAAGTAAAATAAAATAAAGTGGAATGAAATTTTTTTTGGATGATTAGAGAAAATAATTGATTAAAAATAATTCGAAGTAACAATAATATGAAATTACTAAGACATTAAGGATTCATTATCAGTGTTTTATTTGTAAAATATTTCTAATTCAATTTGTATAACTCAACTGAAGATCACACAAAAGGTGTTTTCAATCAGAAAATAAAATAGTTATTTTGAATAAAAAATATCTCAAAAAGATTCATTATTTTGATTGATTGATTACATAGTAAAAATCTAATTATTTGATTCACAGGGAATTCTAAGCTTCTACTGTGTTCGGAGTCTACGATAGAACAAATAATTTTATACAACAAAAACTTTACCCAAAAATATTTAAACTAATAAATCAATATAATCTTAACAATAAAAACTATGATTGAATCATAAAATAATTAAAAATAATTTATTGTGATTTCACCCTAATCTTAACAAAGAAAACTAGAACTCAATAAAAAAAAAAAAAAACTGTATTAAAAAAAACGACTGAATGAATGATAGCTCTCACAGTAGAGTTCATATACTTATAATAAAAAAAAAACCCTAAAAAATAATAAGAATATTCTGCGAAAGCCGGTTCGGCCGGATTTGGGGTGGCTGGTATGCGGGGTGCACATTAGTCACTGTTGTGCAGCTAATTTGGTCCATTTTGGGATCCATTTCGATAATCTAAACCGTTCACATTTTAAAATATATCAAATAGAATATACTTGCAAAAGATCAAGTTAATCGGATATCGTTTACCCTTTCATCCACTTACATTTGTATTCATTTTAATACTTTAAATCACAATTGTTATTTATTTTTGTAGATACAAATCTGAGTAGATGAATGTGTAAACGATATCCGATTAACTTAACTTTTTACAGATATGTTCTACTTGATGTATTGTAAAATGTGAACGGTTCAGATTATCGAAGTGAGCCATGAAATGAATCCATTTGACTATACAATAGTTCACCCCGCACAACAACCACCCCAAATCCAGTTCGGCCAAACACTCAGTTATTGATTAACAATTCCAACTCATTCATGTAGTTGTTTCCAACATTCTAAGTTGGCCCACATATTGAGTAAAATTTGCTCATCCTCATCTTTTCATTTATTTATCTTTTTGCCCATTATCACTTCAATTGTCATGTTTTCCTTACAAAGTAGAATCATTTTATTAAACACACAATCAACCATAAATTAAAGGGATTAATATAATAAAAGTGCAATAACATCTAAAACTATTAGAATAATTACACGTTTTTAAGCATTTATTACTAGAAACAGCTAGATTTTGATAGAGATAGATGAGAGTCTTCTGTGAAGTCCATGTTCTTCGTTGGAGTTTGTTTGTGACATTAGAAGTCTCTATTTTGTGATTGTGTCATGTATGGAAGGGGCATTAAGCTCCAAATTTGAAAGCTCTGGAATACAGAGCTCATTGAATGAGTGGAAAAAGTGAAATGGGAGTTACGAAGGAAAAGAGAGCTGAGGGAAATGGTGGTGGCATCACTAAAGAAAATAGGAAATGGGTGAGGTACTGTCGGTGAGAAGAGGAGATGATGGGGTCACTAGTAAGATGAAGGAAAACGAGTAAGGTTTGACCCAAGATAATAGAGTACATTTTACAATTGAAATGGTTGGTCAAGTTTGTTCATAATTTGTAATTGTGATTTGGTATGGTTGAGGTGACAAATAGATTTGCCATCAAGTTTAGAAGCCAAATGTAAACATGACATGTGTGTATAAAAAATTTCTATTAATCAGGTAAACAGAATGAGACAAATGGTTGAAATTGTGGTTAATTTAGAATATTAGGGTTTCAATTGATAAAATTAAAACTCTCACGTAGGTGTAGTTTGGGAAGTGGGTTGGCTTTTTGGCTTTTTTGACTATTTCAGCCTGGGGCTAAAATGCCTAGTTTGGAAAGGGCTTTTTTGACTTTTTGGTGAGGTGTCTTCATGTTAAAGGACCGAACTGCCCTTGAAGTAATTTTCACATTTCAACTCCTTGCCGTCCTTCCTCCATGTCAGCGTCATTGTATTGGTTTTTGTTTTTGTTTTTTTTTTACGTTTTGTCATTTTTATTTTTATTGGTATACATTAATTTGTTTTTATTTTTCAAAAATGGGTTTTCATGTGTTTTATTTATTTTTAAATTACGTGGCAAATGCTAATTTCTGTTTTTATTTTTTTATTTTTTTGGATGAGGCGTATTTTTGTGGTTCTTTTTTCTTTAATTTATGTTTTTGTCATTTTTTTTATTTGTACACATTAATTTGTTTTTATTTTTCAAAAATGGGTTTTTATGTGTTTTATTTATTTTTAAATTACGTGGCAAATCTTAATTTCTGTTTTTATTTTTTATTTTTTTGGATGAGGCATATTTTTGTGGTTCTTTTTTTTAATTTACGTTTTTGTCAGTTTTTTTTATTTGTATACATTAATTTGTTTTTATTTTTCAAAATTGGATTTTCGTGTGCTTTATTTATTTTTAAATTACGTGGCAAATGCTAATTTCTGCTTTTATTTTTTTGGATGAGGTGTATTTTTGTGGTTCTTTTGTTTTAATATACGTTTTTGTCATTTTTTTTATTTGTATACATTAATTTGTTTTTAGTTTTCAAAAATGATTTTTCATGTGTTTTCTTTATTTTTAAATTATGTGGCTACTGCTAATTTATGTTTAAATTTTTATTTTTTACTTTCTTTGTTTTTTTTGGGAAAAAGTTTTTTTCATGTAATTTATTTAAAATGATGTGAAAAATCATAATGTTTTGCCGTGGCACATGATATTTTGTGATGTCTCTTTTGGCTTTTTGTTGTTTTAAACTGGTCTTTTTATGTTTTTAATTGACGTAGCACATGATAATTTTTGAATTTGTTTTTTTTTTTCTTATTTGTTTGACCTTGTTTTTTTTTTCTTCTTCTCAAAAAAGCTTTTTTTTTTGTGGTTTTTGGTTTTTCAAAGTTAGGCACGTCACCAACTGAAAAGGGATTATATTCCCGTGTAAACACATACATATTGTACATGATAATATATTTGAATACAGTCTATTCCATGTGTGTTACCAATGTTAGAAGCCTACAAATATAAGGTGGACTGTTATATATTTCCTAACGTTCTGTTATTACGCATGTACACTAACTTGTCGCGTATGCGAAGTTGCACCAATGCCATATGCGGGTCCTCACCCCCAACCATTAAACCATCCTCGTCATGTTCAACTTCTGGTATGGCATTTACTATTGTCATAGCCTCTTCCTCGTCGCAGATTGGGTGAACAGTTGTTGGATTACCTGTATTTCGCCGTATATAATTATGTAATGCCATTGACGCACCTACTAACTGAACTTACACATTTGCAAAGTCATACCGAGGCATGTCTCTAATAAACCCCCATCGATTTTTCCAGGCACCGAAAGTGCGTTCCACCACACTGCGTAACGACGAGTGAACTTTTTAAATAATTCCCTTGGGGTTTTTGTTGTCCTGTTCCGTTGACTACTTCAGAATTGTTGTTGGTGGTAACGGCTGCCTTTGAAATATGCTAGGTAACCTACCCGGTTTGGATAGCTAGCATCGACAAGACAATATTTTTCTACAGACAGTACAAGAATTTATGACATGAAAATCGACATTGTGCTTTATTTTCAAGTAACGATGTTTGACGAAAAATTATACCGCCATCGATTTTTCAATGCAATGTGTTACCTTCTTCAGGATGTGGAAATGGGACATTGTCATTTGTTAGTATCTCGTTGAAGATGCAACTATCGTGCATACTTCCTTCTCATCCGTACGAAATGAAGATGAAACACATGTCAAAATCGCACGTGGCCATGATATTTTGCGTGTGACAGTATTTCCTAACGAAATATGTTGACGCATCTGGCCCTGTAACCCATGCACTTACATGTGTTTCGTCTATGGCTCCAATACAGTTCTGCCAACAACCCAATTGTATTGTTACTCTTACGGGTACATGTAATGGTTATTTTCATACGTCATGTTCACTTAAAAATAAAAACAAAATAACTAGACTTGGCACAAATAACTGGTGAGGTTTTCCAATAGTACCTTGAACGATAGGTATTTCCATTTAGACTGCACGTATGGATGTATACGATGCTGACTATATGTGGGTCGGCAATGAACAACAGTGAACTCTTTCATGGAAGTTAATATGTTATGCATGTGCCGAGACACAGTCTCTCCCGAATGTTGGAACCGTTCTTGGATTTCCCGATTTTGTATCCCTTTCAACACGTGGATAAACATTACAACGCTTTCTTCAACGGCTAAGCTATGTGGACGTTGCGGTACTTGCAACCCAAAATCATTTACTAATGTCTCACACAAAGCGGAAAAAACTTGCTTTGGCATGCAAACATTTTCCTTAAATCGACCTATATGGCCCGCATATAGTTCGGATATCCATGCATGCCTGGTCAATATAGAAGTATGACATGGCGTTTTAGCATGTGTTTTTCGTACCACTCTGTGACATACTGGCATGCTTGTAAAAATGTCCAGTAGTTTTGTTGTTGCAGCTGTACGGCCATTTGATTAAGCATTTCCCTTTAATCGTCATTGTTACTTCCATCCTAAGGATTCGTCATGTCTTGGTTATTGCGAAACCTACAACAGTGGCACGGTTTCAATTAGTTTGCACGTGATGCATTGACTCAAATGTAATAACAGTTTGCAATTACAGAATGCCGACATCTTTTTTAATGTAAAAAATTTGCGTCACCAATGGCATTACTAACGCATAACAGTAACATACAATTGCATGCACAATGATATGAATTAAACAAATAATGAACCTGGTCATAATTGTTTAGAGAGGGACCATTAACACGGCAATGGCATTACTAACACAACCACAAAAGATGACGCCAATCTAACATAACTGTTTCGCAAACAAAATAAATAAATACAAAAGCACCACACGTAGCCCATCGTTTCACATTTTATTTTTAATGTAAAATTCAAACACAACCATCCTATTCCATTCCAAAAAAACACACAACCATTCTTCCATCCTGAACTCGGACAAACATGCAAACCTTTGTTCACCATAGCTAGCAAAAAAAAAAAAAAATTGAAAAAAGTTTAAAACATGCACACACAACCATCCTGTTTTAGTACAGTTCCAACAATATCTTAAATAAAAGTTTTCCAAAGCAAGAGAAGGGTAGGCATCTTCAGCATTACATCGCTATATCACATCCGGCGAGCCCCAAACAGGTTCGCAAACGGCGCCGACGCAGTACACTGGAGCTGCTTTTATGTAAGCCACCCTATAATGTGGTTGTTATTAGGCTGGCACATCATTACCTCCCGATAATCTGCGTTATCCATAAGTGTCGAGGCGAAATGAAATAGTGGTGTACCAATAAGGGACGGAATATTCGTCAGGTGATGCATGCACTCCGAAATTGTGTACAGTGATTCGTTATCTGTGAGGTGGCTCACTGTAACTTGCTGATTCTGG
The DNA here is from genome assembly GCF_004153795.1 of Camellia sinensis. NCBI lineage: Eukaryota > Viridiplantae > Streptophyta > Magnoliopsida > Ericales > Theaceae > Camellia > Camellia sinensis. The sequence continues at coordinate 1,809,570 of NW_021026923.1, forward strand.
GTACGAGCCACATTTGTTAGATTGTTCATGCTTTCCGCAATAACTGTCGCTCCACTTGTTGCCTTCTTCGACTTTGAAACACTTGTTGATGGCGTCTTTCTCCTTTTCCCCTTTTCAGTAGGAACAGGTTCGAGTGAAGAATCAGAATCCATGTCCTGTACTCTTGCGGGTATCGGATCAGCAAATGGCTGCGCTCCCAAACTGTGCACAGAATCAGATGAGTCATCGGCAGCTTCAGGAAGTTTCTCTCTCGGGGTTCAATGGTGCTTACCAGTAGCTGATGCCCCGGTAAAGACCGTATCCATCAAGTCACGATGTTCCAAAGTTTTTTTCCTGAACTTGGCACACACCTTGTTTATCTGCACAATTGGAGATTTATGAAAGAGTAAGACGTTACATTTCATATAACAAGTAATGCAGTTAATGAAAAAGGTTAAATTTACTGGTAACAGACAAATATGAAATGAAACAAACATGTACTTACTAATTCCATCTTGTCCCACCACTCCTCAGATGCCTGAAACATACTAGTTTCACTGTCAAACCCTATCCCTGACACTCCTTTGCTTGAATCCATCAACTTTGTCCACGCTTGCCACTCTTTTTTCAGATTCGTGTATTTATTCTTCAACTGTTTGAGGCCATGTTTTCTTCCTATTTTTTTCTCAAATTTCCTTGCCAACGACTTGTACCCTGCTTGGCTGATGACTAAGAATGGCCGATTTCCTTTTGTAATCTCATTTGCAATCAACTGCAGGAAAATTCAGATTGAGTAATTGTCCCATGAGGCCTTGTGGCTGAACTGATTCTGTGTCTTTTTAAGACTGCTTGACTTCTCTGTCACAATGCCTTTGCTTTTGGATTAGGTACGCGGAGAAGTACGTATGGAAGCCATTACCAACAACGACGCAGCTAACTAATGTACGGTTACAAAATATCACCATCACATATTTGGTTGTTATATACAAACGTATAATCCCATAGCAGAATAATTTAAATTGGTTGCATGATGCACAATCTATGCCCATGAATAATAAACAGACAAATAGGATGCTAAATTTGATAGCATATAACCATTGCACATTAATAAAATACATAAACAAACATGCAACTGAGCGGTGGACATAGTTATGATAGTCATTAATACGTCTACCCGTTCCTAGTGGAGGAACGCAAAGCAAGCTTATAGCCATACTAAAACATACTAACAACCTCCTAACGTTCCGCACATACTAACAACATCCTAACGTCCCTTAAATACGCAACAACAAAATGACAACGACAATGTATAGCATATACACAATGGATTGTTGAATGTGTATGACATCATCCCGCAATTGCATGACAATGTCGTTTCTGGATGACGCATAGTCTGTGTTCTATCGCCTTGGTTCTTCGCACCAACCAATGCAGTTGACACAGGGCTGATGAGTGCAAATGATGAAACTATTAGTCAATGGGTTCTTAATGTTCATGCAGTTATGACCAGTAATGAATTGGGCACTTAGCACAGGGCAGGGACATGCAAAGTAGGGACGTCCTGGATTTTTGGTGGACCTGGAAATCTTAACAATACAGGGGCCATGTCCACAGGCACACATTCGACGTGGCCATGTACTGAAAGTTACAGTAGAGGTAAACGAAGCCATGCTATGTTTGACAAACATTCGAAAGTAACAATGAATCATAGCAATAATTAGTTTATAATATCCATATTTCAGGTTAAACATGAATTGAATACGCTGATGCACAAGTTTCATAAGATGGGTATACAACCTCATTATTTTATTCATTTTTTTTAATATGTTATGTAGCTTACTAGTTCTGGTTTCACTGTCAACGTGTTAATAGAAAGGTAAAAGTAAATTTCAGATAAAAAAGCCATAAACACCGTGTGTTTACATGAATCAAATTAAGTCAATTAATTATAAATTATAAATTCATGATCAAATTAAATCAATTAAATTTACATGAATCAAAATGATAACGTACAAATACTACTGTCATAATTTACCATTAATGAAATTGATTTTTTAAAAGTATTATTCATCCATAGATTTGGATAGTGGTAAACTTATTTATTAATCCATATGCACTTGCACACATGGGATATATACAACCCAAAAAAACAATAATAATATAAATAAGCCATGAACACCGTGTGTTTACATGAATCAAATTAAAAATTCATGATCAAATTAAATCAATTAAATTTACATGAATCAAAATGGTAACGTAGAAATACTAATGTCGTAATTTACCATGAATGAAATTCATTTTTGAAAATTATTATTCATCCACGTTCTTCTATAGTGGTAAACTTCTTTTAAAATTTATTTTTTAAAAATTATTTTTAAAAATTATTATTAATTTTTTAAAATTTACGTTTTTCATCCACGTTCTTTTATCCATATGCACTTGCACACATGGGAGATATACAACCCAAAAACAATAATAATAATAATAAAAAGCCATGAACACCGTGTGTTTCCTATCGAGAAACAGTCGAGAGAGTGCAAAGGCTTCGAAATCAAGACACATTTGCATAAGCTCTTGGATAAGATTAGTCACCCACCCAAGAAGCTCTATATACACTGAGATCTCAGCAAACAGAATTCATGCAAAATTTTCTCAACACATGTCAAAAAGCTAATCTAATTTTTCTGCTTCTTCAAAACAACATAGATGTTTGTGCATATGAGGGAGAGAATGGGTTTAGTAATCTATCTTCATTAAATGAAGCCAACAAGGTTTGATAAAATATTTTCGTTAACACCTTTGCAATATAACACTTTCCTGTGTTGTTCATAACAACGTACAGCTGAGAAGCTCTCCTACAATATCAATAATATTCTCAATTTACTTCTCTTACATGTATATAAGAACAAATCAAGGAACATTTGGATAAACTCTGTCAATCTTGACAAGATTTCAATTTTTTTAAAGCAATAAACTACTTCATATCTATGTATTTCTCAATTTGTATCATAGATTGATCATAGATTTATATAAGAATAGATTTATATCTATCTATTTCTCAATTTACTTCCCTTACATTTATATAAGAACAAATCAAGAACAAATTTATATAAGAACAGATGTACATCTATCTATTTTTCAATTTACTTCTCAATTAAATCAAGAACAGATTGCTTTATCATGAACAGATTTATATAAGAACAAATCAAGAACAGATTTATATAAGAACAGATTTTTAAAGTACTTCATATGTATCTATTTCTCAATTTTTATCATGGGTTGATCATAGATTTATATAAGAACAGATTTATATCTATCTTTTCAATTTACTTCTCTTACATTTATATAACAACAGATCCAAATCGACTCTGACTTGGATGAAGCCAAAAGTCTCAACTTCAAATAACCGTAATGACCATGGATATGGAAATGTCATGATCTGCATTGAATTATCTTCCTTAGCAAAGATAATTATTGAAAAAAAAGGGATGACAAATTTGAACAGAGCACTGTAATTCTCTGTTGTAGCAAACAGAGCACTATAACATTCTAATAATAATAGACCAATACATTAATTTGATAGACCACTCTAATTCTGTAATTTACTTTCTCTTCGAAACCCTATTTTCATCGGTGGGTGTTATTGGCCCATTTTGCAGAGTAGTGTACAAAACATAAAAATTGAAGAGTATACAAACAATCTGAAATTGGAAATATTTGACTTGATTTGAGAAGTAAAACCAAAAATCCATTTCCCAATTTTGTGTGTATCTGTGAAACCTTCAAAGTCTTCACATTGGGCAGTGGGTTTCCCACATGACAAACAAAAACTAGAGTCCACACAAATTTTAAAAAAAAAATTTGTAATCACCCACTGAAAGGGATTTGATAGATGAACCCAAGCAGATCGGGATGCAGGGGACGTATTTACGCGAAAAAGGAAACGAAATCAAAACTGAAACAAGCATTACTTGAAGATTGGTGGTGTTTGAGACGGTGAGTTATTGTTCGACTCCGTAGATGTACGCCTCAACCGTTCGATTTTGGCAAGGTTCGCGAGTCTTCTTCGACGCCGCATATGTGTACTTCGGTACCGATCGGCTCTGGCAAGCTTCGTCAGATGTCTTCGCCGTTGAGGGTCTCCAAATCACCTCCGTCACTTCACCCTTTTTGTGTGCCCTAGAAAATGTGTTGTGTGTGTGGTGAGGCGATGGCCCTCTTAATCAGAGGAGTGAGTGGGGGTAGTTTGGTAAATCTACCGTGGCATGGGTTGTTGCCACGCATGTGCTTGACTTTTGTCTCCATTTGGCTAATTTAACCTTTTTTGTTCGCTAGTGGCTAAAATAACCCCAATTTGCCTTGCCAAACAGAGGCTTAATTTGTCATGTGGGTCAAACTTTAAGTGTTTTTTTTTTTTTTTTTTTTTTTTTTTCAATGATTCATAACTCTAAATTTGGAGCTTTAAGAGCATCTCCATCATACACATCAAATCCCTCTCTTTAAGGGGATAGTTAAAAAAAAAGCTTGTTAGGCATTTTAGTCAATGTAACTCTAATTTTGAGTTCTAATGGATTGGCTATTGGGCTAGCTACTTTACCATTTTACTTTTTTGGTGGCTACAATTGAAGAGCCCCAGAGGCTCTCTAAACAAATATGTATGTATATATCTTGAATTTTTGTATAGTTATGTCTTTGATTTGAGATTTTATATATTTTATATATGTATATGTGTATCTAGCAATTTTATATGTTCTTTCAATTCTGTTTGATGAATTACGGAATAATTTATTTTGTATTTTGTATTTTTTTTCTCCTCATTCTATAGGTTTTGTATGTTTGTATGGGCAAATTTATTATTATTGCAAATTTATATTAGTAAAATATCAGTAATTATTATTTCTTTGTTTTAAAAATTAATTAAGTTAGTTTGATTGATTAGCTAAAATAAAGAGTGTGATTGAAGAACACAATAACTAAAGTAATTAGGTAAAATAAAGAGTGTACTTTTTTTTGTACTTTAACTAGTGAAAAGTAGAGAGTGTGGTTGGAGTTAGTACTATTTTGCTAAGAAAATTCACTAAACAAATACTCCATCAAGCTAGCCTTTCCAGTTGCCAAATCTTTTGAGCCCCAAATCCTCCCCACAAGTAGCTAGCCATCAAGCCTCAACAAATATATTTAAATAATAAAATATTAGACAAGCATTACACAACTATTCTTTTGAAATTTAATTTTGTTCACATATTTGGTAACTGTATGAACCAACTCTTTTATTACTTAAACTAAGGGGGTATTTTAAATGGTCAAGTGTATGAACAAAATAGTTTTTCTAATACAAAATTGTAAGCTTATTGAAAAACAAAGAATGAATTAAAAAAAATAAAAATAGATTGAAGTGGATAAAAAATAGAGATGAAGTGATATTATTCACATTAGAAAAATATGAACATTAAAAAAAAAAAAACACATTGAAAGAGAGTGGGTTTAAAAATATCCAATCAAAAGTTGAACTATTGAAAAATGTTAGTTTAAAAAATATGAATGTTAGAAAAAAAAAAACATTAAAGAAATAATAAAATAAAAATATTTAAATAAAATAGAAAAAGAATAGAGAGTTTGATGGGGAATATATTTAAAAAAGTGATTAGCTAAAATAGAAAAGTTACTTTTTAGTTAAAATTTGACAAAAAATTTGACTATTTTGATAAAGATGCTCTAACAGTGGCATTAATGATGTGGCATTGAGCAAAAAAAAAAAAAAGACACATACATCAAATCATTCATAAGTAAGAAGTAGAGCTTTTATTAGAACTCTACTTTTTAAACATTTTTGTTTTATAATTATCCTTTTCAAGGATTAATCCTTCTTAAATTGATGTACAAATGTGTTTTTTTTGTAATTTTCAAATTATTTGGCCTAAAAAACACCCGACTTTATATAAATATGTAAGGGTAAAAAGTTAATCTTATTTCCCTCAATAATATTGAGAGTTTGTCTTTATATAAGAAAAATTTAATATACACGCATTGTAAAAAGAATGTACTATAAAATTTTAATTATGTTATTTCCTATTTTAATTATAATTATTATTTTTTAATTATGCCGTATAAATTATATTATGTTTTCTCTAGTTATATCTCGATTATGTTTAATTATAATATTTTTTTTAAAGTATAATTCATAAAATTAAAGCTATACCATTTTTTTTAAATTAGAAGTTGCAGGTGTATATTGTTTCCGTTTATATATTTGTTGTAAATTGGAGAAAACTTTATGCGTCCACAGAATCGATTTATACGGTGTATTTCGTTGAATCACGAATTTATAAACAAAAAAAAACCAAATCCAATCTATAAATTCAGATTTCTCGAATTTCCGAATCTCGTTGTACACCGCTTGTAGTAGCTACTGGATAGTCACACAAATTCTGTGGAAGCAGAGGCGAGGTTTAGTGTTGAATTTTGGGTTCTCTCTCTCTCTCTCTCTCTCTCTCTCAATTGAGTTTAGGGCAAACAACGAGGTACGTAAAGGGTTCTTAGTTTTGATCATCTAATTCAGCTCTGTTTATTTTCTCTTTTGATCTTCTCTTCGTTGATTTGGGTTTGTTTAACTGTAATCAGGGTATTCTTTCAATTCATTTATTTTTATTTTTATTATTCATTTGCTTTTTTAACTTTAGTTTTCAATTCAATTCAATTTCCTGATCAATATTGGCAATATCTGATTTTCATACTCAAATTATGTTCCAATTTTATTTTTTTGCGTTCAATATGAATCCCAATAAATTGAGAATGTAAAAGTTTCAACTCTCCCACATACTCATGGGTTTTTTTTTTTTTTGTGTGTGTGTGTGGAATTGTTGAGTTTGCTGAATGTTTGTGGTAATGTATTGGACCATTGCACATAACTGAATATTCACTTTGATTGAAAAAAATAAGTAAAAATTCCAATTGCATTGAACCTCTTTCCCGTATTTGGCATAAACCATGGTTTTATATATGAATTTTCTTGGGAGCCAAACACAGATTGGTAGGCAATGTAACGTGGGTTGGGTTTCCTTTTCCCCGAAATGGAATGGAAGAGAATGTAGTTCTAGCCCCCCCATTGGATACCCTTATGGCAGTCACGTAGGTCATTTTATTATTATAGTGAGATTGACATCAATGGCTAATGATTTCAATATGCACCCAGAATACTCTTTTCTTGTTGAAACTTTTCCATTTTATTTGTTTTGCCAAGTGAAAAATTATTCAATTATTTCGAAGCATCATCATGACTTGTCTGCGTAATCTTTTTTTTTTTTTGGTGAGAAACCTTAGTGGAGTAGAAGAAACATTGTAACACTGACTTAGGTCCTTTTAATAGTGAGAAATCTCAATGTGAAAACAAACTTTAGTTTCTCCAAATTGGCTAGGACTACATTTTAAAGCCATTCATGTCAATTAGGCCCTGAATCAGGAACCCATTATGACCCAATAAAGGAAAAGAGAAGAAAAGAAGATTGTGTTCTTTTAACATCATGACATCAATTACCTCTTTATTCTTCTTCCATAATTTTTTATTTTTCATTATGATGAAGTGATGAATTTGAGTTACATTTTAGTTTGCTGGTCTCTTTCATATTATGATGTAGGACTACTTACTGGCTGTGCAACCTAAGTGAAAGTAAATTATGGGCTATATTGTGATATCGTTGCCGGTGATTTTGTTGTTCTTGATCATAGCTATCGCGGCTTACCTTTTCGGTAGGGCCAGAGGTCGTACTGAAGCAACAGGAGTTCCCCAGTATTATGGCCCTCCGGCTCCCCCATTCGGAGTTCAATCTCATGACCCCCAGAAATAGGGTTTGCACAAGTTGAGTAGTTGTATATACCTTGATACGAAAATGGACTAGTAGCTAGAAATAAGGTCACATTTGATTTGGGATAAATGGGCAGAATAGGACTATTTCATCCTGGTATAAAACTATTTCCCATTAGATTTTATGACCCAAGGGCCATTTATCCTGTATATGTGGATTATGGGAGCTTCTATTTGCACACATAATATACACTTTTTGCACATCCTCTGTACTACACTTTTTGTACATCCTCTTCATTAAGTGTGTGTATAGAGTGCGTAAATAGAAGCTCCCGTGGATTATTGTCCCAGAGAAAAATTTTATTGCAAAATACCTAAAATATCCTTGCTGAAATATCTTATCCTACCGCATCATCATAACTGCGAATCAAACATAGCCTACCAGAACTTCCTTGTCATAATGTATAGTCTTTGGGGATTGCATCATTGGTGTGTAATGGACTAGGATTGTAATTTAGTGTAAGTTTTTAAATAAATTGTAAATCAGTGATAAAGTTTACTATTTAATAATTGAAATGATCTGCTTTTTCATGATTTTACATTTTTTTTTTTGATCTGACCACTGATGATTTGCAATTTCCCCATTCGGCTGGTAAATTGCTTTGGCCTGCGAGTGTTACATATGTGACATGACTCAGTTGTGATTGCATTTGATTATTGTCGGCCTACTTCAACTTATTCAAATTTTCTCAGCAACGGATAAGTGTTGGTGTAATCTTTTTCTCTTTTTTTATATATTAAATTATGATTGGTTTATTATTCTGCTCTCCCAGGCAAACTAAACCGAACAAAAACATTTTTTTGGTTACCTAAAAAGAAAATGTTTGGGACCCACAAAGGAGGATTCCCGGATTCCCATGATCCCTATTAATGTATTGATCATTAATGTGTTTGAATTTTTTTATTTTTTTTTAATCTTTGACAGTGACATGAATGGTTCAGATCATTTTAGAAGTTGAGTAAAAAATCTCACCAACCAAGCTTTTGATCCGGGGATAGGCTCTGTTTTATATTTTCATCTCTATAAAACAAAAAAAAAAAAATCTCTATACTTTTTATTTTTTGTTTTTATATTATTTTTATATTTCAATTTGGACTCGTTTTGATAATTTGAACTGTGTATCTCGTAAGTTTTGTAATAAATGTCAGCTATTAAAAAAAATAAGTTTTATTGAAAAATTATAAACACCGGAACAAAAAATATTTTATTTTATTAAGTTTATGGTTTAAATTTACAATCAGATATGTTGTTCATTTTATAAAATAAAATGTAATTTTTTCTTTAGTTTATAATTTTTCAATGAAATTGATTTTTTTTTTTGGGTAAATTACATTTACCTCCCCTGAGGTTTCTGACAAATACAGTGACCTCCCCTGTGGTTTGAATAATTACAGTAACCTCCCCTACTTTACCTGACAATATCAAGATTCTCCCCTGCTGTCAAAAATCACTAAATGGTGTCACTTTTTCCTTCAGAAATTACTCTATTGCCCTTCCTTTTAAAAATATTAAAAAATGTTTTTGGATTGGAGGATAAGTTTAGAGTGTTTGGAACAGTATTTTTAGATTTATTTTTTAAAAATATTAAAAAAATGTTTTAAAAAAAATTATTTTTATTTTAAATATATAATTTTTATTTAGATATTTTATTTTAGTTTGTAAAAATTTTAATTTTTTAATTTTAATATTTTAAATTCAAAACACAATTCCACACTCAAATTGTAACCAAACACATAACTCAAAACTCAATTCAAAAATTATTTTCAAACCTCATAACTAAACACATAACTCAACACTCCACACTACTTTCAAAACTCTACATTCAAATCGTAACCAAACGCATAACAAAAAAATAAAATATTTAAAAATATATTTATAAAATAAAAAAAATATTTAAAATAAAAACTATATATTTAAAATAAAAAAATTAAATTTTTTTATATTTTAAAAATATTTTTGAAAAATACAACACACAAATGTATGAAATATAGCGCACATTAAAATAAATAAATAAATATTTAAAATATTTACCCTAAAAAAATAAATCTAAAAAATTTCAAAATACAACTCAAAACTCAAAATATAAGTCAACACTTTTTTTAAAACTCATAACCAAATAAATTTTTTATTTTCAAAACTCAACTCAAAACTCAAAATACGACTTCACATTCAAATCATAATTCTAAAAATAATTTTAAAAAACAAAATTATAAAAAAAAAATTAAATAGAGTTTTGAGAAAAGTTTGGTTTTTATGTGTTTAGTTATGAGTTTTGAAAATAATTTTTTAATTGAGTTTTGAGGAGTTTTGCATTGTGTGTTTAGTTATGAATTTTGAAAAAAAAATTGAATTTTGAGTTATATTTTGAAATTTTTTAGATTTATTTCTTAATTTTATTTTTTTAAGGTAAATATTTTTTATTGTAAATGTTTATTCTTTCAATGTGTGTTGTGTTTACTACATTTGTGAGCTGTATTGTTTAAATATTTTTATTTTTTATTTTACATATATAATTTTTATTTTAAATAAATTTTTATTTTTTATTTTTAATATTTTATTTTATTTTTAAAATATTTTAATTTTTTGAATAGTTATTTATTTATTTTTTACATATTTATTTTTTTAAAAAAAATTAAAATTTTTGATCGTCCATATATATCTAAATCATAACAAATTATTTGGCCAATACTTTAAAAAATAACAAAAATTATTTTTCAAAAAAAAAATAAAAACAATATTTATATATTTAAAATAAAAAAAATTTAAAACTTTTTTTAATATTTTAAAAAAATAAATCCAAAAATATTGTTCCAAACACTCCAAACCTATCCTCCAATTGAAAAACATTTTTTAATATTTTCAAGGGAAGGACAATAAGGTAATTTCTTAAGGAAAAAGTAACACCATTTAATGATTTTTGACAGCAGGGAAATCTTGATATTGTCAAGTAAAACAGGGGAGGTTACTGTAATTATTCAAACTACAGGGAAGGTCCCTGTATTTGTCAGAAACCTCAGGGGAGGTAAATGTAATTTACCTTTTTTTTTTTTTTTTTTTTTTTGTATAGATGACCTTTGTAATGAAGTTTACGAGATTGACTATTTGGATTATTGGTGTAAGTCTAAATTAAGACTTACAAAAAGAAATACGAAGAGAAATAAAGAGATGAAGGTATGAAGGAGAGGTTATCCCCTGAATTGTTTTGTTGGTAAATAAGCTGAAAATCTGACCAAGTGAAAAGTAGTCTTTTTACTTGGCTAAAACAACCAAACTTAGTTTTTAAGGATTTGAAATTGATATTTGGATTATGTTTAGGTATTTTGTAATACTAGTGGAGGTGCACGTATTGCAAGAATTTTTCTTATATTTATTTTTGTGTTTTTTTAATTTTTAATTTTAGCTTTTATAATAGTTTTACCATTTTAACCAATATGGTTTTTTTTTTAATTTATTATTATTTATTTTTAATATTTAATGTTTAATGTTTAAGTTTAAAAGTCCAAAAAGTGTTTTAATTTTTCAATATTTTATCTTTGACATATTTTTGTATTTTTAGGTAGTATTTGGTTATATAAAATGATTGTATAATGAATTTAATATTATTACACAATATATGTATTTTTATTTATTTAAATTATACACATCACGCATGTGAACGACTAGTATGAATAACATAAATATATAAATTTATGTATGGTAATTCCCACATATGCCTTATTTGTGTGATGGGATTCAAACTATTTGTGTGGTGGGACTCAAACTATGGATACGACTCCATGTCCATTCTATGGAGTCGTCTATTATTTGGTTGAAAATTGGTGATCAAATTGGTAGTCTAACCAGATTTCATGTCTTTCATATGTGAGATTATTTTGTCAATTGAAAACAATAATATATCTATTCCTACGTATGAGGGGGCATTGAATGTATGATAAAAGAATAAAAATTAGTATAAACATTTCACATATTATCTCATATTTTTATATTTCATTTTAAGCATTAAAATTTAAAAGTAGATTGAAACCAATCACATAAAATAATTGTAGTTCATATTACATTGTTGAACTTATTACTATTAAATATATAATTTACCGGGTTGTTTTATTTTTGTTATGTGTATGTATATAAAAACCACTTGGTAATTAAAAGGTGAAGAATTAAAACGCCCAACTAAAATTGTAATATTATTATTATTTAAGGTGAAAAAATAAAACATACAACTAACATTAATATTATTACTATTATTATTTTGAAATAAAATAAGTAAAGGAAATTGAAAGATAAAATATTTTTACAAGCTTCATTTATTTTCTAGTTTGATCCACTTTGTGGTTAAACTTTGGGAATTTGTTTTATTGCTATTTTTCATTTCATATTGATCTTTGCCATTTTGTACTTTTTCTGCTGTAATCTTTATCGATGTGCGATCCTTTTCATTTATTTTGTCTAGCCATGTAATAAATATATATGTACGTCCAGCAAGAAGTTTTAGTGCATTGTAAAATTTGTTATTCTTGCCTTCATATAATAACAATAATAATAGTATAGTTTTAAATTAACTTCTTTCCTTTGCTATGTTAGTATGTTGCAGATGTGACACTATTTATGCGTTTGGTAAACTTATCTTTTCTTTGGATGCTATGAATTCAGTTGTTGGATATCCAATAATTTTCTTAGCCTCTTCAAATAATGTGACATACAGTTGTCTTTTTCTATCTCCCATTAGCAAACAAAAATGTACAATATGAAGGAGAAAAATAGGTTTTAGCAAAATCAAGTTTGACCACCTGCTTATGAACGCGAAGGGGATACTTACGGTTAGCCAAATCAGGGTCATCAAAAGTAGGATGATCAACAGCAGGGGCAGAGACAACTGGTGGAGGGAGAGCCTTGCGCCGAGAATAGATTAACAACGGAGGAGGAGAATGAGTAGGCAGGGGAGGAGGTGGAGAGGAGGTGGAGAAGATGAAACAGACTCATGGGGTACAGTAGAGAGGGACTTAGCAGAAGGTGTAGCAAGATGAGAAGAAGGAACAAGTTCATAGGGAACAGTAGAGATGTATTCATCAAGAGGGACCTCAGAAGAAATGGATCAATATGAACCAAATCTTCTTTAGAAACCGGAGTAGTGAGAGGAGGAAGCTGAAAGTAAGCTAGACGCTTTAGGAAGGCAACGTGGTGAGAGACATAAAGGCGGCAGGAAAGAGGATCGTAACAACGATAGTCTTTCTGAGTAATATTGTATCCCAAAAAGACACACAGGATAGACCGGGCACTAAGTTTTGTCCTATCTTTTCGGGAAAGAAGGACAAAACATACAAACCCAAAAACACGACGGAGGGAGTAATTAAGGAGTTAGGAAAATAGAGCCTCATAAGGAGAACGACTAGAGAGTAGGAGGGTAGGCATACGGTCGAGAAGTAAAGTAGTTGTAAGAATGGCTTCCCCTCTAAAAGGGAGCCGGAACAGAGGCAGAAAGAATGAGAGATCTAGTTGTCTTAAGGAGATGACGGTGTTTACGCTCAATACGACCATTTTTGGTGGGTGTGTTAGTATAGGAAGTTTGGTGAATGGTATTTAAATTGGCCAGATACTCACAGAACTCAGTTTTAAAATACTCTCCACCTAAGTCAGACCGTAACAATTTAATGGTATACCCAAACTGTGTAGTGATCATAGACTGAAAGTTACGATATATTTGGTAAAAGTCAGATTTATGGGTCATAAGATAAACCTAATTATAGCGGGTGTAATCATCAACAAAAGACATGTAGTGTGCAGAACCCCCTTTAGTAAGAACAGGAGAGGGTTCCCAAATATTATATACAAGAGAAAAAGGAGAAACAGAAATAGATGTACTTTTATTAAATGGTAAAACTGACATTTTGACAAGTTTACACCTGCGACATTCATTAATTTGACTAGACCAAGGTGAGAATGCCGTAAGTAAAATTGGCTCAACTAAGAATCTAATTAAAATGAGGGAAGTGTAGCTGGAGAGGTGGATGGGGCGAGATGCAAGCTTTCTACCACATATAGATCTCCAACTCTACGGCTGGTCCTAATTTGTTTAGTGGACACCCGATCCTGCACACAGTAGACAGAAGAGGAAAAAATAACATCAAAACCAAAAGTATCAAGTTGATTGATAGATAATAAATTGACAGATAGCTGAGGGACATAGAGAACAGAGGGAATAGTAATAGCAAACATGGCAGAGAGTAAGACAAACCCAATAGATAGAACAGACATACTAGACCCATTAGCAGTATTAATTGTAATAGGAACAGGTGGGGGAATAGAGTTTTGAAGTAAGGAAATATGATGAGTCATATGATGAGAGGTGCCAGAATCAAAAAGCCAGACAGAATAAGGGACACTTGAAGAGGACCCAAGCAAACTTGAATGAAGAAAGGTACGAGCGGAGGCAGATGTGGATGGCTGAGAGAAGGGCATGATATGCTGAAGTTGTGCAATTTGAGCACTCAAGGAAGCTAAGTTAGGATTAAGAGTTGGAGTAGATGCAGTATAAGCGGCAGGAGGTCAGAAAGTACCTGGAAAAGAATTGCGGAACTGTGTCGGAGCAGACTGGTGTCCTTTCTTGGGACAGTTGTTCTTCCAATGACCCATCTGATGGCAGAAAACAAACTTATCTAGACTTAATGGTCCTTTTCTGGGTTTTGTAGTGGCCTGAAGTTGATGAGGAGATGGAGTCGATAATAAATGAGGCTTAGCAAGAGCCAAGAAAACAGAGGGAGGCAGAGTCTGATTAGTTATCTTAAGATGGGTTTTCTCGGAGATGAGCTCATGAACAATAGCATCCACAGAGGGAAGAGGAAATTGGTGAAGGATGCCATCTTAGACAGCCTCATATTGAGGAGAGAGAGTTGTTAAGAACTGCACCAAACGACCTTGCTCCTGAAATTCAATATAAGCGTCCAGTATCTTGAGACTAGGTGGTTTCATAAGAGCCAACTGATCCCAGAGACCTGTCATCTCAATATAGAAGTCTTCAATAGTTAGATTCCGCTGACGAACACTCTGAATAGCTGTTTCCAACTCATACCGCTTGGCAAAGTTGGACTGTTGATAAACACCTAGTAAATAATCTCCCACCTCATTGGCAGTACTGTACTTGGAAAACATCATTCCAATACAGTCATCCACAGAATTATGAAATCAGGTTAGAACTTAGGCATTATCACTATCCCAAGTATCACTGGAAGTTAGATATCCTTTCGCCTTTGGGTCTGTTGGACGAGGAATAGAACTAGAAACATAGTCCCATTTTTTTTCTAGCTAAGAAGAAAATTCTTCATAACGCTAACCCAATAGGCATAATTGCCATCAGTGAGTTTGCATTTGATGGCTTCAATTTGAGTGTCCGACATTGTAATAAAACAAAGGTATGGGTCGAAGTATAAATAAAACAAATTAGGGCTTCAAGTGTAAATACCCAGAACTAGTAGCAAAGAGAGAAGTTAGCGAGTGAGATGTGAGTGAGATGGATTTCACGAAGCGAAGCTGAGCCAGAGAGAGGCTTTGCAAAAACGACACCACCGACAGAGAGAGAGAGAGAGAGAGAGAGAGAGATCAGACCTTTACGAGAGAGGTTCTTCACAAAGTAGTGGTGTAAGTGAGAGAACGAAGTCAAAGACAACCAGAGAACGAAGCAGAGCGAGAGTTAGAGAACGAAGAAAGACCCTCGCGAGCACGATCAGTCCAAGACGAGAGATCTACGACTTCAGACCAAAAAACTAGAGAGCCTTCATGACTTCAGACTAGAGAGAGAAAATGTAATAACCCCGACCTCCGATTAATGCTAAACCATGATTATTTATGCCTAACAGTAATTTAGAAGGAATTCAGAATTAAATTGCATATGTATTGCATTATCTTTGTGTTTCTATCTATTTGCCATAAAATGATCTGTTCATGTCTCAACTTTGAACTGCGAATTGAAAGCCTTATCGGCGCCTGAGTTAGAAGTTGATTAGTGTTTTAGACTAGTTAGAATATATGTGATTTTATGGTATGTTTAATTATAATTTGATTTGGTATGATTAAATTAGAATAAATAGTGTTAAATTACATTAGATGACTTAATTACCAAAATGCCATTAGGTGGACTTTGCTAGACCCATTGTTTAGTCTTGATTTACACTTGTTGGCATCATTTTCCTCCATTCTCCTAGACTAAACCGACTAGAGAGAGAGAGAGTTAGGAGAAAATAGAATGCATCTAGAGATTTGGCTTGGAATTTAGGAGAGTTGAAGAGGCTTTGCAAATTTGAGCTCCTAGACTTGGAATTCAAGGTTTAAGGTAGGAGATTCCCCTTTCGATTGTGAATTTAAGATTAATTCTTGCTTGGTTCATGAGACATTAGTGATCTAAGTCATGAATTGATTGAAAATGTTGAATTGAGGCTTAAATCATGCATGCATGTCTACATTTTTGAATTGTGAGGTTGTTCTCATAGAATCCTCACATGTATGTCCATATTTTTGTTCTAGTCCATGAGATCATCCTATTCTTGAGCTTAACCTTGTTTTGGATCATGTTTTGGAGCATTAGAAGTCATGAGAATTCTTGCATGTTACATTTAAGTTATGTTCTTGAAGTTTTATTTGAAATTGTGTTTAATTGACTCACCTTTGGGCTTTGGTTTTACAAATTGATCTTTGAAACATCTTATACTATGAGTTTACAAGTGTTTTCCAGAAAATGGGCCCAAAGGATTGAGATTTGAGGTGTTGAATGCTTGGTTTGAGCTTGGGAGAAAAATCTGGAAATTCCAGAATTTGGCTTCCTCGCTCGAGCGAAGGATTCCACGCTCGAGCGGCCATCGTTTGTTCAAAGCTCCGCTCGAACGAAGGATTGATGGCTGGAGCGTAAATTGCAAGCTCTCAGAGCGACGAAACGTACGTTCGAGCGACGAGCTGTGTCTCACGCTCGTGCGAGCATCGAGCGGGTATCGAGCGTAAAATTTCAACAACCAGTACTTTTTCATTTTTACAGACCGCTCGAGTGAAGGAGTCTACGCTCGAGCGACCCCTCTGTTTTGACAAGCTCGCTCGAGCGAAGGAAGCTACGCTCGAGCGAGACCCCTGTTTTCAGCAAGTTTTGAAAAATATTTTCTAAGGCATCTTTGCATCCTCATTCCATCCTAGGAATTCCTAGGCCATGTTTAAGACTCTATAGTGAAGATTTAAGGTTAGAAACACACTAAGAACCATCGACGTAAGTTTTGTGCAATTAGAATGTGTGTTTCAAGTGTGTGTCCGTTATGTGTTATGTAGGTCACGTGCCGCGTATCGTGTGATCAATCTGCTCCGTCTGTCTGTTTCAAGGCCAACTGTGAGTAATAATTTAGTAAAGTTATGTTCAAACTGTATCTACTTTCTGTGTGATAAAGCAAGATCTATTTTCCGAAATGATATGTTCTGTACAATGAATGATTGTTCAATTTCTGATATGTATTCGTGACATCCTTAGCATCAATCTGTTAGCTGTTACCCGATATCGGAGGTTCCTTTATGGAACTTATTTCTGTCTGCACTCTGTTACCTGTACCGGAGGCCCTGTCACGAGGGCTCAGCTTCTGTTCTGTTACCCCGATCTGGAGGTTCCTTTATGGAACTGGTTATTCGTAACCTCACGTGTATACGTTCTGTTCTGTTTTGTTTTGTTAAGGCTAATGGATGTATCACGTAAACTTAATCATGACTTATGATTTCTGTCTGTATATGATCTGGACAAATGATGAATTTGATACAAATCTGAATTATGATTTCTGAATCTGTACGAAATTATTCATTGAAACCCTTTACTCTATTATTATTCAGTGGGCTTCGCTCACAGTTTATATTATGTATGTAAGTGAGCCGGCATGTGACCAGGGCCAGATTTGACGGCCTTTTGTTCTGTTTTGTTAGCCAACTATTGTGCCTCCCGAGGAGGTTCCGAACGAAGCCTAAAGCCATGGCTGTTTTTGTATTCATGCTAGTTTTGTAAAGTTAGGTCTTGGGTAGTACATTCTGTAAATACCTTGTAAATATTATGTATTTGAACTGGCATGTTTATGTATATATAAATAAGTTTTCAAATATTCTGTCCAATGTACGTTATCATAGCTCATTAGACCTTGTCTATTTTGTATTATTGCTTCTGCAGCCCCTTCTTAGTTGCTAATTTGTTCAGAGGCCTTTGGTAATCCACGGATTACTGGCCGGTTACGGTGCTAAACCTACAGGGACGGGTTTGGGTCGTGACAGAGTGGTATCAGAGCACGTGTTCTACCGCACACACAGGTCCGTATGAGCTTAGGATCTCCTAGTAAGAGTTAGGGGCATTCCTTCTGCATGTGTGAGTGTGTGGTAATGCAACTGGATATGAAAACTGAATGTACATTTGAATCAAATGAATTGAAGGAAACAAATAAGATTATGCCTGTGTTTATTATGATTTGATGTCTGTATAGTAAGATGGAGAATGCAAGGGGAAGTGGTGAAAGTGAATCTTCAGAGGCTCGCATGGGCTGAATGTAACAGATGTTGGCAGCATTGACTGAAACCTTGACTCAACAACAGAGACAACAACCTTTGCCTCCTCCGCCTCCACCGGCACAAGCCGAGGCAGATAATAATGACATCATCAATCTGACATAGAAATTCATGAAAATGAAACCACCAACGTTCTATGGTGGAATTGAACCTTTGAAAGCTGAGACGTGGTTACTTGAGATGGAAAAATTGTATGAAGTATTTCCTTGTTCTAAAACTCAGAAAGTCCTCCTAGCCACCTACACTCTGAAAGATGAAGCCCGCAGGTGGTGGTTACTGATCCGAAGTGGCAATGGAAATATGACATGGGCACAGTTTAATGCTATCTTTTATGGCAAGTATTTTTCCCAATGTTTCAGGGATCGGAAAGTGTCTGAATTTCAAGAACTCAAACAGGGAAGAATGTCTGTGGCGGAATATGAAGCTAAATTCACCGAACTGGCACGGTTTGCTCCACATATGGTGGACATTGATTACAAGAAAGCACAGAAGTTTGAAGGTGGACTAGATTTAAAGGTGTTTGATTGAGTAGGCATCCTGAAATTGCCTACTTATGTGGAAGTTCTAGATAGAGCCTTAATGGCAGAGGCCACCCTAGCCGCCATGAAACAAGGTAAAGCCCCAGCAACTACAACAACTGAGTGGAGAGGAAAAAGATCCGGGTTTGGTTATAAAAGTGGTCGGTCCTTTGTCAGTAAGAAGCAAAACACAGAGACTTCGAACAGCTCGAGTTAGAGTAGTGGGTCTATTCCGGTCTGTTCTGATTGTGGTAAAAGGAACAGGAGTGTGTGCTATCGAGTGTCCGGTGCTTGTTTCCGATGTCGCTAGCCAGGATATGTAGTGAAAGATTGCCCGCTCAGGTTTGAGACTACTAGCCATCCTGCAGCAAGTTCAGCGGGATCCGCTTCTGTGGCCAAAACCAATACTGGGAAAGAACCTTTGAGACAAGGCCGAGTGTTTGCCTTAGTGCCCGGTGACGTACCGAACACTTATACTGTGGTGTCAGGTACACTCCCTATATGTTCTCAAAATGCATGTGTATTGATAGATTCTGGTTCTACACATTCCTTTGTATCGCATGCTTTTTCTCGAAAATTGACTGGACCATTAGAACTTATGAGCTATGTGTTATTTGTGTCTACGCTGTTTGGGGATTCTATGATGTGTGCTCATGTTTATCCAGCATGTGATGTTATGATTGGCGATATGATGTTATATGTAGACTTATTACCCTTGGACATTAATCATTTTGATTGTATTTTGGGGATGGACTGGTTGACTAAATACTGTGCTACCATTGACTGTGCAAATAAAACTGTTGTGTTTAAACCACCGGGTATGCCAAAATTTACTTTTATTGGGAATGGGGTAATTCCTCCCCCATATTTGATTTTGGCTATGAAAGCTATAAAACTCCTTAGGAAGGGATGTAGGGGTTATCTGTGTTGTATACTAACTGCATCATCTGACAGTACTACTGTAGAAACAATCCCTGTTGCTTATGAATTTCCTGATGTGTTTCCGACTGACTTACCTGGGGACTTAGTTGATAGAGAAATTGAATTCATTGTTGAGGTGTTTCCGGGAACGCAATCTATTTCCAAGACTCCCTATAGAATGTCTACCTCTGAATTGAAAGAATTGAAAACCCAACTTCAGGAACTGTTAGATAAGAAATTTATCCGTCCGAGCACTTCACCTTGGGGTGCTCCAGTTTTGTTTGTCAAAAAGAAGGATAGATCTTTGAGATTATGTATAGACTACCGAGAACTGAACAAAGTGACTATCAAGAATAAATACCCTCTGCCCCGAATAGATGACTTGTTTGATCAACTTCAGGGTGCTCAAGTGTTTTCCAAAATTAACCTCAGGTTCGGGTATCATCAATTAAAGGTTAGAGCTGAGGACATAGAGAAAACTGCATTCCGAACTAGATATGGACATTATGAATTTTTAGTAATGTCGTTTGGGATGACCAATGCACCTGCAGCTTTCATAGATCTTATGAATAGGGTGTTTAAATCATATCTGGATGACTTCATTGTTGTATTTATTGATGACATTTTGATTTATTCTAAAGACAGGGAAGAACATGAGAACCACTTGAGAACCACCTTACAGATTTTGAGGGAAAAGAAATTGTATGCTAAATTGTCCAAGTGTGAATTCTGGCTTGACAGTGTGGCATTTTTGGGACATGTAATCAACAAGGATAGAGTTTCTGTTGACCCTCAGAAAATTGAAGCTGTCGTGGATTGGCCTAGACCGACAAATGTGACAGAAGTCCGAAGTTTTCTGGGACTTGCAGGTTACTACCGGAGGTTTGTGAAAGACTTTTCCAAGCTTGCCATGCCATTGACTCAGTTAACTCAGAAAAATGTGCCATTTGATTGGAATGAACAAAGAGAGACAGCTTTACAAGAGTTGAAAACTAGGTTAGTGACTGCACCAATCTTAACCTTGCCTAATGGTACGGATGGGTTTTAAGTGTACAGTGATGCTTCCTATAAAGGCTTGGGGTGTGTACTAATGCAAAACGGAAGGGTGATTGCGTATGCTTCTAGACAACTTCGACCTCATGAAAAGAATTACCCAACACATGATCTTGAATTAGCGGCTATGGTGTTTGCTTCGAAAATATGGCGTCACTATTTGTATGGGGTAACCTGCGAGGTGTATACAGACCACAAAAGTTTGAAATATTTCTTCACCCAAAAGGAATTGAACATGAGATAGAGACGATGGTTAGAACTAATCAAGGATTATGATTTGCAAATCTTGTATTATCCAAGAAAGGCTAATACCGTAGCAGATGCTTTGAGCCGAAAATCCAGCGCGAATTTGTCATGTTTGCTATCCAACCGAAAAGAATTGTTGACTGACTTAGAACAAGATGGGCTAATGACTGTTATCGCCATTCAACATACAATTCTTGACGAGATCAAACAGAAACAGTGCGAGGATGAATACTTGAAAAAGATCACGGAGGAGTTTGATTCAAAGCTGAGGCCAGGATTTGTGTTTGAGAATGATGTGCTGAAATTTCAGAACCGTCTTTGTGTGCCCGATTGTTATGATTTGAGGAAACGTGTTATGACCCGAAGCTCACAGTAGTAAATTTGCTATGCATCTGGGGAACACGAAAATGTATCACAATTTGAGACAAAATTTTTGGTGGCCTGGAATGAAGAAGAGTATTGTTGATTTTGTGGCTCGGTGCCTATATTGTCAACAGGTTAAAGCGGAACATCAACGACCCGTTGGTTTGCTACAACCACTCCCAATATCGGAATGGAAATGAGAGCACATTACCATGGACTTCATTGTGGAATTACCTCGTTCTTCTCGACGTATGGACTCTATCTGGGTTATAGTTGACCGTTTAACTAAGTCTGCCCATTTTCTGCTTGTCAAAACTATTTATAACGCTGATAAATTGGCCAATATCTATATGACTGAAATTGTGAGATTGCATGGAGTGCCAGTATCTATTGTGTCTGACAGGGACTCAAAGTTTGTATCGAGATTTTGGCAGAGTTTGCAACAGGCTTTGGGGACTGAATTGAGACTGAGCAGTGCCTATCACCCACAGACAGATGGCCAAACTGAACGAACGAACCAAACTCTACCATAAATCACATATATTCTAACTAATCTAAAACAATAATCAACTTCTGACTCAGGCACCGATAAGGCTTTCAATTCGCAGTTCAAAGTCGAAACATAAACAGATCTTTATGGCAAATAGATAGAAACACAAGATAATGCAATACATATGCAATTTAATTCCGAATTCCTTTCGAAAATTACTGTTAAGGCATAAATAATCATGGGTTAGCATTAATCGGAGGGTCAGGGTTATTACAATCTCCTCCCGCAAAAGAGTTTGGTCCTCCAAACCTGAATTACCTTCATTCGAAATCAACATTGGGTCCAATGGGAAACAAATCTGGATATCTCTTCATCATGTCTTCCTCGGTTCCCAAGTTGCATAGGTTCCTCCGTGGTTTTGCCAATCAACTTTTACCAACGGTATTTCTTTATTTCTCAACTTTTTGATCTGGCGATTCACAATTTGGATAGGTCTTTCCTATAAGTGTAGTAATCTTTCAAAAAGCACATGTGTCGGTTCAATGACGTGGAGTGGATCCCTCAAGTATTCTCGTAGCATCGATACATGAAAAGACGTTATGCATAATGTTCCATCACTAGAGGTACGCTACCCGATACGATACCGGATTGATCTTTTCGAGGACTTCATAAGGTCCAACATATCTTTGGCACCAATTTTCCCTTAACACCAAAACCGAGTTTGACCCTCATCGGGGTCACCTTTATGAACACGTGGTCCCCAAACTTCATATTCCCTCTCTCTCTCTCGAACATCGACATAGCTCTTCTGCCGACTCTGTGAAGTTTTCAGACGCTGCTTGTATCAGTTCACTTTCTCGGTTGTTTCTTGCACAAGTTTCGGTCCCAAACAAGGTCTATCACCTACTTCAGCCCAACATATCGGAGAACGACATTTTCTCCATACAAAGCTTCGTAAGGAGCCATGCCAATGCTTGAATGGTAACTGTTGTTGCTACACAAATTCAGCTAATGGAAGTAGGTTCTCCCAATTCCCTTGGAAGTCAACACACACATTCTGAGCATATCCTCC
>NW_021026923.1:1833054-1854086 GCF_004153795.1 Camellia sinensis
TTTTTTTTTTAAAGCAAAGATATATACACACATGGAACTACAAAAGCAAAGATATATACCTACAAATATATAACCACATTGATACAAAGTTATAACCACAAAATCATGTTCACGGTTATCTCACGTGTGCAGAGAGTTACATATATACACACATGGAACTACTTATTTGATTTCCAACTAAGAAAAAAAGATTCAATTCAATTCATTTTAAATCTGTTTCTATTAGTTTTTTTTTTTTCAATTAATCTTTTTTTTCAATTAAATTTTTTTGAAATATTTTTTTTCCCAATTAAATTTTTTTTCAAATAATTATTTTTTCAATATTTTAGGCTTGAACAAACATATTTTTTATTTTACGTTTTTAAAATTTTTTAAACATTTTAAAACTAAACGCATTTAAATTTTATAAATTTTTTTAAACATTTTGTTTAAACCAAACTCGTTTGTAATTTATGTTTTTCTAAAAATAAATAAAAACTAGTTTATAAAATTTTCATAAATATAAACAAAAAACGTAAACGTTACCAAACGCTACCTTAGTGTTTACGGATAAATTTTATTTTTTTTTATTTTAGGGTTTAGGGTTTAATTCTTAAAATTTATTTATTTTTATTTTAGTAAAACAAAAAAATAAATTTTATCCCTAAACACTATGGTAGCATAAATTTTTAGAATTTTATTTTTATTTTTATTTTTAGAAATTTATTTGTTAGATTTTTTTTTTTTTTTTTTTATGAAATAACTTTATTAGACCAACTGTGTTTACTTTACATTAGGCATCAGTTGGTCTTGGCAAATCAGTATTGAAATCGTGATTCACAATCACGATTTCAGTAGAAAAAATTTTTGGTCTAAAAGTGTGATTCGAAACAGCGAGTTTAGAAGAACTTTTTTTTTTCATAAAATCGTGGTTAGGAACAGCGAGTTCAGAAGAAATTTTTTTTTGGATAAAATCGTAGTTCAGAACAGCGAGTTCATAAGAAAAAAAAATTAATTAAAATCGCGTTTTGTAACCGCGATTTCTTAATGAAAAATGCTTTTTGTAACCACGAATTTAAGATTTACCAGGTTTCACGTGAGATAGGTGCAAATATGTTGAAATCGCAATTGTGAATCGCGAGTTAGCTTATTTTGAGAATTCTTTCAAAACTAAGCTTAGTTTGGGAATTGATTTATTATTTTAGCTTATTTAGGGAAATGGCCCGTTGAATACTCTTTTCTCACAATTACCTGTTGCATTCTTTATGCCTTCTGAGAAATCATTCTAAAAGTTTTTTTAGAATATCAAAACTCCTTAATCATTTGATTATAGTTTGAAGGGCTAAAAAAAAGTTTTTGAATAATTATGGACTTGTATAAATTTTTCCTATTGATTTCAGAACTTGCAATGCTTTTGAAGAAAAGCATTCAAGTTGACCAAATTGAGTTAATTTTTCATGCACATGAATCGGCAAATCTTTTTTTTTTTTTCCAATGCTACCATGGCACAATTCATGAATGCAAACTGACTTGTACAGCTAAACAACACCTAGGTCAAGCCGATACATTTATTTATTTATTTATTTATTTATTGGCAAAAATCAGTTAGTTTTTTTTTTATCACCAAAAAAAAAAAAAAAAACTTTATTGATAGCATCAAACATACATATATATGGATAACATCAATAAAGCGGAGGCGAGCAAAAAGCATCAAAGCGAAACCCTTCATCCCAACTATGTTGGCACCAAGGAAAGCACCCAATCAAATGCTAGCTTAACCCAAAAGGGGTGGTGAGAAACCAAACCCAAAAATAGAAAACAAAAGAGTAGAAAACTACTACAGAAAAGCATATCAGAAACTACACCAGCATCAGCATCCCAACCTGGGACTTGCACCCAGAGTCTCAACACAACCATACCAGCTTCATCTGAGCCTTAACCAGAAGCAATAGCAGCTCAGAGTCTTAGCGTGCTTGAACCTTAGCCAAAACCAATTCATCGTGCCTACTTGAACCTTAGCTTAGCTCACACAGGACTTGACTTGCAGCTTAGCAGCAAGCTCACCTTAGCATACTAGCAGCCCAACCCAGGACTTGCGGCCAGATTCTACCCAGCAGACCACCAGCCATCCACCATCAGACCAACAGATTCAAAACCATAGCATTCTAGCAGACCTTAGCATACTAGCAGCCCAGGTTCAAACCAGGACTTGCAACCAGCTTCTGCCCAACAGCAGCGCACCAGCATTTCACCATCAGACCAACAAATCAAAGCAGTACAACTGCAGTCCACCAGCAATCCAACATCAGACCAACAGCAGTCCAAGAGCAGAACAGATCATTGCATCCAGTACTTGCAGCCAGCTTGCCCAACCAGACCAGCAGTAGCACAACATTGCAGTCCAACAGCAGAGCATAATTAACAGCCAGCTTGCCCAATCCTTTCTGAAATGGTTCTGAAATTGGGAAAGCTCTTGGTCTTGATTATGAAGGGAAAGAAAAGGACGTGATAAGCCATTTACAAGATCTGGAAACTCAAGATTCAGAAAGAGCAAGGAAAAGGGATGGTGATGTTAATTAACCTAGCAAATCCAGGGGGTCCAGAGTGTTTAGCAATGTTTAATGAAGATACAATCATGGAATGTGAGAGGGATTGGGCGACCAGAAAAAAGGAGAAAGGTTAAGCAAATTCTTGCTGAAAGAAGAGTGGATATTGCTCTACTTCAAGAGACTAAGAAATCAGAAGTCAATTCAGAGTTGGTTCAAGATTTAGAAAGAGCAAGGAAAAGGGATGGTGATGTTAATTAACCTAGCAAATCCAGGGGGGCAGAGTGTTTAGAAATGTTTAATGAAGATACAATCATGGAATGTGAGAGGGATTGGGCGACCAGAAAAAAGGAGAAAGGTTAAGCAAATTCTTGCTGAAAGAAGAGTGGATATTGCTCTACTTCAAGAGACTAAGAAATCAGAAGTCAATTCAGAGTTGGTTAAGTCTTTATGACTGGGTGACCACTTTGAGTTCATGTCTGTTGATACAATTCGTAGAGCTGGAGAACTGCTTTGCATATGGAATCCGGATGTTTTTCAATTGAAGGCTAGCTGCTGCAACCAGAATTTCTTGCTGCTCTCAGATACAATTTTTCATAGTTTTGAGTGTGTTATCATCAATGTATATGGTCCTAATGAGGTGGCAAAAAGAAGAGAGGTGTGGGAGTGTTTAATCAGATTAAAATCCATCTTTCTGGGGCTGTGGTGTTTGGGTGGGGACTTTAATGAAATCAGAACCATTTCAGAAAGGATTGGGTGCTTCAGACGGTATAGAGGGATGAGGGATTTTAATTATATGATTGCTCAATTGGAATTGATGGATATGCCCATGCTAGGAAGGAAGTTCACTTGGTGTAATTCCCAAGATAGAGAGAAGTGGAGCAGACTAGATAGATTCTTACTTAACCATGATTGGGTGCAAACCTTCAATTTCAAATTATGGGGTCTTCCTAGACTGCTGTTTGACCATTGTCCCATTATTTTAATGGAGGATGGTAGGGATTGGGGCCCTAGGCCGTTTAGGTTTATTAATGCCTGGCTGTTACATCTTAATTTTCTCCCTTTTGTGAAGCAAACCTGGTCAGAGCTTATGGTGGAAGGGTGGGCAGGGTTCAAGTGTCTTATGAAATTTAAAGCTTTGAAACAAGCATTAAAACAGTGGAACATGGAGGTGTTTGGTAAGATTGAAGCTAAGCTTAAAATTGTAGAAGATGAAGCTCATGCTCTTGATCTATTAGCTGAAGAAAGACCACTTCTTGCTCCAGAACAAGGTAGAAGAAAGGATGTTAGGAGTGAAGTTTGGAGACTCAGTAAAATGTTGAAATGGACTTGGTTGCAGAAATCTAGAAGCAACTGGGCATCTAAAGGTGATTGAAATACTAGGTATTTCCACATTTTGGCTTCTATCAGAAATAGTGGAAACTCTTTGTGTTCAATTCTTGTTAATGGATCATTAATTGAGGAGCCTCTGGGAATTAAGGAAGAAGTTAAGATTCATTTCATGAGTTTATTCTCAGAATTTTGGAGTCACAGACCTAAATTATCTGGTCCTTTTAAGAACATTGGTGGTGCTCAAGTGGTGGAACAATTGGAGGCTGTTTTCACAGAGGAGGCAATCAGAGAGGTACTCAATAGCTGTGAGGGCAATAAGGCCCCTGGGCCTAATGGGTTCAACATGTCTTTTTTCAAGAAGTGTTGGGGCATTGTAAAATATGATGTGCTTCAATTCATGAGAGAATTTCATCAGAATGCAAGCTTGGTCAGAGGGCTTAATAGCTCCTTTATTGCTCTAATCCCAAAATCTGATAGCCCATCCGGTTTGAACGAGTATAGGCCCATTAGTTTGATTGGCTCTTTATACAAGATTCTTGCTAAGGTGCTAGCAAACAGGATTAAACTGGTGATGCCTAGGATAATTAGCGACGTTCAGTCAGCTTTTTTGGGGGGAAGGCACATACTGGATGGGGTTTTGATAGCCAATGAGGTGATTGATGTTAGATTAATACTTATAGAAGTTAGACATTTCCACTCTTGCAAAGTACTAAATGCTTGCCTCCTTAATTAAACTTCCCCTTAAGTAGAGTTGAACGTATAGATGAATGTGATTAAGTATAAAACCATACATTATCTAATGCATAATTTTTTTTTAATTCATTTTTTTTGCAATTTTCAATTTTCACACAAAGCAATACCAATCAGATTTTGCTCAGTGCGTTGTGAATTGTAAATTAATTATACAAACTATACAAGTCCAACCTAGAGAGTAACCTATTCAGAAATATTCAATGCTGATATAATCCAAGAAAAGATTTCTGAAATCTATACAACCTGTAACAATGTCAAAAATTCTAGCAAGACTTGGGTTTATACTTTATATGGTAAAATGAAATCAATGGCATGATTACTAATTTTTTCATTTAGTTAGTGTTTTTTAAATAATTTTAATTACCTTTCAAATTGTTTATTTTTGATAAAAACATGTTTATATGGTTAATTACCTTCAAATTGTTTAACTACCTTCAAGTTATAAAAGATGTAAATCATAATTGGGTCCTGACAGGAAAGTGGCAAGGGAAGTATGGAACAATTGTGCACCACCAAAAGTCAAATTCTTTGGGTGGTTGGCTTGGTTAGGCAAGGTGAAAACATCCAGCTACCTCCAGAGAATTGGGATCTTAGATGAGGCTGCTAATGTGAGCTGTGTTTTCGGTCAAAATGAGGTGGAAACGGTCAACCATATCTTGCTTTTTTGCCCATTTGTCTGGCTGCTGTGGTCCCAGATTATGAAATGGTGGGCTGTTCAGTGGGTGATGCCAAACTCAGTGGAAGGGTTATTGCAATATGAAGAAGATTGAGAAAGTGATGTGGAAGGTTGTGCCTTTGGCTGTCCTTTGGTCCACATGGAAGCATCGGAATGATTGTGTCTTTAATGGTTCTTAACCAAATTTAGAAGACTTATGTGAGGTTGTCAAAGTCAGAATCGCTTTGTGGGTTAAATCCTCCCCAGCCAAAGTGGAGTTCTCCATTAATGATGTAGTTTTTAATTTGCACCAGGTTCAATATTGTTTTAGGCATGGCAGCTGAGTATAGACTGGCTTGCTGCCTTCACTGGAATCTGGGTGAGTTCTGTTGTTGCTAATTTGGTTGCTCATGTGTGCACTGTGTTGAATATTGGCTACAGATTCTAGCCATGTGGTGGAAAGTGGCAGCCAGCTACATGGTGGGGAAGCCATGAGGCCATGTGAGTTGGCCATGAGGCCATGAGAATCCATGTGAAGCTTCAATCTATAAAGCCACTGAAAGCACAACAATGGGCTGGCAGCCAGCTCATTTCAAAGGGTTCCTCTTGCATTTGTAATCTCTATATATAGAGAAGCTAAGGAGAGTTGAGGTACAGCTGAGGGGTGTGAGCTTAGAGAGCAAAGAGAGAGAGAATTACAGAGAGAATTGTAATTCTTACCATTTTGTTCAATATAGTGAATTCGCTGCCCGTGGACGTAGGCGACTTGCCGAACCACGTTAAATCTTGTGTGTTATTGCTTGTTTGAGTTCCCTGGTGTGCCCCCGATCCGCAACAATTGGTATCAGAGCTCGGGTTGCGAAAAATCGAATTTTTCCCGAAAGTGCCCAGATTTCGAAGTGCTCAAAATCCACTTTTGACCATACCAGGAGGAAGAACTCCCCGAGAGGAGTCCAGAACAGCAAAAACAGAGCCCAGAGGAGCTTTGACGCGCCGTCACGCGCCAGGAGAAAATTGCGCGTGAAACCCACGCGCCACACGCGCCCCACGCGCCGCTCAGTGAAGAAGACGACCTAGTCAGCCGACACGTCAGCCACGTGTCAGCCACGTGTCGGACACGTGCCCTGCCCAGTCAGCCTGAGCCGCTGACCAAGCCGCGTTGACCAGCCGTCAAGCCGAGTTGACCAGCCGTCAAGCCGCGTTGACCGCGCCGCCGATCCTCCGTTGACCGCGCCGCCTGCGCCGTTGACCAACCGTTGACAGGATAAATTATCCGGTGCATCTCAATGCACTAGATTCTGCAGATCTGACCCGTCCAAAGTGTTTTTGCCAGATCGGAGCCATTCGGAGTCCGTTTTTAACGATCCAATAGTGCTTCCCAACTATTTGGAGTATTCCGGACACATCTGTACGGTCAGTTTTTTAGGTTAAAAACCTAATAATTTCGCTTTACCGGCGGGCGGCAGCCTCGTCTTGGCCGCTCGCCGGACCTCTACACATACCTTCACTCCGTTGCCCCAAAATACATATCATTATCGAGCTTCCACCCGCGATACCTATACCCTACCGAAGCAACCTCTTCGCCCTCATGGGTTCGGCTCTTCGAATCCAACCTTATCACCATCCCTAATCAAAACCTGTTGTGAGAAATTCTGTTTGATATAAGCAGCCTCAACAGGGGATACTAATTATTAAAGCTAAACACTAACATATAATAATATACTAACATTTTTTTTTTGAATGAAAAAAAAGGAAGATAAAATAAAATAAAATAAATAAAGTTAGGGGTAGTGGGATCAGACTGCGGGTCCTGAAGCCGTGGGTTGAAAATAATAATGATGTGGGGGTGAAAAAGGAAATAATGTGGGTAATATATTATAATAATAAAATATATATATGCTTTGTCCCCTGAAAAAGTATGGTGGAATTTATGGGAAAGAAGAATAATTTATTGAGGAGAACCCATATCCACGTAAACCAAAGGTTGGAGCGCACATGCTGCAGAGGTGGAGCGCACGTTCATGCAGGCACGTGTATGGGTCAGGGATTGAGTTGCAGAGAATCCCATGACAATAGTTTCTTTAGTGCTGTCCAAAATGGAGAGCTCGAGACAGTGGAGACCGTCGTTGATGATGAGCCAAGTGTGCTGGAACGAACCACTGTTCATGGGAAGCTCTCTGGACTTGATGATGAGCCAAGAAAGGGGTTAATTAATTTCTGATAAGTATGGTGATGATGAGTATGGTAAAAATAAAATAAAAGCAGTGGGGGGTTCGGAACCTGTCACCTGTGGGCTAGGATAGCGGATGATAATATATTATGATGGGTTGGTATAGTGCAAGTGTGTGTGTATCTGCGGGTGATAGGAGAGAGACACAATGGGGTTGGTGATGTAAAAGGGGTGAAAAGAAAAAATAAAGAAATAAAAGAAGAAAAGTAAAATGAGTTTGAAAATAGAGAGAGAGTGTGTTTGGAACCGGATCTGGTTGTCAATGGCTTTGGGTGGGACTTGGCCAGAGAGTCCCATGCCGGGGACGGGGAACTCGGTGACGCGGTCAGAGTCGCAGATGACACTAGGCCACGAGCATCGATTGGGCTCGGAGAGGTTGGAAGGGATCTGCTGAGCGTTCTTCGCAGAGGCGCAGGCGTGGCAGACTCGGGCAAGGGCGCATGAGGCCACTGTTGCGGCGCTGCAGGAGCGGCTTCAGCAAGCGATAATGAGCGACGACGGAGGGCTGTTGAGGAGCCCACGCCATGGGCGGCGCGTGGTTGCGCGTGGGCTCTGACTCTTGAGACGATTCCAGCACCGGAGAAGAGAAAGCTGACGAGGAGTTTTCGCAGACGATGTCAAGAGAGCTAAAGCATTTGCTGCTGCTTCAATAGCCGCCTCAAGAATACGGCCTTGTTGATTTAGCTGTTGTGGTCTACTCAATGACTCATCACTCTTTGTTGAATGATGAGGTGGAATTGGAACATGAATCTTGGTTGGCGGGTGATTTACCATCAACACCCACAGGCCAATATGGAGCCTTAGTTACAGCACTCAAACGTTACAAAATTCCTTTATCTGCTTTCATGATAGGGATGTTAGTCTGTGTGTGTGTGCTATGTGTTGGTCTGCTGATGGTTGCCAACTGGTGGGTTTGTGGCAACGGAGTGAAGGTATGTATAGAGGTCCGGCGGGCGGTCAAGGCGAGGCTACCGCCCGCCGGTGAAGCAGAATGACTAGGTTCTTAACCTAGCTCTGATACCATGTTACAATAGTTTGAGAAAGAGAGAAGAGAGAGCAAATGAATAACTCTATATTTCTGTGTATTTCTGTGTATATTTACAAAGTGATGTACACTCTCTTTATAGAGAGGAGAAGACAACATAGGATGCCAATTGAGGCACCGAAAGCATAAAGCAAGGGGACACTAATTATTAAAGCTAAACACTAACATATAATAATATACTAACAGGTGAAAGGCTTATTCTATTTACAGATAGCTTGTAGACATAACAATCAAGTAAGAAGTACATAGTTAAATAACAAAAGATCATATTCTCTCATTTCATTGGACTTCACAAATCAATGTTTTGTCACTGTGATGGATCACAACATCACCGACCTTTTTGTTCACAAATTTCAACCATTGTTGATTTAAATAAATGATCTTCCATCGAACTATATGAATTGAATTAACAAACTTCAGGGAAAACCCTTGATGACACAATTCTACAACATCACTGAGCTCAAGTTCCAAATCAACATTTTCAAGATAATAGTGATATAACTACTTAACTTTTGTATTATATAAATGTGTCAAGCTATCTAGATTTTTTAATGGTTCTATTTCATTCTACTTAGAATTCACAACAAAGCATTTTCTCATTCATAACATTTGAGTCCAGTTGATTTTTCCTAGAGTTAAAACATATGTTCACACTAAATCTCAACAAAAGGTTAAGACTTTCAATTGATGATAGAGAGGATACCATACCAATTTTATTTAATTTTAAATATATATAAATTTATACATATATTGCCACTGAAATGCATGAATAACTAAGTGCATCCTTACTACCACCATGCTCAAAGAAACCATCATCAATAGATCTAGAAACTGTTCCTGCTATCAAACTCAAATAACATTATCAGCTTAAGATTAGGTACATGGAGATCTGTTCTCATCAATTACTAAAACAAGGGTTAAGCACACCAAGACCCCCTTGTTTTCTGAAACAAAACCCTTGGATTCCATTAAAGGGTTCATGTAAACCCCTTGAAGATTAAAGACAATACATAAATGAGTAAAGAGAAGATTAAAATATATTTGATCATTGAAGATTACAGATAAATATTACAGAAATTAACATCATCAATATGGTGATTTTAAAGAGGTTGCTGTAATAGAAATTTAAATTCCAAATTTCAAGTTAAATCCAAAGAAAAGAATAATAATAAAATGCATCAATTCCTGATTTCAAATTAACATCACCTATAATAACAAATGTGTACTTCAGACTATTAATGGAATTAATTCAAGCAATATTTTTTTTTGGGGGGGGATGATTAAGGTCTTTCACTTTAAAACCTGTTCTTATTATTCTACATGACAAACTTAACTGTTTTCTTACAATTGCATAATTATTGATCTTATTCACCTACATTGTCAATCATAGAATACAAAATGCATCAATCTCCTGTTCAGATATTCAAAATGCATCAATCTCTTTCGAGTGTGAATGTCATAATTTTTTTAAAAAAAAATAATCAAAGCAGAGGTAGAGAAATGGGTAGGGTTCTTGTAAATGACCCATGGTTCAAGTTTGACACACCAAACATTTGTATCCAACTCAAAAATAAAGCTTCAAAATTCATCGTGCAGCTAGAAGGTTCATTGGATACTAGAAATGGACCTCATCGTTGCCCTCTTTGTTCATCTCTCCCTGCCTCAGTCGCCTCCCCGCCGCCTCTCCTCGCCTCGCCTTGCCTCCGTAGCCTCTCCGTTCGTCGCCTCCACCGCCCTCGCCTCGCCTTGCTTCTGCCTCCATCGCCTCTGTTCGTCACCTCTCTCTCTCTCTCTCATCCAGATCATGCCTCTTCTGTCTCAGAGGCAAGGGTTCATAAGAAAAGAGGGGAAAACAAAATAAGAAGGAAAAAAAAAAAAAAATTTCTCCAAAACGATGTCGTTTTGGAGGGCGGTAGGAAGGGCGGCAGGATAGTGCGGCTGAGGATCCGGACTCCTCATTGCATAGCTTCTAAACATGCTATAGCTTCGGCCACCAATGGAGATGATGAAGGCTGAATTGCCATTGCTTTCTGGTCTACTTGTTGATTGTTGTCATTTAAACAAACCCACGCTGCTCCTGCAATCAACCCATTTGATCTCCATGACCTATCAATTAGGAAAGTCCACATTGTTGAGCCTCTCTCTGGAACTGCTGCGTGCTGCAATTCTTGCTGGTTCAAAGAAGCCAACAATGGTGGAATCTCTACCTAAAAATAAGTGTTTGGAATGCTCCACAAACACCTTTTGAATATCTGCTAGCTCAGTGATTGCAACACCATCCGTGCCTTGAACAAAACTAATATAATTTCTTGTCCTTCGCCATGATGCCATTGGATGAAAAAATTTATTATTACGGTCACCAAAATGCATCCACTGGTTCCAAAGAAGATCATCCAATTACTTCCGAAGTTCTTGCTCTCGTAAAACCGCCTCAGCTTGATGGATAAATGATTGAATATTCTGAAGTTGGTTGCGGATATCCTCAATCTGTCCCTGTATACCAGTGAATTCCAATTATTTAAATGTTTCATTGCAATCAAATGTTGTTGACTCATTAGGAATTGGCTAGAACCTTGAATAGGCAATAGCTAAACCTTCTTAACAATATCCTTCGTTGTGTCATCTAATAACCAAATCGACTCAAATCACCTCCATTTAGGACCTTTGTTAGCCCAACAACATGTATCTAGCAACATAGGGCTCTGATCCAACCTATGAATAGGAAGAGTAAATAGTGAAGGTTTGTTGAATTCTTGGAACCATTGGGATGAAACTAATACCCTATCCAATCTTTCATAACTGGCCTCCTCAAACAAACGATTATTACACCAGGTACACCTTACACCCATACTTGGTAAATTAACAAGTTGATTCCAAAAAATTAAATCACTGAACTCATTAGCTCCCTGAGAGGGTAATTTATATACGAATTGGGCCGAGCTGGGCCTTTATGGGCCTCAGTACGAAGGGCTGAGTAAAGAGGTCATAAGGTTACTCCGGTCTTAAAGAGGCTTAAAGTTAGCCCGGTCTCAAGCCCAGAAGGTAGACCGGTCCGAGGGACTCTTGATGTTAGTCCGGCCGAAGGACGCTTTGTAGTTAGACCGGTTTAAGGATGCTTTGAACTTATACCGGTTATGGCGCAGTGAAACAAGGTTGGTCTAAACCTTGGTAAAAGATAGTTCGGTTTTGGGCATACATGGTTTGTTGAAAACTATGGACAGAGAACTGAACTAGGTATGGTTCGGCTAAGCATAGTCGTGATTACTTCGGTCGTATGGTAGGTCGGCCATGGAAGAACCATCTCACTTGTTTTAAGCAGTGAGGGGGGTTTGAAGGATAAGCATTATCCTTCAAGAGTATGAATCCTAGGAGGACTCTGCATGGAGGAGTAAGAGTCCTACTAGGATTGTGCCACGCAAAACCTATAAAAGCTCACAAACATCACCTATGGAGAGGTAACACAACTTTGATTCTCGAATTCACAGAGCTTCTTGTCTACTTGTCTGTTTTTCTGACTTAGGCATCGAAGGGGTTTCTGGCACACACCCGCCGGCTAGCTCACGCTTGTGTTTTCAGAGAGTAAAACGACGTCGTACGGAGGAGCGCAGACTTGAGTAACAGGATTATACGAGAAGGTTTATTTCTTTTCCGTACAAGTGGCGCCGTCTGTGGGAATTTAGACAAGAACAAAACCTCTTGATCAAGCTTTACCTCTTTAGGAACAATGGCGCACAATGAAGATTTGCCACAATTCGCCATAGACGGACAAACACCAGATGGGGGTGCAAGGCGTGAAGGACTACCTTCTATCCCTCTCATGGCGGACTTGGAGCCCCAACGACATAACCCCAGGAGGGATACTAGGGGGCAGTGGACTAACAGCCCCCGTCACTCTCGTTCACAAAGTCCTGAGAAGCAAAGGCGGAGGATTGATCCTCAAGTTCTGGAGGACCGCGTGAAGGAGCAAGACGAATTAATAAGGAAGATGACAGCGGGCATGGAGGCCTTGAAACGCCAGATGAAGGGAAAAGGAGTGGCGATAGGAGAGGGGCGCAAAAACAAGACGCCCCCTCGCCACTCAGAAGACCATGGAAGACATTCCACACCATCACAAGCAGAGAGTAGAAGCCTCAGGACAAACGATACTCAGTCTAGAACCTCCAGAACTCGTTACTCCAGGTCTGAGAGAACGAGATCATTGAGGTCTTACACAGAGGGAAGTACCTACCGACCCTTACACTCGCACCAAACATCGTCCAAACAGACAGAGTTGCCAAGATCATCCGATTTGCGGATCATGCTGGAAGAAAAGGCACGATGGAAGGAGGACACTAGAGCGCGCAACCCTCGCCGAGTTTCTGCCCTTCAACGATTGGCTCGTTGATCGCATGGAAGCGTCGAGGTTGGAATGCCATTACCACGCCCTGCCTACGAACCGACGGACAAAGCATTAGCAAGGCTGCAGACCTCGCCGTTCGTTCCGGCAATTGAAAACGCGCCCCTACCTACAGGCTTCCTTCAGCCCAAATTCACTACGTACGAGGGAAAAACGGACCCCTACATTCACCTAAGCCACTTCCACCAGGTTATGGCGGTATATCGGCGAAACGGGGCTCTAATGTGCATCCTCTTCCCGTCAAGCCTTGGCAATCTAGGCTTGACTTGGTTTGAAAAACTTCCAGAAGGCAGCATAGCTTCCTGGGCGCAATTGGTGGAGGCATTTGTCACAAGGTTCAGAACAAACACCAAAACCTCGGTGGAGATTGACCAGCTACTCTCCATCGACATGGGCGAAAAAGAGACATTAAGGTCCTACAATAGTCGCTACTGGGAGACATTCAAACAGATGGAGGACTGTCCCACCAATCTCGCCATTGCACAATATAAAGAGAGCCTTCCGGTTGGGAACAGACTAAGGACTTAATCACCATGACACCACCCCTCACCATGGAAGCCTTTGATGGAAAGAGTGCATCAGCACATCAAGTAGAAGAGGATAGCACACGTGCCAAAACAAAATCTGGCACGACCACAGTACCAGAAAAGAAGGCCTCAGCAAAGGTCAACGCGGTAGACCGTCCAAGCAAAAAACGGACGAGGCAGACGAGACAACGAAGAGGACCAGGTAAAAGATGGTTGAGAGTCCGCGTCTTTAAGAAAACCGATCTACCGAATTCTAAGTGAAATACGGGATGAGCCTTTCGTCAAGATGGCCAGCTAAGCTTGGGGAAGCTCAGAAGGACTATGACGAAAGATCACGGTGCACCTTCCAAACGAAAAAAGGGGCACCGCACTGAAAATTGCATGCCATTGAGACAGCACCTGGAGGTTGGTGGCAGCAGGTCACCTGGATAAATACATTGAAGGAGGGGCCCAACCAGCCCCCCCAGACCATAACAACCCCAACGGAATGCCAATTGACGCCCCACCTAAGCGTTATCAATGTGATACATGAGTTTTCAAACCTGAGCGTGTATGCGAGCTCAGAGGATCAATCAAAAAGGCTGAGACATTTAAGAGAGGTACAAGTGCCCAACCTGCCATCAAGAAGGGGAAGACAGAGGCTACGAACGTCATGTCTTTTCGCGGATAAGGACTTGGCAAGGATATATTGCCCTCCCAATGATGCCTTGGTTGTCACTCTCCGAGTCAAGGATTTTGATGTCAAGCGGATTTTGATAGACCAAGGCAGTTCAATGTGAAAATAATGTACTACGACACCTTAAACAGTTGAAGTTACAAGATAAAGACTTGGCACCTGCCGTATCTCCCCTGATTGGATTCAACTCCATGCCAGAATGGCCCTTTGGCAAAATAATCCTCCCAGTTAGAGCAGGAAGCGTGACGAAACAAGTGGAGTTCTGGGTATTAAAGGTCCCCTCCACTTATAACATCATCTTGGGCAGAACATGGCTGCATGCCATGCGATCGGTGGCGTCATCCTACCACCAACTAATGCGGTTCCCCAACGATACCGGTGTAATCGAAGAAGTCTATGGAGATCAGATTATGTCCAAGCAATGCTTTATCACGGTGAATGGTAGCCGCGTTGCCAAAGGATACATTCATTCGGTAGAAGAACCTGAGAGCAATGAACTGTTCGTAGATGTAGGCAAAGCAGCTAATCAGAAAGCGGTGAAAGACTTGGTAGAGGTAAGAATAGATGAAAAGAACCCGGATAAGTTCTTTTTGCTCGGTTCATCGTTGTCCAGCACTAAGAGATTAGAGGTCTTGGAGTTTTTAACCTCTAATATCGAAGTGTTTGCCTGGACACCATACAACATGCCAGGCATTGATCCCAACTTTATCTGTCACCAACTCAATGTCCACTCATCTGCCAGACCAATCATTCAACGCACCCGTAGATCGGCACTCCACCATGCCGAGATAGTGGCTGAAGAAGTAGGAAACCTGCTGGAGGCAGGAGCAATCAGAGAGGTGCACTACCCAAGGTGGATCTCCAACACAGTCGTGGTGCCAAAGAAGAATGGAAAATGGCGTGTCTGTGTCAATTACAAAACAGTCAACAAGGCATGTCCCAAAGACAGCTTTCCTCTACCACGGATAGATCAACTGGTTGACCTAACGGCGGGGCACAACCGACTTAGCTTTCTGGATGCATACAGAGGCTACCATCAAATCGCCATGCATGAACCAGACCAGGAGGTCACATCCTTTACAACTCCAAGAGGACTATACTGTTACAAGGTCAGGCCCTTTGGCCTAAAGAACGTAGGGGCAACATTCCAACGGATGGTCACCAAGATGTTTGAACCATTGTTAGGCAGAACAATGGAGGCTTACATCGATGACATGGTGGTCACGAGCAGGGATGAGAATGACCATCTCAAGGACCTAGGCGAGATGTTTGAGATCCTGAAGAAACACAAGTTGCACCTCAATGCATCCAAGTGTGCGTTCGGAGTAGGATCTGACAAATTCCTGGGCTTCCTTGTGACCAACCGGGGTATAGAAGCAGACCCCTCCTAGATCAAAGCAATCCGGGATTTGGAGAGACCAAACTCAGTAAAAGAAGTGTAGCATCTCACCGGCATGTAGCTGCGCTCAATCGGTTCATAAGCCGGTCATCGGACAGACTACGACCATTCTTCCATGCACTAAAAGCAAAGTTCGAATGGGACGAAGAATGCGACCAAGCTTTGGAAAGCTTGAAAGAATACATGTCTTCTCCACCATTGCTGGTCACCCCAATACCTGGAGAAGAACTCTTCCTGTACCTGGCAGTCTCTCAGCACGCAATTAGCGCAGTGTTGGTTCGTGCGGAAGGAATTCAACATTTGCCCATCTATTATGTCAGCAAGACATTGCTGGGAGCTGAAACAAGGTATTTGCTACTGGAAAAACTGGCATTGGCCTTGATGATGGCCTTAAGGAAGTTGTCGCACTACTTTCACGCCCACACCATAGTTGTCCTCACAACTTTCCCATTAAAATCTCTGTTTGAGAGGGCAAACTTTTCTGGGCGAATCTTGAAATGGGCAGTTGAGTTGGGACAATTCGACATCAAGTTCCAACCCAGGACCACGATAAAGGCCCAAGCTTTGGCAGACTTTGTCGCAGAATTCACCCCAGGAAGTTATCATATCTGCCCAGTCAACCTGACTGATACAACCAAACCAGGAATAGAAATTGACGCCGGAATAGCGTAACCCCTGGTGCAAGATATTCAGTCAGACCCCATGATAGACCAGAGTAAAGACATCAAGGAAGAAGCAAACCATGCTACACCAAGCCAAGACTCACCAACAAATAAAGACTTGGTACAATCAGATAGCGAGGGGAAGACAGCAAGCATGAACCTTGAAGAAAACACCAGCAACATTCTTGACCCCACGACATCATCTGACCCCTCCACTTGCTGGAAGTTGTTCATTGGTGAGATGTGGAAGCTCTTTGTGGATGGAGCATCCAACCGGCATGGTGCAGGACTTGGCATCGTCCTCATCTCACCAGACGGCCTGGTTGTGGAGCAAGCAATCAACCTTGGCTTCCCAGCATCAAACAACGAAGCGGAGTATGAAGCACTTCTTGCAGGACTCGAATCAGCGTTCTACATGAAGGCCACCGAATTAATGGTCTACAGTGACTCACAGCTGGTGGTAAACCAAATTTCTAGCAACTATGAAGCAAAGGATGACAGGATGGCCAAGTACCAAGAATTGGTCAGAACAGAGATCAAGAAATTTAAAGTAGTAAGGATAGAACAGATTGGCAGGGAGGAAAACAGCAGAGCAGACGAACTAGCAGGCTTTGCGTCAATGGCAGATACATCCATCCCTCACCCACTACTAATTGACTACCTACCAAGACCAAGCATTGAAGACCCCGAAGTAGAAGAGGTATGTTGCGCCGAATTAGGCCCCTCATGGATGGATCCCATTATACTGTTCTTAAAAGACGGCATCTTACCGGAAGACAAGAAAGAAGCCAACAAAATTAGAGTAAAGTCGCAGCGATTTTGGCTCTCCCCATCTATGGCATTGTAGAAAAAGTCATTCTCAGGACCTTACCTAAAGTGTGTCCACCCCAGTAAAGTAGAAGCGTTCTTGTTCGAAATACATGAAGGGGTGTGCGGAAGCCACCAAGGAGGAAGATCGTTAGCTTACAGATCCATTTCGCAAGGATACTGGTGGCCATACATGCAAGCAGACTCAGAGAAGTATGTGAAGAAGTGCGAGAAATGTCAAAAGTTCGCACATCAAATACATCAACCAGCCAGAGAACTCCTACCACTAACCAGCCCATGGCCTTTTGCAATGTGGGGCTTGGACATAGTAGGACCACTTCCAACAGCGCCCGAAAACAGGAAGTTCTTTCTTGCAGCAACAGACTACTTCACAAAGTGGGTGGAGGCAGAAGCATTGGCATCAATAAAGAAAAAAGATGTGAAGAAGTTCATCTGGCAGAATATCATTGCTCAATTCGGCATACCTAAAGCCCTAATATCAGACAACGACACCCATTTTGATGGCAGAATCTTTAGAGGCTTTTGTGAAGAATACAAGATAGAATTCTACAATTCCACACCAGCATATCCTCAAGCAAATGGCCAAGCAGAAGCATCAAACAAGGTTGTCTTGGATGGACTGAAGAAAAGGTTAGAGAAGGCAAGTGGGCGGAGGAACTTCCTCATGTTTTATGGGCTTACCGCACCACACCTCGACGATCAACAGGAGAAACACCATTCTCCTTAGCCTACGACATGGAAGCAGTAATCCCATTGGAAGTTGGCCTCCCCACAATTAGAAGCGAAAATTTTGATCCAGACTTAAATGGAGAAGCCATAGCATTGGAGCTCGACCTCGCCGAAGAAAGAAGAGAAAGAGCACTAGTCCACATTGCCTCATATCAACAAGAGTTATCCAGAAAATACAACAAAACAGTGCATCCAAGGCAATTCAAGATCGGAGATTGGGTGCTGCGCAAAGTGATGGGAAACACCCTATTGCCACGAGATGGCAAGCTAGGGCCTAATTGGGAAGGTCCTTACAAAGTGTTTGGGTTAGCAGGCAAAGGGGCATACCACCTAGAAGACAAGGATGGCAAAGCAATCCCTAGGCTATGGAACACCGCCAATCTCAAGTTATTTTATTTTTAGCTTTTCTCTTTCAAACATGTGTAATTTTTTTTTCTTTCCTCAATAAAACAAGTCAATTCTTTTCAGCATAGTTGTTTTCTGTAAAAGTTAGTTTTAGTGAAGTTAGGAACATTGCAAACATTTTATTCTAAGCTGGCTGAAAAAACCAACTTAGAGGTTGGTTGGATTAAACCAACAACCCTTCTAAGTCCAAGATGAGGATCCAGGCTGCCGGACGTTTGGTCGGAATAACCAAACAATTTACTTTAGGTTGGCTGGAAAAACCAATCTAGAGGTTGGCGGGATTAAACCAACACCCCTCCTAAGCCCAGGATAAGGATCCAGGCTGCAGAACGTTTGGTCGGACTAACCAAACATTTTACTCTAGACTGGCTGAAAAAACCAATCTAGAGGTTGGCTGGAAAAACCAACACCCCTCCTAAGCCCAGGATAAGGATCCAGGCTGCAGGACGTTTGGTCGGAATAACCAAACACTTTACTTTAGGTTGGCTGGAAAAACCAATCTAGAGGTTGGCGGGATTAAACCAACACCCCTCCTAAGCCCAGGATAAGGATCCAGGCTGTAGGACGTTTGGTCGGAATAACCAAACATTTTACTCTACATTGGCTGGAAAAACCAATCTAGAGGTTGGCCGGAAAAACCAACACCCCTCCTAAGCCCAGGATAAGGATCTAGGCTGCAGGACGTTTGGTCGGAATAACCAACCATTTTATTCTAACTTGGCAGGAATAACCAATTTAGAGGTTGGCTGGATAAAACCAACTGTTAATACTCTTTAGCCGAAGTAAGGACATCGGCTAAAGAATGGTTGGCTGGACAAAACCAACTCTTGTACTCTTTAGCCGAAGAAAAGGACATCGGCTAAAAAATGGTTGGCTGGATTAAACCAACTCTTAGTACTCTTGAGCTGAAGTAAGGACATCGGCTAAAGAGTGGTTGGTTGGACTAAACCAACTCTTGTACTCTTTAGCCGAAGAAAAGGACATCGGCTAAAAAGTGGTTGGCTGGATTAAACCAACTCTTAGTACTCTTGAGCCGACGTAAGGACATCGGCTAAAGAGTGGTTGGCTGGACTAAACCAACTCTTGTACTCTTTAGCCGAAGAAAAGGACATCGGCTAAAGAGTGGTTAGCTGGACAAAACC
Source organism: Camellia sinensis (assembly GCF_004153795.1). Taxonomy (NCBI): domain Eukaryota; kingdom Viridiplantae; phylum Streptophyta; class Magnoliopsida; order Ericales; family Theaceae; genus Camellia; species Camellia sinensis. The sequence continues at coordinate 1,852,359 of NW_021026923.1, forward strand.
AACTTTGAGGATGGCCACATTAAACTCTTATTACTCTTCAGCCAAAGTAAGGGTTTAGGCTAAAGAGTAATTGACTAAATTAAAACCACTCTTGGTACTCTTCAGCCGAAGTAAGTATATCGGCAAAAGAGTGGTTGGCTAGTAAGGTTAGTCAGATGGCATAGCTAAGACCGAAATAAAGTATCTTGGCCAAAAAATAGTATGCTTCAAGTTGCAGTTAGAAAGCATGCTCAAACAGGAAAGTAAACCAAGATTATAGTTGAAGCAATAGAAGTCATTAAAAAGTCATTACAGGTACAAGTATACAGATCAAACCGAAATAACAGTTAGGGCAAAAGAAGATGATTCTCATTAATCAAGTTCAAAACGATTACAAGGGAGGGGCTCCTAGCCCGGTTACAAGTTAAAGCAAAAAGAAGAAAAAGAAAAAGTACAGAATCAATTAAAAAGGTCTTCAAGATCGGCTTCAATATCAACTTGAACACCGGTTGTAGATGGAAGATCAGTCTCAGTAGCAACTGGCAGCATGGTGTTAGTCGGCGGCTCAACAGTTAGGTCTTCAACCGTTGGCTCCAACTGAGCTGATTGATCGTTGCCTTGCTCGTTGACTACCAGAGTAACAGTTGGCTCATTTTCTTCATCTTCATCATCTGAACCCTACAAAAATTGTTGTTGGACAGAAGCAGCATCCTCCGCTAGTGAGGCCGGAATGAAATACTGAGGAGCATTGTAGACCTCGGTTTTGGGCCCACAGCCGAGCTGCTCCACAGTACTTCTCCAGCCGCACTTGAAAAATAAGTCCTTCGCTCCTTCACATTGTGGAATGTAGAGGCCCTCCGCCTCCTTGAAACCTTCGGCGTTGGCACCACCCACCTTCTTCTTTAGTTCAGCGATTTCGGCATCCTTTTTCCCTTCGAGCTTGACTAGCTCACGAAGGTACTTGTCTTTTATCATGGTCAACACCTTCTATTTGTCAGCTTCAGCTGAGGTAACTAGTCCGGTTAGACGAGCTACCTCAGCCACTAGCTCGGTCGTTTTTCGTTGTGATTCCTTCAGTTCGGTTGTTCTTTCTTCCACCTCTGCCATGGCCTGCCTAGCCATTTTCCTGAGCTCGAATACCTTTTGATGGGCAATTTGGCTCTTCTGAAGAGACTGAAATGAATGGAAAGAAATGAAATGACAAGAAAGTTTCAAAAATTTGAGAGACAAGAGGGGCATCTTACCAGGATCATGGATTTGGTGGCCGATCGGATGGCCCTTAGCTTGGTCAGGTTCTGGTGGTGTTCCATGTCTGCTGGAGACAAACACTCTTGGCAAGGTTGAATGCCATCAAGTGATCCTTCTCAGCAACCACCGAATCGGTATCTTGGGTATCTCGGTTCTGAAATTTCAGCTTTGGTGCCCACTTGGAAGAGCTAGCCCAGTCAGAAGGCTCCGGTTGTGGAATTGGTGGGTGGTTCGGTGGAGGGGTGGTTTCGTCCTCATCCGCTAGACGCTGCTCGGTTGGGGTAGACCGGGCGCGCTTGGATGGGCGTGATGAAGAAGGCTATTGAGAAGAAAGGGCCACAACGGCCTGTTGCGTTTGGCTTGGTGGCGGTACTTCGGGTCTGTTGGTTTCGGTCAAGAGGGCCCTGACTCTGTTTCTCTTGGCCATCTCTTCTTCGGCGGTCAGTGGGATTAGTCTAATTTGTGGCAAGGTTGGGTCTGGTTCGGGGGCGTCCTCAAGCA
>NW_021026923.1:1885660-1918604 GCF_004153795.1 Camellia sinensis
GTTATTATTATTATTATTATTATTATTATTATTATTATTATTTTTATTTATATTTTATGGTTGAAATGAATAGCTAACGACAACTATAGAACTAGGACTACTAAACAAGTTGAATAATAAATTATTTTACATTTAATAAAATTTAAAATGTATTAAGTGAAAAAGGAAATTACTATATGCCTCATTTTATTTATTTATTTATATTGGTATATTTTACTTGGGGGAGATTACTAGGAATCCAACCCTTGGACCAGAGGAATATCTAGAAGGTTATAAGAGAAATATGCCAACCCTTCAATTTGATGTCTAATACAGGGAAAAGGAAGGGGGTGGTGGGTTGATATAAGTATCAATATTTATTTTATTATTATTATCATACATTAGAAGTGTAAAGTGTATTAAATTTAAAATTTAAACTAATTATAACAGATATTTAAAACAATTAAGATTGAGAAACATGACAGTTTTACATAGAATAATGTTAAATATATAAAATTCATGGGAAAACTTCTTTTGAATTGTATTTTTATATTAGTATAGATGTGGCATATTAAATGAATAATTGCAAACTAGAAGAATAAAATGGCAATGAAGTTGGCAGGGGAGTATGGATCATCGGCTGCTCTTTCCTGTGGCCTTCCCTGCCACACTCCCCAAAACAACGTCGTTTTGGGGAAAACGACGTCGTTTTATTTTGTTTTTTTTTTTTTTTGTTTTTTTGCTCCAAAATTTGAGTTTCCCGCTTGTACTCTTATTTGACTTTCATCTTCGACCCTCTCTCCTCTGTTTAGCCCTAACCACGTAGCTGGATAGAGAGAGAAAGAGAAGAGAGGCGCGACAGTTGGACAAAACGAGACGATTGACGAACGGAGAGACGATCGGCGCCATCTGCGAAGACGGAGAGAGATGGTGAAGGGAGGTGACGGTTATGGAAAGACGTTGGCGGAGGGACGCGAGTCCGGCTGTAATGCGAAGGCAGGAAAGCGACATTGCAGCCATGACGAGGTCTATTTCAGTCTCTGTGTCATTTCTCTATATTTACATTATTTATGGTTATAGTTGCTGATCAACAGCTATAGTTGCTGATATGGTTTAAATTGCTTTATAGCTTTGCTTAACACTGCTTAACATTGGTTTAAATTGCTTTAGAAAAAAATATTTGTAACAAGGCACATTGGTTAAATCTTCTACTTCCTAGCTGTAAATCTTATACTTCCTAGCCTAGCTATATAGGTAAATGTTGCCTATTTTTTATATATGTGAATGCTAATCATGTGTTATTAAGCATTATATAATTGGAAGCAAATCATGTGTTTTTTTTTTTTTTGGTATGCTTTTTGCTTGTTTAGAACTTTGTTACTCTGTTTCAATACAAAGCAACATCTAGTTCCCTCAACAAATACTGCTTATTGTGATCTAGATGAGTTTGTGTTATGTATATATATAATGCAATTACATATGTCAGTGCTATAATTAGTTTGTGATCTAGATGAGTTTGTGTTATGTATATATATAATGCAATTACAACAGTCTACACATACCCAAACTTATGCATAAGGTCACTTATATTAATTGGGAGATTCTATAAGAGGCCAATATTTTGCAATTATCCTCATTATGAAATTCAAAACATCTCTTTTAATCAACTGTCTTATAAAAATTATATAAATGAGAGAACTCATTAAAAGATCCAAGTAATAAATGAGAGAACACATTAAAAGATATTGGTAAATGTTGATAATTTAGATAACTGGATGCACAAAGGTACTTTATTAAATTACAAACTTAGAGATAGAAAATTAAACATTAGCATACCTGTCCAAAAAATCCAAGTCATAGATCCAAGTAATATAAATTGATTCATTGCACTTATAAATCGAATTGCAGGTAATCGAAGAAAATAATGTTTTTGATGAGTTGGCTAATTGTGGTTGGAAGCCGAAATTGGGTATGTCATTTGACTCTGAACAAGCTGCATATGATTTTTACAATACCTATGGCGGAAAGATGGGGATTAGTATTAGGAAGCTATATGCACACAAGAACAAACATGCTAAGGAAATAACTTCACGGACTTTTGTATGTTACAAAGAGGGAACTTGGGGTATTGACAAGCGAGATCCACTAGTAAAATTTCCGAGACAAGAGGTGAGGTGTGGTTGTGGTGCTCGATTTAGTATCAAGTTAGATAGAAATTAAGGAAAATATGTTGCCATTGATTTTGTTGAACATCATAATCATGATCTTGTGCCTCAAGAGTGCATTCATATGTTGTCATCCCAAAGAAAAATATCTACCACCCAAGCAATTGAAGTAGAATTGGCTTCAGAATCTGGAATTCCTCTTAGGTCTGCTTATGAGCTATTTGGTAGGGAATCTGGTAGAAGAGCATCACTTGGCTTCACCAAATGGGACCAAAAAAATTACTTGAGATCGAAGAGACAAAAAGATTTGGAATATGGAGAAGCGAGTAGTGCCTTGCAATACTTTCGTAAGAAAACTTTGGAAAATCCATCATTTTATTATGCAGTCCAATTAGATTGTGAAGAGTAAATAAGTAATATATTTTGGGCCGATGCACAAATGATAATGGACTATGCTCAATTTGGTGATGTAGTGACCTTTGACACTACTTACAAATTAAATAACGAACATACACCTTTTGGAACTTTTGTTGGATTTATTCATCATCGAGAAACTGTTATATTTGGTGCAGCGTTGATGTATGATGAGACTGCCGAATCATTCACATGGTTGTTTGAGATTTTTTTGGAGGCAATGTCAAACAAAGCTCCAAAAACAATTTTCACAGATCAAGATGCTACGATGGCTAAGGCCATTCCAATTGTCATGCCTAGTACAAACCACCGACTTTGTACATGGCATTTGATGCAAAATGATGTGAAGCATGTAAGTTCCCTCTTTGAAGATGTTGGGGTGAAGGGTGTGTTTTCAAAATTTATGCATCAAATTGATGATGAAGAAGAATTCAAAATACAATGGGACCAAATGCTTGGTAGGTATGATGCACGCAACAATCATTGGTTGGAGCAAATTTTTGGTGTGAAGGAGATATGGGGATGGCCATATATTATGAATTCTTGGGCAGCTGGAATGAGTACTACTCAACTAAGTAAATCATTCAATGCATTTTTAAAGGATTATCTCAATTGTGATCATAACTTGATGGAATTTTTCATGCATTTTGAGATGGTGCTCTATGACAAGAGGTATAAAGAATTGGAAGCCGAGTATAATCTGTCCCAAAAATTACCAAGGGTTTCCATTCCAACTGTGATGTTAAAGCAAATGGCAAATATTTACACCAAAATAATTTTTGAGGAATTCCAAAATGAGTACGTGCAGTCTATTGAAGCATCCATTGTAGGCACTATTCATGATGGTGAGAGTACCATATTCACAATTCAAACGGACGTAGATGGAAAAAAAGATAAGAATGTGACAATGGATAGAGATGGTTTTTTGAGTTATAGTTGCAAGAAGTTTGATGTGAAGGGCATAGTGTGTTGACATTGTTTAAAGGTGCTTAGAGAGACAGTCAATGCAAAGGACCTTCCTGCACAATACATACTCAAACGATGGACTAAAAAAGCAAGGGTTGAAAGTGTGAAATATAGGCGTGGGTATGACGTCAAGGCTGATGTGAAACTACATCAAAGCGACCGATATAGGTCATTGATGAATATGTTTAGAGCAATAGCAAGTAGAGCCGCCAAAAGTGAAGAAACTTATCATTTGTCACTTGTAAAAGGTGAAGAACTGAGTGTCATGGTTGAAGACAAATTAAGTGTGCACACTTGTGGTGAAGTGGAGATCACTGAATTAAGAAATTCCTCAGCTAACACATGCCCACAGAGTGAAGAAGTAGAATGTCCAATCCAAGCCAAGGGACTCAAGAAAAGACAAGCAACTAGTAAGGGAAGAAGGATGATCAAGGACGGGATGGAAAAAATCTATTGCAAAGAAGAAAAGAATGCAATCTAATCATGTAATTACACAAAATTGTTGCATATGATTAAATGATTTTTGGAGGCATGTGTGTTGGAAAACTAATGAATTAAAGAAATTGGCCATTTGTAAGGTGATACTTTTTGTACTCCCGAAAATCAATCTGAGCCTCGTACCACCATGGGTAATATTTGTATTCAGGTAATATTTACTTTTGTGTGCAACCTTGTATTAATCTTGTTGGATTGATTATTCTTGTAATCTAGTAAGGTGATATTTAGTATTTTGGTATTTTTTTATGCATGTAGGATGGTTCTTTTTGTGCTTCCCAAGGTCAATCTCAACCTTCTTCGGCCATTGGTAATCATTCAATACCGGTAAACATTTTTGTGCTTCCCATGGTTTGAGTTAGTTTCTTATCACATATTTTTTATTATGAGAATTGTGTAATTTGGAAGTGATTTTTAGATTTTTCTTATAATATGAAATCATGGTGTCTATAGTTCACGAATGTATTTTAATTTTTCAAGTTCCCTTTACAAACTTCAGTTCTTTAATGATGTATAGGGTGTTATTGTTTATACTCCCCAAGTTCAATCTCAATGTCCTTTGGCCATTGGTAATCAATCAATAGAGGTAAACTGAACCTTTGACATGCATAGACCTTAGGGAAATTGAACCTCATACGGAACCATTGTTTTATTTTATTAATGCTGTTTTACTTTCTTGCATTGGTTATATAAGGTGTTACTGTTTATACTCCCCAAGTTCAATCTTAACGTCCTTTGGCCATTGATAATCATTCAATACAGGTAAATTGAAGCTTTGCATGCATATACCTTAGGGAAATTGAACCTCATATGGAACCATTGTTTTACTTTATTAATGTTTTACTTTCCTGCATTGGTTGTATAGAGTGTTACTGTTTATACTCTCCAAGGTCAAACTCAACCTCCTTTCATCATGGGTAGTAATTATGTTGAGGTAATGATTCATATTGAGTTTTGTTTTTAAAATGAAAATGCATTAGTAATTTTTTTTTCTAGCACATATGCTTATTTGCTTTATGTTGGTTTACTTTGGGGTCATCGTCATGGTGTCTATAGTTCTCAATCTCAACCTGTATCTCAATCTCAACCTCCCATAGGTCGCACAAGTGTTCATCATGTCACGTATTCTACATATGATGTGAGTTATAATTGCTTACATACTTTACTTTGAAATGGTAGTATACATTGTATCAATATTTTAATAAATTTAGCACTATTGCAGGGAAGTAAAACACCTCAGTCAATACCTTTAGTCTATCTCAGTCAGATATCGTTTCAGGAGTTGCTTCGAGGCACTACAGTTCAACACTTTCCGGTCCAAATGTCACAAGCCTCACATAGTCCTGCTGACAGTCATGTACATGGACATCCTTGAATGAACGATGATGTTATTATATTTTCTAGATTTGGGTGTATTTTTTTATGTTGTTCAAATTTGGGTCATTATTGATGTTATTTTTTGCAATGGGAACAATGTTTGGAAATGATATGTTTGGGAACAATGGGAACAATGTTTGCAATGGAAACAATGTTTGATGCATGTTATTTTTTTATGATATTATTTTTTGATTCTTATGCTATGAATGAAAAGAATATTCAAAATTTATTATGTTGAGTGTTTGCTGTATGATTGAGTTAGGGATTCAGAGGTTTAAATATTAGGAGCAAAATGCATGCATATATATACTTGGTAATGGGCAGATTAATGTCACTTGTTTTGTGTTTTGATTTACAGGTTTAAATATTAGGAGCTATTTTGTGTTTTGATTACACAATGGACATATTAGGAGCAATTTTGTGTTTTGATTATACCCTGTAATGGACAGGTTACACCTAGTTTATATTTTATTACACCCTGTAATGAACAGATTATGCTTATTTTCTGTCTTGATTACAACCTATAATGGACAGATAACGCTCATTTCCTGTTTTGATTACACCCTATAATGGACAGATTACACAGCTCTGCTGGGAGAGGTTCAACATAACCATAACCATACAAAGCGAACAACTTAACCATACAAACTGATTACACAGATTACACAGCTCTGCTCGACAAAATGAACAACATAACCATACCAAGTGCCACCACATAACCATATAACCATACAAAGTTAACAAGTCCAGATAACTATACAAAAAAAAAAAAGTTTACAAACATAACCACATAACCATACAAACTTCCACCAGCAAGTCCAGATAACCATACAAAAATAAAGATTAGAAAACTATTACATTTTTATAACTAACACGATACCAATTGCAAGCAAGATGAACAACCCATAAATACGACACGAATTTTTATTTATGTCTGTTTCCAACTTAAGCATCTTCGCCGTCAGAAATTGAAGTTCTTTGCTTTGAAATCGAAGTTGTTCGTTCATAAGTCGAAGTTGTTGTTCAGTGGCAGTTGGCATATTTTCCATTTGCACTACTCTTTCACCTCTACCTTGTGAATTTGTAAGCAAGCACCATCCAATAAAGTCGCCGTAATTTTGACAACAATAAAATAATTTGTTTATGTTTCGCTCCGTCTCGGAAATTCGAATAGTTGCTTTCTTATGGCATTTAGGACAATTTTTGTTGCAATATGTCAACTGATCTGAGGTACCTCCGTTAACACTTGAACTTGACATCTGTAAAATTATATACACAATTCATAGGTAAATTGGTCTATGTTACACATGATAGATTGACAAGCCTTTCATCTACTCTTGTTTCGATTATATTTCCAACACAAAACAAATTGCTTTATAAACAAATTGGTTTCGTTACATTCACAACAGTTCATCTTCATGCATATGATTATAATGAATATCAAGCAAAACAAATTTGAAAATCACCATAACCATAAATGTTAACAATTCCTGAGCGACTTTGCAAGCAAAAAAAGGGCCGATCAAAATCACATTAAAACAAGAAAGTTTCAAGTGGCAGCTTATCTTTTCGATTGAATGAGTCTTCAATGGATTTGAAATCAACAACATCTGATAAATTTATTGCTCTAGGTTGTTTTTCCTAAATGTGAACACAACATCACATATACAGATTATTTTCTATGTATATATGTAGATTCATATATACATACTATTCTGAGAGAGAAAAAAGAGAGAGATTTGAGTTTGAAAAACAGGGGTCTAATTCTTGAATCATCTCTCCCTTCTTCAATCTCATCAAGCTTGAGACGACAATTTCAGTGACTGGGTGATGGTGGCTCATGCGCAAAGCGGTGGTTTTGGATCGGATTAGGAGACAACGGCGGCGGATCATAGTGGATTGCTTAGATATATAGAGAGAAAGTAGAAAGTAGAGAGATATGGATGTTGAACACAGGTTCTTCACTCAATTTTTGATATCTTCATTCAACACTCGGTGGCCTTCTCTTTGAAGCTTGCAGACAGCAAACTTGTTTTGGGCGGATGCAAGGAGTAGGGGAGTTTATAAAGCATTTGGGGATGTGGTTTCTTTTGACACAACCTATCTCACAAATAAATACGATATGCCATTTGCTCCTTTTGTAGGAGTTAATCACCATGGGCAGTCAATTTTGCTTGGTTGTGGGCTGTTATCTAATGAGAACACTGAAACATTTGTGTGGCTATTCAAAGAATGGTTAAGTTGCATGTCAGACGCTCCTCCAAAGGCTATAATAACGGACCAGTGCAAAGCTATGCAAAATGCCATTGATGTTGTCTTCCCACAAGCTCGACATCGTTGGTGCTTTTGGCATATAATGAAGAAAATTCCAAAGAAATTGAGAGGATATGCCCAATATGAATCGATAAAGTTTGCTTTGCAAAATACAGTTTATGATTGTTTTACAAAAGATGAATTTGATGAAGAATGGCAAGCGATGATTGCAAAGTTCAATTTGCATGATAATGACTGGTTGGGGGTATTATACAGTGAGCGACATAGGTGGATTCCTGCCTATGTGAATGACGTTTTTTGGGCTGGCATGTCAACTACACAACGAAGTGAGAGTATGAATGCATTTTTTGATGGCTATGTGAACTCAAAGACAACTTTAAAGCAATTTGTTGAACAATATGATAATGCCTTGAGAAGTAAGGTTGAGAAAGAGATGAAAGCAGACTTTAAATCTCGAAACAAATTGTATGATTGCCTAACGATGTATGAGTTTGAGAAGCAATTTCGTGCAGTCTACACGAATGCAAAATTTAAAGAAGTGCAAGTGGAATTGAAGCGATTATTGTATTGTCGTGCTAATCTTGTGAAAGAAGAGGGAGCAATTTGTACTTATCATGTCAAGGAGGCTATTTTAGTCGGTGAGAAAATGAAGACAGTGGAATGTGTTGTATACTTTAATGCAAGTGAATGTGAAATGCAATGTATGTGTTGGTGGTTTGAGTTTAAGGGCATTATGTGTGCCCATGCAATTACTGTGCTACTTGAGCGGTGCATATATCATGTTCCAGATAAATACATTGTATCAAGATGGAGAAAAGATATCGAAAGAGGCTACACATGCATTCTAACCACATACACTAAAGCCGGGGCTGTTGTTAATGCAAAGTTGCATGATAAATACCACAAGATGTTAGATGAAATCCTAGAAATTGCTGCCAATGATAATGGTAAACACCAAGTGCTTGATCTTGGGTTGATAGAAATAAAGGATAGAGTGAGAAAAGATCAATCGAGTAGTGTGAGTCATGTGCCACCTTCTACTAGTAATGCACCACCTTCTCATAGTTCGCCGAAAAGTCCGTCTGCTCGTAGTACTACAAAAGCAAGCATGTCTCGCAAGATGCTTAGTCCAATGGTTGCTCGCCGAAGAGGCCGCCCGTGTACGAAACGGAAGGTTAGCAAAGTGGATGAAATAGTGAATCGGTTGAAGGAAAAGAGTAAAAGGCCTTCGAAAGCACAAGTAAGTCCTGTTCTTCTGTGTCATATGGAATTTGCTAAATGTTTTGAAGATAATTTATTCACCAATGTGTCTGTGTCTTACTATAGGGACGTACGGTTCCTCAATGTCAGCCTCGGAAGTTAAATTTTCCTTCTACAGATGATGTGCAACACAATACTTATCATGACCCGGTATGTATTTGAATTTTTATGTTGTTGGTTGTTTGCTATTTTAATGTCTGAAATGTATAATGACATTGTGTTACTATGATCATAAGGCGACGCAAACTGCACCTTACTATTTTCCTTACATGGATGGCACGCAACAGAGTATGTATGTACCGGTATGTCTTCAATGTCTGAAGTAAAATATTTGTTATTGTTTTAATTAAAATATATGTTGAATGGACAATATTAATTAAAGTGTACTTGTTTATTAAATAGGCACGGTTTAGTCCAATGCAAACGGTAGACAATATTGGAGGCACATCTCATGCTCAATCAGAAATGGTGAACAACATCTACAGTCAAAGTTCGACAATCGCTGAAAATTTTGTTGACTTGAATGTCGATACGGATCCAAATGTCCCATTTTTTTTTTAGACTCGTATTAGTACGTTGTACTTTTTTTTTTTGTGTGGAATACTATGAATGATGTTGAACAAACTGTGTGGACAATGACAATACTAATTTTGTGGAATGCTCCTAAGATGAGTATGTTTGTAGAATACTATGATTGATGTTGAACAATGTTGTGATTAAATGTGATTAAATGGGGCAGATTGATGCTTATATTGTGACATAGAATGGTTTATGTTGATGATTAAATGAGGCAGATTGATGTTGATGATTAAATGGGGTAGATTGATGGTTGATGATTAAATGGGCCAGATTGATGTTCAATGGGACAGATTGCTGAATTTGTTTTGCTGGTCTGGTTTATGTTGTCATATAGAATGGTTCATGCATGCCTGGTATCTTAGTTGTGGCTGTGATATAAAATGTCTCATTCTGTTGTTGCTATAGTTGAAGGAAATGCTTAAAAATATTGCAGCCAAACTTTTGAATGTGAGTCTGTGTAGAAAACTTTGTGAATAATTGGACCATTGAGGATAAAATAAATTAGCCTCCCTCTTCTGGTGAGTTCATGGCCAATAATTCAACATGGTTTCAGAGTTTATATTGCAATCTTCTGGTGAGACAATAGCAAGAATCATATAAACTTGTCTATTCAAGCATATAAAGACAACATGCACAAATTTTTATTTTATATCCATGCAGTAGTGGTACCTGTTTTAGTAATTCAACATTTCTCCAACTTTTGAACAAAATATATCCATAAATGAGTTAATTCAAACATTACATTACATCCATAATAAAATTACAGCATCACATTCAATTAAACTCTTAACATTCAAGCAGTACATTACATCCATAATAAAATTAAAACATGTCCACCAGTACATCCATAATTAAATTACAACATCACATTCAATTAAACTCCTAATATTCAACATGTCCATTACATCCATAATTACATTCATCAAATATCCCAAAAACTAACAGTCAAGCATTTAAATTATTACATAATAAAGTACAAAACGATATAGAGTAGAATCACATAAATCATAGCCTTGAAATTGTTGTCCATCCTTTGAAGCCTTCTACTATGCTCATGTATTTCATTTTCCATCTCAGAAAGCCTTGCCCTGATTGAATTCTTCTGTTTCAATAGCTTTACGAGGTCCACTATTGGAATGGATTGTCGAGGTAACGTCCCCATCATCATCTCAGAAAGCCTTGCCCTGACATCATTTTGTTCGATTTGGTTTATGCCTGAATTTTTTTTTCACCTTGTGCTCTAGTTTGATGCTGTGAAATCAATTTTTCATCTCCAAAAATGTTCTGTTCTACAAGTTAGAAGCCAAAATGAGGCAATGCTATACAAGTTAGATAATAAACACTGGAACAAAGCTAAAGTGGCACTATAATAAAATAAAAAAAAATATTTTCCAAATGTTTTGTTCTATATCCAATGTGGTGGTTACTGTTATGGAGGGACATTGTCAAAAATTCAAACTTCCAACAAAATATCCCAAGTCAATGCAAGGGCATACACAACACTGATTATAAAAAAATAAAAAATAAAACATAATTCCACTATGTACAATATAATAGTTGAGAAACAAAATCAGAATGATGACACAAGATCACAAGGCAAAACAAATTCTTGAATATTAAAACAAACTTCAATGAACAAAAAACGCTCTATACCAACGAGGAATTCTGATTCCAGTATAACACAAAGACTCTGATTCCAGTATAACAAAAAATAAATAAACAAATAAATTCACAGAGCAGATCATGCAATTCGGCAGTTGCAACAAATTGGGGAAAAATTAACTGAAATTGTGATCACACCTAGTTTTCTGGTACACAGATTAACTGAAATTATTGGGGCAAAATACAAAACCCTAACCCTAGTTTTGTTATCCACAGTTTACCTGCGATTCGGGTGTGAGGATGAACTTTTCGGCATCGTCTGGGAGAAGAGAGGAGGTGATACGCTCGAATGATTCCGAAATGAACCGGAAGAGCAGATGAATCGGAAGTTGAATGAAGAACAGAGCAAGATGAGGAAGAGAGTTGGGTATAACACTAAAAAAGGAGAGAGAGCAAGGTAAAACACTGAAAAAGAATAGAGAGCGAGATTGGGGCGTTATGCCGCGTGAGCCCACGCTTTCGGGGCATTCGAGCCAACACATTCGGGCCCTGAAGCATTTCTCTTAAAAAAATTATTTTAATAGGATGGAGAAAAAGTAAAGAGTTTGATGTAGAAATCGTAAGATAACTGCTGGGCTGTTCTAATAAGCTTAAACTCTAAGCTACAAAAATCGAGGAACAGAACAGAGAGCTCTTGCTTGATCTGGAATTGTAAAAGTCCCCTTTTCCATCATCCATCCATATATAGAGAGAGAGATGGCTGAAATTGCAGTCAATTTACTAGCGAAGAAGTTGAAGGAGTTACTGAGCTCCAAGATCGATTTGAGTTTGGAAGAGAAGGATCAAATTCAAACCCTTTATGAGGATCTACAATTGCTGAGAACTGTAAGATAAATTGATAGAGAGAGAATAAATTGTATGTATATATTGATATATGTTGTTTTTGTGTATTATGTATATTACAAGGATTCCTATTATATAGGAGAGGATTTGGGAGTAGGTGAGGAGTAGGTGTAGGTGGTAGTGGAGGTGGTAGGTGGAGTGGGTGGTAGTGGAGGTGGTAGGTGGAGTGAGTGGTAGTGGTAATTTACATTTACACAATTTACATTAACAGCCCCCCTCAAACTCAAGGAGGATAGGTACTAGCCAACTTGAGTTTGGAGAGAGTAACAAAACAGAAAAATAAACTGATAAATAAAACAGGATAGGAGACACGGTATGGTCGTGTCAGACCGATGTAGCAGACAGTTTATGGGGTCATGTCGGACCGTTGTAGCAGACAGTGGTGGTTCCCATGATGTGTAACCATGCTCACCATGATACATGATATATGTAGGATATATGTATAACCCCCCCTCAAACTCAAATAGGTGTGAAGATAGAAACCTATTGGAGGTTGAAAAGGGATTTATAATGCTGACCGGTGGAGAAGACACTGTATGAGTGTGTATATAGGCTGCCCAAAAAATATACATGGATGTAGATATCGAGCCCTCAAAAGTCGTGCCCTCAAAAGGTGTGCCCAATCTGTCAAAAGGCGTGCCATCAAAAGGCGTGCCCGAATGCATCAAAAGGCGTGCCATGAAAAGGCGTGCCAGTTTAAATTAAAAAAAAAAATGGCCACATTGTGAGAGTATCTTTCACAAGCATCCAAAGATGCTCTGCTTTGGCCTAGAAAATAACATATGACTAAGAAATTCAACTCAATCGTTTCATCAAACATATACACTACTTTTGGTAACTTAGGAGAGAAAAAAAATAAAAATAAAAAAATTGGTAAGATATAAGAGAAAAAGAAAATATTGTGAATTCTTTCCATTTTATTTGGATAGATAAGACAGAATGAAAAAAAAATGATATTGATTTCTCTCTTATCTTTTTTGGTCAAACTACATAAAAGAAAAGAATAGAAATGGTATGATATTTTATTACCAAATTAACCTTTTTATAGGTGTTAATCTTTTTGTTTGTTCTATATCTAAAAGTCGGAGTTTTGGTGTTATAACAAAATAATATTTAGTTGGTTTCATTTCTCTCCAATTCTCTCCACTTTTGGAGAGATTAAAAATAGGGATTATGAGATAAATGTGTTTCTCTCAATTTCTCTCATATTTGGTAATCCAAACAAGGGATTGAAATCAATTTTTCTCCATTTTTTTTCTTTTCTCTCCAACTCACTCAAACCAAACAAAGTGTAGCCATATATCTGTACTTTGGTCCATTATAATTTTAATTGACTCGATTTTAAACTAAATTTATGACCTTAACCCAAATTTACCCAATTAAATACAACTCGCATTTTTTTAAATGAAAAATACGTAATTAAGTGCCATGTTTAGTGTACAAAATTTGAAATTAAGGGTTGATTTGGGATTCTTCTTTTTTTTTTTTTTTTTTTTAGCCTGGCTAAAAAGTTTAGTTTGGGAAGGATTTTTGACTTTTTAATTTTTTTGACTTTTTTTTATGAGAGAATAGTGCAATGATTATGAATTGAATATGATGTTTTATTTGTTGTGGCTAAAATAATATATTTTGTCTTTGTGGCTAAAATAGCCGCAAACCATCTTCCCAAACGGATCATAAGGATCAAAATTAGGCTAAAATCATGACTACTGTGATCGATGATTACCGTTGAGTAGTCCAAGATCAAGAGAATCGGCATCGAAGCCGGCATCGAAGTAACGATCGGAAACGTGACCAGGCGCATCGACGTGCGTGCCGGTGTGAATCGGGAGCTTCATTTCAGAGTTATTAGTGTACGAGCCGTTCTTCATGCTCTCCGAAAGCCATAGAAACTGGCCGAGACCATCTTTGGAGCCCCAAGCTGGCATGTCGGGTCTCAACCTGTGGCTGATATCGAAGATTCTTCCGCCATCGTACACTTCTCTTCTCTGAGGTTTCAGGTCCTCGCCGCCGTTGGCGGAGGGGCAAGCGGCGTCAGATGAGGCGAGGAGTGATGATGGTTTTTTTTTTTTTTTAAAAAAAAAATAAGAATAATAATAATAAATAAAATGAAGTGTGGGATAAAGGTGAAGAAAAATTTCGGAAGGTTAAAGTAATAAAAAATAAAAAAAAGAAAAGGGGAGATTCAAAGGTGTTGGCGGGTCCTACCACTAAGGGAAAAAAAAGATGATGGGTGTGCAAAACAGTGTGTGGTTCGTGTCCTTGTCTTAAGGAGGAGTAAAAGAAATAAAAAAAAAATTAAAAATATACATATATATATATATATGAGTGGGGAACAAGAGTGCGTGTAGACAATGGGGGAATAAAAAAATAAGAAGAATAAAAAAAATGTATGAATGAAGGAAGAAAGGAAGGCAAAAGAGGGAGATGATTAAAGTGGTTCTGGGGAGAGAAAAAGAAACCAGAGAGAGAGGGAGTGGGGTGAGTAAAAAAAATAAAAAAAAAGTTGCATCAGAAAGTGGCAAACCCGTGGGTGTGTGTGGGAGTGTGGGTTGTGAGTGCCGTGGGTGAGAGAGAGGGAGCGTCTGAGCTCGCGACCACGGAGGAGACGAAGAACAAAGCTAGCAGCACAGAGAGCAGACATTGCGCGATCTGAATCGTCATCGTTGAATGCTTCTCAGGTCCAGATTTTATTGGATCCACAGGACAGGAGGAGGAGGAGAGACTCAAGCAAAGAGTGAGAGCAGCGCGTGAGAGCTACAGATCATGGTCGGCGGTGGTGGTGGATTTGCATCAGCCGCAGTTATGGGCGATGTCGCCGTTGGTGACGCTGGTGTTGGAAGGGTCAGCGAGGTCGATCTCGTCGTTTGTGTCGGCGCCGCAGCCGGTGGGTGGTGGGGTGGAAATTAGGGCCCTGTCGCCGGCGGTGTCGGGAGCGACGTTTGGGACGAAGAAGTCGAGTATGGAGGGACGTGATTGGAGTTACCAATGAGGACTCGCACGTGTCTGGGAAGCGTGTGGCCTTGCACGCTTGGTTGGAAGGGCCTCGGCCGTAGATTGGATGCGGTACTGGGAATAATGAAGAACCTCCAAACAGTTCTTGGTTGTGGTGGTGCAGTCGGTGGCCGGTGGTAGGAGGGCTGGTCCGGTTCTTGGGAGGACCGGTGGTGATGCTGAGGGAGGAGTATCCGAAGCAGGGGAGTGTGTTCACCTTGAAGTTGTTGAACAAGAACGTCACTTTCTTCATAGGACTTGCATGTTACAGCGATTAGGCCCTTCCGTAGACGATCGACGCCAGGGAGGGTAACAGTGAGAGGAAGGGCAGTGGTGGTGGACTCGAAAAAATTTCAAGGTATGTGTAGAAAATTCTAGCGGATTAGGTTGAGGTCCGGCGGGCGGTCAAGGGAATGTTGCCGCCCGCCGGAAGGCGAAGAACACCAAGATCTTTAACCTATAGCTCTGATACCATGTAAGATAAATTGATAGAGAGAGAATAAATTGTATGTATATATTGATCTATGTTGTTTTTGTGTATTATGTATATTACAAGGATTCCTATTATATAGGAGAGGATTTGGGAGTAGGTGAGGAGTAGGTGTAGGTGGTAGTGGAGGTGGTAGGTGGAGTGGGTGGTAGTGGAGGTGGTAGGTGGAGTGAGTGGTAGTGGTAATTTACATTTACACAATTTACATTAACAAGAACAAATCTGAATGATTTGCAGGTGAAGTTTTTTGAGCACGAGCAAGTGAAAAATCTGGAGGCACGAATTAGAGATTTGGCGTACGAGGCAGAAAATACGATCGACTCGTTCCTAGTTAACATTTTCTCGACAAAGAATATTAAGATGAAGGAGAGAGAGATGGCTGAAATTGATTTGGCGTACGAGGCAGAAAATACGATCGACTCGTTCCTAGAGATGGAGAACACTGCTGATCAAAAAAAAAAAAAGAGATGGAGAACACTGCCTTGATTATTAAGCTTATGGAGCTTATGGATGCGAAGAGGATAAAGACGATAAAGAAGGATCGCTCATTAAAAGATGAAATAAAGGAGGATGGTTCGTTAAAACCAGAAATACAGCATGGTCACTCATTAAATCTTGAGCATGTCAAAGAAGAGATTGAGGCCATCAAAACTGAGATGATGGAAATTTATGACACGGGTTTGGAAGGCATACTACAAGTTGGAAGTTGTTCCAGCAGTGGAGACTCAGACTCATCAAACACAAAGACTTGGGGTGTAGGGGAGGAAGAAATAATGGTGGGATTTGAGGATGAGGCAATGAGCTTAAAGGAGCAACTTACTGGAGGCCCAAAGCAGCTACAGGTTATTTCCATTGTTGGGATGGCTGGACAAGGTAAGACTACTTTGGCTACAAAACTCTATAATGATCCTCTTGTCGTGTACCACTTCTATATTCGTGCTTGGACATCTGTCTCCCAAGAGTATCGAAAGAGGGATTTGTTAATTCGCCTTTTAAGTTGCGTTATGAAGCATACGAATGGAATTGATCAAATGGGCGATGAGAAATTATGTGAAAAGTTGTACAAAAGCTTAAAGGGTCAGACATATTTCATTGTGATGGATGATATGTGGGATACTAAGGCCTGGGTTGATTTGAAAATTTGTTTTCCAAATGACAACAACGGAAGTAGAATTATGTTCACTAGTCGACATGAAGACGTGGCTTTGCAGGCCAAAACCAATAACCCACCTCTTTCGCTTCGATTTTTAACTCATAACGAAAGTTGGGATCTGTTTCAACACAAGGTGTTTGGGAAAAGAGAAAATTGCCCTCCAGTGCTTGTGGAGATCGGAAAGCAAATAACCAACAAGTGTCAGGGACTACCTTTGTCGATTGTTGTGGTAGCTGGAATTTTTATTAATGAAGAGAAGAGCCAAGACCGATGGAAGCAAGTAGGAGAAACCTTAAAATCAAGTTTGGCTGCCAATCCACAAGCATGTATGAAAACACTAGCGTTGAGTTACATTCACTTACCTGGGCACTTGAAACCGTGCTTTCTCTATTTTGGTGCATTTCCAGAGGACTTCCAAATCCCTGTGTGGAAGTTGATTTGGTTATGGATTCTTCTCTATTTTGGAGCATTTCCAGAGGACTACCAAATTCGAGTGGAGAAATTGATTTGGTTATGGGTTGCTGAGGGATTTATAACAAAGACAGGTGAAAAAAGATTGAAGGATGTGGCAAAAGAATACTTGATGGATTTAATTGGTAGAAGTCTCTTATTAGTATCCAAAAGAGGGTACGATGGTGAAATCAAAGCATGTGGAATCCATGATTTGTTACGTGAATTTTGCATCAAGCAAGGTGAGGACGACTTTTTTCTCCAACGTTTTTGGGTTATCAGCGGATTTCGGTTTCAACCACTTCTGGCCAAAACATCCGCTCTTTATTGTTCTTGAACTCTGGATGTGCTGGATCATGGTATCCTCGTTTCCTTTCTCCAAGCTTCAAGCTACTTAAGGTGTTAGATACAAGTTTCATCCAGATTTTCAAATACCCAATTGAGGTAGAACAGTTAGTTCTCTTGAGGTACTTAACACTTGACATCGTTGAAGAATGAGAAATACAAGATAGGAATTGGGATGAGGAAGACCTTATGACATTCATCCTCCCACCTTCCATATCCAATCTCTGTTGTTTAGAAACCCTTATTCTTTGTACATCACATTCTTCTGTTTATTTACCACATGATATTTGGAAACCTGAGGCACCTTTGTGTTAGTGGTAATGGGAAATACATCATTAATAATCTTTCAGATGACCTTCCCTTGTCGGATAATCTACAAACTCTCTCATGGGTGTTTTGTCAACAAGAATTCTCAGTCAGGATTTCTAATCTGAAAAAGCTGGGACTTTGTGGACGTATGGTACATGAAAAATCCTTGATGTTTCCTGATCTATACTTCCTAGACCACCTCCAAGCGTTGAAGTTGTGGAATGAAGGCATATTTAATCAGAACACACATGTTCTGGGAAGAATTAAACTACCCCTTAATCTAACAAAGCTAACTTTGAAGAATACCCATCTAAAGTGGGATGAGATGTCCACACTTGGCAAGTCACTACCCAACCTTGAGGGTCTCAAATTATTATATAAAGCTTGTATTGTTAAACGTTGGGAAACAAGTGATGGGGAGTTCCCTCGATCCAAATTCTTAAAATTAAAGCATGTACAAGTTGATCAGTTGGAAGTTTCCAGTAATCAATTTCCCGTGCTTCAGCGGTTAGTGTTAATTCAATGTAATGGGCTCGAGAAGATCCCATCTGAAATGGGGGATTTACCCACACTTCAAATGATTGAGGTGCATTGGTGCCACCCTTCTCTTGCCAATTCTGCCAAGGAAATTAAGGAAGAACAAGAAAGTATTGGAAATAATTGGCTGCAGATGATTGAGTCCAACAATAATGTGCTTTAGTTGAAGTACGTGCATTAACTTGATCAAATCATGATTTTTATTTACATAAATTAATTTTCTGTTTGTTGATATCTTTTTTTTTCCTCCTTTTTTTTCCTATGTTATTATTAATCTTTTTTTTTTTTTTTCCTTTCTTTATAAGTACCTAATCTAGAAGAATGATCATTAAGTAGGTAATAGGACTGAAAAACCCTAAGTTATGTGATTTGTGATTTATTAGCTAATAAACATCAATCAAAACCAATCCCTAAATTAGACAATAATCTAAATCATCTAGCTTATACGACAGTGATTTAGATTATCTCGAAGCAATCAACAAATAGGACACAAAGGATTTTAACGTGGAAAAGCCACAATTGGAGCACCTCCAATTGTAATAAAAAAAATCACGGCTTGAAGTCACAAAATAATCCACTCTTTTTTTTTTCCTCCTTTTTCTTCTTGTGTTATTATTAATCTTTTTTTTATTTTATTTTTTATTTTTTATAAGTACCTAATCTAGAAGAATGATCATTAAGTAGGTAATAGGACTGAAAAACCCAAAGTTATGTGATTTGTGATTTGTGATTTATGAGCTAATAAACATCAATCAAAACCAATCCCCAATTAGACAATAATTTAAATCATCTAGCCTATACGACAGTGATTTAGATTATCTCTAAGCAATCAACAAATAGGACACAAAGGATTTTAACGTGGAAAAGTCACAATTGGAGCACCTCCAATTGTAATAAAAAAAAATCACGGCTTAAAGCCACAAAATAATCCACTATGAAGATAATGAAATTACACAAGAGTACAAGTAATTACCCAACACTCACTCAAGAATTGACTTCCACTCATTGTGTGCTCCTTTCATCAATATCTTCGTCCTGGGATTGATTAGTCCGGTGTTGAATCCACAGCACCCATGTCGAGTCCACGGCAATGAGATGCTTCAAACACCTTCAAAGCCTTTGAATCCACCGATGAATGCTCTATGAAGGTAAATTCATAACAAGCCCCTTGACATATGCTATTCAATCCATGCAAGGCAACTAGCTCACAAAATCATCAGGGAAAAGATCACAAAAGCTCTTCAAATGAAAACCCAATAGTTCTTAGGCCTCCAGTCGTTGATATTGAAGAGATGAACCCTAAATTATGCGCCGAGGTAGCTTAAAACAAATAGAGTCATGAAGCACAGGAAATATCACTCGAGCGGTGTGCCTAAGAGGTGGTTGTAACTATAGACAACCCATTTTTGACCGTCCTCAAGACCTGGACGTCACCGTTTGAACACTCGGTGATCATCCATGTTCGTGTTCGTTTTGAGTTCCCAGAGGCCTCGGCCACGCGCCGTGTCTCAGGATCTCTTAACTTGCCTGTTTTGTGCTTGGTTTTGCACCAAGGGCTTGTGTTTTGTGCTTCCGAGGGTGGGAAGAGGCTTGTTAGCCATCCCTGAAACCCACCGGCCGTGGTATACTGCCACCGGCCTTATTTTTCTTCTATCGACCAAATGTTTGGTCGGTCGGCATTCTCTTAGGTGTATCGGCCTTTTCTTGTGGTCGGCCGACCATTTATTTGGCCGATTGACTCCTGTTCTGGCCGATACCTCCTTTTCGCCTTTTTCAGGCATGGTGCATGCCAACTGTGCCAACTGGAGTGCACGGACTTGTCCTCCATACACGTGTATGGACGATTTGCCCCTTTTGCACCCTTTTGTTCTAAGCTTCTTGGAGAAGCTTGCACCCTTTGCTCAAGCTTCTTGAGGAAGCTTGGACCTTTGTCTTAGCTTCCTCAAGAAGCTTGGACCTTTGAGTTAGCTTCTCTTAGAAGCTTGACCTCCTTGACCCTTTTGCCTTAGCTTCTTTAAGAAGCTTAGGCCTTTGTCTTTCTCTATAAAAGGAAGCCTCCCTCCTCCTTTGAGGAGTTTGAGAAAAATCAGAGTTATATAGCATATATACATTACTCTCTCTCTATATCTCCCTCTCTCTCTCTTCATTTGCGTGTGTCAGAGGGCTTAAAAGGTTGTTTTGTTCTTAGTTTTGCACTAAGGCACCTAGTATTACACCATACTTGGGTTATTGAGGTCTTGAGAGTTTGTTCTTGGAGTTTTGAGATGATTTTGATCAGAAGAAGGGGGCTGGACTTGCTGTTCTTGAAGTGTTCTCCAAGGGTAACACTATTGCTTTATATTCCCCATTCTTGCACTGGATTTTAACCCCCTTTGCATGCTGTTTTGAGCTTTTTGTATAACATATAAAAGTTCTGTTTTTTTGTGTTTAAAATACTTCATTAAGGTCATTTTGGTGGTGAGGGTCGACCTCCCCCTCTTAGGCCTTGTTTGGCCCTTTTTGTGCTTTCTTTGTTGAGCTTTGGGAACCTTTGTGCATTGGTGGTGGGGGTGGGGGTCGACCTCCCCCTCTTAGGCCTTGTTTGGATTTCAGTGGTGAAGAAGAGGTTTTGAGGTCTTGCATAGGGGAGGGACACCCCTCTCCCTTTGTGTCTCATTTGTTCATGTTTTTGGCTCATGAGGGTAGCATGCATGCTTAGTTGTTTTTGGCTCCATTTCAGAGGTTTTTGGGTGATATTTGGTCATAATATTCCTCTGTTTTTGGTCGGATTAATGCCCCCTTGCATGCATAATATACTTGCCTTCTATTCCTCTATTTTGCCTAGAAATGCATCTTGCCATTAGACCATCATGCTTGCATGTTTTTGCCTAGCTTTGTGAAGCTTTTGGTCATATTTCATCATGCTTGAGGTCTGTTGAGTATTGATTTGATCATGTTTTCCATGTTTGGTATAGCCCCTTTGTATTTTGGTTTGTGAGCCTTGAGTGTGTGGGTCATTAGCATGCTTTACTTAGCTTATTCTCATGATTTGGCATCATTGGAGACCATATTTCAGTCCATAATCCATGCTTGTGCACTTGCATTTGGCTCTCTTTCAATGCTTGAAAGTGTTGTAGTTTTGTGGCTCAAAAGTTGGTCATTGTGTATGATACCATGTTTAGTCTGTGGGCTGCCATATCAGTGGGTTTTGGGGGCTTATTTTGCATGTTAAAACTCTAATTTTGCATTGGTTAGTCCATGCCACGTGTGGTTGGGGTGGTTGTAATAGAGTGCCCTCTTTGTGGCCCTAAATCCCCCTTTGTTTTGCATCCATTTCTTAGCATGTCTTGACCATGATCTATGCATGCTTTAGTCTTGTTTTGGAGTTCCTTAGGACTGCTTTAAGTCATTTTGGTCCTTTGGGGTTTGGTTGACATAGCTATGGTTTGGACCTCTTTGTTGGCTTCAAGTTTTGGTCATGGTTGCATGCCTTACTTGCATGACATGGTTGATTTGGCATCATCCTCTATACATTTTCAGAGCTTAATATGTTAGTCAAGCATCCATGTTTGTCATCATGTGAGTGCTCTTGAAACTTGCCTTTCATACCTTAGCCTTAGGCTCATTGGTTTGCATGTTTATTTTGCATGATTGGCATCATTATTTTAGTACTTTTGGCCACTGTTTTGGGGTGTGGCTGGGGTTCCTCCATCTTAGTGTAGATCCATGGATCATGCATTTGCATCTTGTAGCATGCTCATTACATTGTATGATTGTTGCATCCTTGTAGTTAGTGCATTGTTACATGCTTATCACTTTGCCTAGTTGCCTATCTAGGTTGCATTGTAGCATTGCATGCTTGGCGCATTGCACACTTGCATGATAGGTTACATTGCATTTGGCATGTTTTGTACCTTAGCATCATGTACATACTTGAGCCACGTTGCATACATGCATTACATTTTGCTTGGTTTGGGATGTCAAACCAAGCATGAGGAATGAAATGTGTTCGTACTCAAAGTGACGAAACACGTCTCAATCCTCGGTCGCCGATGCCTCTGATCTCAACATGATAGGGCATGTAGCACTCATGTGTTTTTGTTGCATTCTTGCAAGATTGGTACTTTTGGCCATCATGCATCAAAATGCGTGATTGGTGGCCCGAGTACCGAGGTCCACACCCCCTTGAGTCCATAACATGATAGGGAGAGTGGACATGCACACATATGCTTGAAAATTCCATGACATGCCTTGTCTGTCCTTTGCTGCTGTCAAAACAGGATTCTGTAGGAAGATTTGGCCGACCGGCTACCTACAGTGCCGACCGACCAAAAATAATTAGCCGATGGCTCAACAATTGGCGATGACCATTTATCAATGGCCGGTGATCTTATGCCTTGGTCGGTGGCATCTCACAATGCTCAGGGAGTAATTCAGAGGCATCTCCAGGGTTTTCACAGTCCTCAAAGGTATAGGACAGTGCAAACAGAGGCAACAATGGCATGGCAGCGGGCTTTCGGGCAAGGCAAATCGAGCATGCATCTTCCACGCATTCCGAGGCAGAGCTGATGCGGTCTCTTTTAGTTTCATATTTAGGCTGTTTTTGTAATTAATTTGTTAATTAATTAGAAGTTTTGTAATAATTAATTAGCTAGGATAGTTGGTTCGTTATTCGGTCTGTATTATTCTTTCGGACCCTTCGAGCGAGGGCAATTGTGTAATAAGTGTATGTGAGTGCGTGTATGTTTTCCAACCCCCACTTCTCTCTCCCTTTTACTTACCTGCTTTCAATGGTTAGTATTAGGGCATATTTAAATTAGCATACCTTATGCTATGCATGCGTGCATCATCCATCAGTATTGCATGCACCGGGCTCGGCGCATCATGCTAACTGCATAGTATTTCAAATCTAACTTGAATATATGCTATCTGTCGCATTTCACATGCCATCCATAGATTAGCCGAGCCTATTCTAGTGACATTTTGTATGCAATGCATTAACCACTTTAACATGAACTAGGATCATGCATGATTACTAACTAGTTTCTTGTTTTGGCTTGGAGTACACTGTGAGTGTTTTTGTGCTTTAGCATCTCGCATGAGTGTGAATGTTAAACATAATAGCATGCTTACCATGTGGCTATATGCTTATGTCATATAAACTGCCTGAATGCCTGTGGGTGAAGGTTGGATTGTTTGAGTTGGAACAACTCATCAAAATCCATGTTTTAGCCTACTTGCGAGTAGCAAATTTCAAACCGATTTCCAAACAAACGGATATGCGATGTTTTGTTCTAAATTAGGCGATCTAGTCTATACTTTTGTGTTGTGCGCATCACATAGTAAGATTAGCTAATTAATCGGAATAAGAACGCATAATGTTTTCAAAACTAGATATCATGGTTAGTAGAGGCCGATCTTTGATCGGGCGAGAGGGGGTGCTCATAGCTGACCTTCCCCAATCGTACCCAAGTTTCCGAGCCGAGGCAACTTTGGTGATGACGAACACGTGGCCTTAGGCAAACGAGTCAGGGTTTCCTAAATTCCCCTAATAAAATATTTAGGTGGCGACTTTGTATCTGGCAAAGCAGTCCATGTTTGGCACTTCTTTACAAAAAATCAGTTTTCAAAAACGATTTGCCGGATTTGGACACTTTGGTTCAGATTTAGAACCGTGACAATTTGAGTCTTGAACTGTAGTGAGCCCAAATGAACAGAACGGGATTCCCTCCCAGGACGTTCGGGGACGTCTACAGTAACGAACTGAACACCTGTCACTTCGCTCGAGCGCAAGAGTGCACACTCGAACAGTAAAAGAAGCCTTCCAGTATCTAAGAACAAGGACTGAGATACTGGATGTCGCGTTCTAGCGCTCAAGCGCACACCACCTCTTGAGTGGTCCATGCAAATTGACAGGTTCACAAGCACACAACAATCTACTCAAATAACGTTTATTCGTAGAATTAACAAAGCAAGGGACCTAACAACATTTGATATTCATAGTTTACATGAAACTCTAGGGGTGTGTTTGGATCATGGATTTGGATAGGGATTTGGACAAGGAAAGGGAAAAGATGGGTGAAATGTGAATGAAACATGACCACATTTTACCCACAATTTCCCTTTTCAAATTTTTATCCAAATTCATAATCCAAACACATTCTGGTGTTTTAGGAAAAAGCCTTAGCAAATGAATTAGCCAAAATTTTCTAATTCTATTAAGCCAAAGGCATCGAAATGGATAGATTGTGGACAAATAAATAGAGGGAGAATTACACTGACATTGTGTCAATGAAAAATATTTACAAAAAAGTGAAAAAACATTATAGAAATAAATAATTAAAATCATACATTTTTTTAATTTTTTGTAAATAATTTTTGCTGATTCCATTGATGTGTTATTCTCCCATAATGACATTTATCCTCAGATATTTCTTAACGGGTCATCAACTATCGTAATTGCTCTCTGTGTCTCTTTTTTTCTTTATTTATTTATTTGAGTGTCTAGTATGGTATGAATGTAACTATTCATGGTAAGCTGTTTTTTTCCCCACCCCCAACAATCTGGGTTTATTTCTGTAGAGCAAGGTTCAATATATTCCTTGGGAGCAATAGTCTTTAGGAATGTATGTATTCTTGACTGCACTAAAGTCACTCGATCGCCATAGCTTTTCTTTGTTGAATTCAATCAATGATTAAACCTACTGAAAGCTTGATGGAAGAGATGTTATCTGAACTCTTATCAATTTTAGAGATTGTTTTTTATTATTGTTTGACTCTTTCTTCTCAAGTCTCATGGAACAAGTTTCATCATGAGCACTGAAAGATTGAGGAAAGTGATATGTTTGTAAGCACTCAAACAAGTGGTATGGCTTTCAAGCAGAGTTCCAGTTCAACATCATAGTAATGTTTAGGGCATGCTTTAAATCAAAGATCATAGTGAAGTTGCAGCAGAAGGAAATCATTTAATTTCTGCAAATATGTCCGAGGTTAAGTTAAACTAGTTTAACCAACTGGACTAGCTTAGTTGGCCACTCTTGTATACTCTCAACTGAGAGGTTAGGGTGTCAATCTTTGTCGAAGGCAAAAAGTAATTATTTCATCCTTATTAAAGAGCCTTTCTTTAGTTGTTTGTTTTTTTCCCATTATGGGGCGGTTGGTTGTTGGTGTTAGGCTTGCTGGTAGTATTGTTGGACTTTTTTAAATAGTTGATTGTCTAGTTTGACGTAATTGTCTTCGTATTTGTATTTCTAACTTTCCCAGCACCTTGGACTGTTGGGTTAGGCAGCTTAGATTAGAATGGTAAGAACTATTACACTTTCCATAGCTGTAAAGAAAATTCTTCTTGATGAATATTGTGCTGGTAATGGGCAATGGCAACTGGAGCAGAGAGAAGGATTGGATAGGGAAATACCAGCCAGAGAAAAGTAGGCTTGGACTGTTTCGATGTAGGTTCCTTAAAAAATTCTGTACCTACTGTAGCTTCACAATTGATTTTTACCATGAAGAGTTGTCAATGAGTTTGCAATTGTTGCCATAGCTAAACATTTCACAACACAAGCAAAGGCAAAACTTGAGAAACACAATAGGTGAGTTGCCAAAACTACCGTGAGTTCATATGGACAAACTGACAAACAAACTATCAGTGAGTTATAATCACTTACTTGAGTTGATAGTTCATCTATTCAGAGATTGTTGATCTGGTTATTATGGATTGTTTAGGCTCTATTTGGATCAAGAATTTCAGGAGTCATTTGTGAAAGAAGAAAAAAAATGGAAAAAAACAAAAAACAAAAAAGGAAGTGAAATGTGTATGAAATGGAAGTATATTTTTGTTTTCACCTTTTTATTTTTTCACTTTTTCATTTATTTTTCTTTTCTCTTCATAAATCCCTACTCAAATTGTTGATCCAAACACAAGTTTACAGAACTCATATAGCAAATTGGGCAGAAAAACTTGGATGATAATGATGTAGCATAAGGGTTCAAGACAATTTAATGGATCTAATTGATGAAGTGGAGTATTATTGCTTGAAAAAAGCTTAATGTTGGAACAGAGTGAAACTTGCATGAATGAAATTATTCATAAAAATATACGATTTCAACACAATTCCATTTCCCTCATTTAGAAAAAAAAATTTCCTATTATTTTATTTTTTACTAGATTAACTTTAAATTAGTAGACAAAACGTATATTATCTTCAATGAAAAAAAAAAAAACTATATTAGTCTTAAAATCTTATTTTATATACTTTTTACAAAAGCAATTTAAAAAAGTCATAGCACCTCTTAGTGGAAATAGCATTAAAGTGTATAACTAATCCTTAAACGGATTATCCGTACCAATTTTGTATTATGCAGGTTTCACACTAACTTGACTAGTTTAATATTCATATTTTTGGGTCGTGTAATTTTATTATTTATTTATTTATTTATTTTTGTATTTATCACTAGACACAAAAATGACAGCTTACAAGTTACAACTATATTTGTTAATGCAAATTCTAGTACCTTTGTGTCTAATAGTAAAAAAATATGATAAAAAGAATTATTTATGTGCAACATTACTCTTATCTTTAGTGACTTTTATGCTACGAATGGAACTAAACATACATGGTAAGGTATCTTTTTTCTCACCTGAAGCAATCAGTGTTTATTTATGTGGTGTAAGGGGCGGATGATGTCTCAACTCTATAAATTTAGAGATTGTTTTGAGTGTTACTGCCAACTGAACTCTTTCATCTCAAGTTTACCATGAGCAATGAAAGAGAAGGGATTGACACATTTCTTAGGAAGCTAGTTCGAGTGCCATAGAATTTCTTTCAAGTATTGATCTTGAGAAAGCCGGTGATAGGCTAAATGGGAACTTCATTATAAAAAAAACCCTTTTGGACCTTGATTTTTCTTAATATTGGGTTCATTCTTATCATGAACGGGGTGAGAAGACTGCAATATTCTCCCCTTTGAATTGGCCAAACCACTTCCTATTTTGAACATAGTAGAGGTTTAAGGCAGGGGGACCCCCTATCCCCATCTCTTTGTCTTGTGCATGGACAGGTTATCGTGTTTGATTACTGGGAAAGTTTGGGTTTGGGTTTTGGTTTTGGTGCTTTATCTGATTTTCAGTGTTTTGTCTTGGTGCTTTGGAGGATGTTCTGTGGAGCTATCTAAGGTCATTGTTGGTCCATGATCTGAAACTCTCAAACTGTGCTTTTGTTATGATGTGGTGGTGCATTTTAATTGCTATGTTTCCAGTCTTCCTTGAATGATTTTTGCTCACTGGCTGGACTTAAAATTAGTTTGCATGTCTCGCCTAATGTCCATAACAATAGAGCTAGAGGCCTTAGCACTAAGAGTAACATCCCCCTTAGCAAATACCTGAGGGTTCGTGTATCACTTCAGAGTGAACAAAGCAATTTTAAGCTACATCATTTAGAAAATTCGAAGTAAGCTCACTGGTTGTAAAAGTATGCTCATGTCCCTAGATGGGAAGACTACAACGATTAAGTTGTCACAACCATTATTCCCAATTATTACATGCAAACTAATGTTTTACCTATAGAATCAATAGAAGTTTTATGTTGGGAGATACTAAGGAAAATAAAAAAGTTCACTTAGTCAAGTGGGATAGGCTTTGTAGATGCAATAGTAAAGGTGGTATTGGAATCAGGAAAAAAAAAATGGCTTTTTGCAATAAGCTTGGTTGGAATGTCCTCAAAAATACCAATAAACCTTGGGTTTGTGTTCTCAAAGCTAAATATCTTAAGAGAGCTAATAATTGTAATTGGCCTAAATGCAAGAAAGCTTCTCACTTTTGGAAGAGCATAACAAAAACCAAATAGATTTTGGATAATGATTACAAATGGTTACAAACGGGTGATAGACGATGGGAGTCGCATCTCCTTTTGGTGTGATTGGTGGTGTGGCGATTCCCTTTAATAGATATTGTCCCTGGTCCCCATTGTAACCTGAATGAAGAAGTCAGTGAATATCTAACTGAAGATGGAGAAATTTCACATATCTTATCTGGTCATATTTGGAAACTTAATGATGGTACCGAAGATATAGGAAATTTGACTAGATCTAGAAGGGAAACATTACCCAAAAGCTTAAACATTTTCATCTGGCTAGCTTTCCTGGATAGAATCTCAACCAATTGCTTGAGATGCACCAGAAAAACATTACTGATAATGCTGAATGCACAGTGCCACCACACTGTGGAAGGCACCCTTCATATCCTTAGAAATTTCCCTGAGAGTAGGAATATTTTGGTGCACTTTGTTAATCCTCAAGACTAAGAGAGGGACAGATACAAAGGGATTGGGCAATGGATGAAAGACAATATTAAAAGCCCTGGTGGCACTTGTAGACTGGTCCACTTTCTTCACTTCCATTATTTGGCATCACTAGAAAGAAAGAGGCAGGATACCATTTCTATAATAACTTGGAAGCGGACTTTTCTTTTTTCTTTTTTTGCTGTAAATGGATCATCCACTATGCCTAAGATATTCCTGATGCTTATGTTTCTTCTAAACTAATCAGAAATTTTCCTCCTGCAGGTGAGCTAATGATGAATGTGGATGGAAGTGCTAAAGGCAATCCCAAGCAACTGGAATTGGTGGCTTAATTGGTGACGAACAAGGTGCTTGGAAGTTTAGATTTCTGGGAAACATATTGAAATTTTTGGCACCAGCATTGAAGCAGAACTCTGGGAAATTATGAGGGATCTCGCTATTGTAAGGCACATGAACCTTCAAAATGTGAACATGGAAACTCACTCTTGGGTAGCTGTGGCTCTAAATTCTAATTATGGAACATGGAAGCAACACCAATCCCTTCAAAGGCATCATTAAAGATTTGTAGATTGCTCCTTAATCGACTCAATTGCAAACTGATTCATGTGTTAGGTGCTCTGTTAAATGTTGATCTTGTTGAGGTCATGTACATCAAACCCCAGTTTCTGTTTGTTTGTTTTGGTTGTTTTCTTCAATTTCCCTTGTACCACAAAAAGAGACTTTTCTTTCAATTGGTGTTTCCATTGTTTTGTTGTTGTACATACTAATCTTAGGTCGGGTTGCAATTCTTTTTTTTTTTAACTTTTTTGCTTTTTAGGATAAAATTGTTGCTCTCTCTCTCTCTCTCTCTCTCTCTCTTTTTTAATAATGTTGGGGACATTACAAAATGTATCAATAAAAATACAAATAAGCGTATCAATTTCAGGAAAACAAAAAAAAAAAAAATCTAGAAACTCAACCGTTGATTTTTGAAAGCAAATTTTATTTTATTTTTTTGAAAAAATTAAAATTGCTTTGAATAATTGTACATATAATTTTGTTAAGTAATAGACTGATAACAAATAACCTATCTAATATATTTTAGATTGTTATTTGAAAGGAACTCTGTATAGACAATGCCAAATAATGTCCCAATAATATCGAATAGCTTAAAAAAAAATTAAGTTTGTAATTGATCTAACCCTCCTACCAACTATTATTGAGATTAGCATTGAGGAATGTATAATTCAATTGCAGAAGTTTAGCTTATAAAGATACTTTGCACTATCTTAAGCTCGATTATTGAGAGATTAGACAGTATTAATTCCAAAATGTACATAAAGTGAAGCACAAGAAAATTCTCATAATCTCATTTGTCAACTATGTGGTACTCAGGGATGGAACTAGGAGAAGACTATGGGAGGTCATGGCCTCCCTGTTTCTGTGAAAAATACTGTTTGTCATAACACTTTAAAAATATATATATCATTTTATACATAAAATGGCCCCCTAGTATGAGAAAATGCATATCTTATTATTCTCCCATCTTGCCTTCTTTTTCTATTTTGCACTAAAAAAAATTTCTTCATCCTATTAAAAATTGCTTCTATGGTATTTAATTTTTTTTTGTGTATATATAATTTATATATCATATTGTGCATACATGCGTGTTTGTATATTTGGTGATTTTTTTTTTCCGGCCCCTCCAATAATAAAATCCTGATTTCGTCCCTGGTGATAGTCTTTATGATCTCCCACAAAAGGCTTCACATAGTTGACATCATGGCAGACTATCCAAGTTTAATTTTTAGGAAATTTCTTGGAGCCCACAAGAGTGCACAAGGTACAATGCCTGTGATCTCCCACAAAAGGCTTCACATAGTTGAATTTGGATCCTCGGCCGCCATTTTGGGCGGCAGTTCCCAGCAGCCCCCCCAAAACGACGTCGTTTTGGGGGTTTTTTCGTTTTTTTTTTTTTTTTTCGCAGAACCAGAGCAGAGCAGAGGGGAGGGGAGCTCGCCGGATTTTGGGGTCTGGATTCGCCGTCGCAGGTCGTCGAGCTCGCCGTCGCAGGTCGTCGAGCTCGCCAGCCCGGTGATTTAGGCCCCCTCCAGTCCGGTGCTCCCTCTTCTTCTCCCTTCCTCTCTCTCTCCTTCCCCTCCTCTCCCCCTCTCTCTCTCCCTTCCCTCCCTCTGGTTCTGTTTTGCAACGAAGAAGAAAAGAAGAAAGAAAAAAATCAAAAAAAATCAAAAAAAACCCCCAAAACGACGTCGTTTTGGGGGGCTGCTGGAACGGCCGCCGGGAAGGGCGGCCGAGAATCCGGACTCTCACATAGTTGACATCGTGACAGACTATCCAAGTTTAATTTTTAGGAAATTTCTTGGAGCCCACAAGAGTGCACAAGGTATAATGCATGGGTCTTAAGTGCAAAACAAGCTCTTAGTGCTCTTTTGGAAACCCAGGTTAAGAGTTGCGTTTGTCGCTTGGGAATAAAAACGTTCAACAATGATTCATCCCACTAAAAACATCATCATTAATAGCACTAATGTATTAAAAAAATAAAAAAAATAATAAAAAAACAACAATGATTCATCCCACTAAAAACATCACCACTAATAGCACTAATGCATTAAAAAACTAAAAAAAAAAAAAACACAACTCTAAGACCAAAACATCACATCATTAATGACGGGACCCACTGCCACCTAATTAGTGGGAGCACTAATTAGTGCTCCCAAGCATTTTTCAAAAACGTTAGCTTGGCTCTTTTAGCAAGAAGTGATTCCGGAAGTCCAAAAAAGTAAATTGTGAAATTACAATTATACCCTTTATATTGTTTAGGGCTATACATGGGTAAAAATGTAAATTTCCTAAATTGAGTGAGGATATTTTGGTCATTTGATTTTGATGTGATATCATAAATAAATATTAACCAAAAAAATCAAAAACAGCTTTTTACTAACTTTCCAAATCACTTTCTAAAAAAACCAAAAAACTTGGTTAAAAGTCAAAAGTAGCTTTTAACTATCTTTCCAAAACATAAATAGGAGTGTTCTATATATTTAAATAATAATAATAATTTGTGATCAAAAAATTACGTACCTATTTTTATTTTATTTTTGGTATTTGACGTAAAATTTACTTAAATATATAACAAAATTTATAATGAAAAGGACCAAAATAGTCCGAACTTAAGTACCAAATAAAAATGGGTAAATTACACTTACACTCCCTGAAGTTTGGGTTTAATACATATTATCTATTGACGTTTGGAAAATTACACTAACCCCCTGTCATTGTAATTATTTAGACAGAATGAAGACATTGAAGTCATGCACTCTCTCTTTTTCTTACTTTGCTTTACTTTCTCTGTTTTTTTTTTTTTTTCCATTTCCTTTGCTTTACTTTTTTTTTTCAATGTAATTTTCTTTATTTTTCTACTAGGAGTTGTTGCCTTTTATATAAGTAGGGGGTTTGTAAAATGAGATAATTAATCATAGGGGTGAGAATGTAATTTTCAGAACGTCAGGGGTGTGATGTAATTGGACCAAATCTCAAGGGGTGTCAGTGTAATTTATCAAATAAAAATTGAACATATTGTAATAAAATATCATTTAAATATTATCATTCTTGCATTTTTAGCTACAGAATTGCTAATCAAACTTACATAATCCAATTTATCAACTAAATTATTTTCAATGGATAAAATTGCTAGTCTATTCAATCTTTATTGCGATATGGTTTACCAAAAGTAAGATTTAGGCCTCTTTTGGGCACACCAAAAAAGTCAGCTTATTGGATTATTTGGATCACATCATCTCCTTATTTTTTTGCACGTCTTTTCATAATAAGTAAAAAAACAGTTTCTAAGTTATATCCAAAACAAGTCAACTTTAAATTTGAAAAGTTTCTTTGGCCAAAACAAATGTAACTAATATAATTAATCGTATTTTATACACAATACATATATTTGAGAAACAACCATCCACTAATTTCAAATAACTCATCATATAAACAATCATCTATTAGTTTTAAATAATTCACCACATCAACCATATATTAATTTTGAATCTTCACTGAACTTTGTTGAGACTTTTTAATTAGGCCAAGTTTGGCATATTGTAAAAAAGTCAAAAAATCAAAAAGTTACTCAAAAAGTTAAAAAAGTTAACACTATTAACCAAAGGTCAACAATTACGGCTGCACAACTCCTAATCCTAATTTTTCCCTACGTATATTATTATGTGAGTGTTTGAAAAGTTGTTATTTTAGTAGGTTAATTTTTTTGTATTTAGGTTTAGGATGCTAAATTTTTTGTGTTTGGAAAGATAATTGAATTTTTTTTGTAGTTGAATGTAATGTTTGTGAGAGAAAAAATGAAATAATTATAGATTTAATG